>VWZN01008950.1:811173-951763 GCA_013396955.1 Regulus satrapa
CCTCTAGTGATCCCTTCCAATATGTGACCCATTTCGGGATTACCCTTCCTTCTTTCTCTCTTCTGTTCTGGATTTCCTTTCCATTTTCCCTTCTTCTTCTCTTCTGGTGATACATTCAACTCCACATTACACCATAAATTGGCAATGGAGAAAATCTCCCTTTACCCTGCAACTATCTCCTAGGATTACCACCCTTGCTGACTTCTGCTGAATCTTTGAGTTACACTGTGTTTCTTTGTGGGATTTCTTTGGTTTGATTTATTTGCTTTTCTTTTCTTCTTTTTAAAATTTTTTTCCTCTTTTTTCCCTCCTTTTTTTTTCTTTTTTCCTTTTTTTTCTTTTTTCTTTTTCTCTTTTTCTATTTTTCTTTTTTCTTTTTCTTTCTTTTTCATTTTCTTTTTCTTTTTTCTTTTTCTCTTTTTCCTTTTCTTTTTTTTCTTTTTCAGAGTATAAAGATCTAAAGGCATATTTAGGTTTCCAGGTTCTGTGTAAGCAATGTAATTCTCATAAATCTTGACTTGCAAGAGAGAATTTGTTTTCAAAATCGGGTGGTAGTTTAGCAAACAATAATATTTATCTCACATGTGTTTATCTAGCACGGCTTCTGCAAGTGAGACAAATTGCTTCCGTGGCTCCCCTGTTTTCTGGATTCCTGTTGAGTCCTGTTTAAAACAAAAAAACGCTTTAGCTGATGTGGGTTTATGTTTTGTTGGGCTTTTTTTTTTCTTTTAATATAGCAGCTGCACTGGTTAAATATAAGGAACTTTTAATTCAGGAGGAAGCCTTTAAACTGACTAATTGCTTTTCTCAAAAACCCACAGATGTCCAAAAGTCTCTTAAATATTTACTTGCTTTTCCTTTTATTTGGTAGTAACCATATAATAGAAGTTTAGCCAAACAAGACCACTTTTTGAATAGCTTAGGCTGTTATTTCCTAGTTTTCCCTAGAACACAGATTTTTCAGTGAGTTCTAAGGTGCTTGAGCCTTTTCTTAGTTGTGAATCTTGTCCCTTACCCTTGGGACACCTCCCTGAAGCATAAGAATGGGGTGAAAGTTCAGTCTTCACCTACTGTGTTCCTGGTCTTCCTCCAGTGCTTACTAGCAAGGTGCCAATTAGTGATTATGTTTTTCCAAGGTGGTGTTTATTGTGGTTGTGGATATTGTGCAGTGAATTCACTGAAACAAAGTGCTTTTTATGCTCTGCTGCCTCTACACGTAATTTATTACATTTCTTAAATGCAAACCGTTGTATTGAAGTATTTTTAAAGGTAGGGAATAAACTGCTCAAAATTTAGGAAATGTCAAAGTTGGTATTATTCTTGTCCACTTCTTGAGGGAGATGGAAAAAAAAATGTTGAATGCTCACTGAATGGGGCAAGAATTCTGTAGGAAAAAGTATGTGATCACCTAATTAAAGATTATTGTAATGCCTGTACCCATGCGGGCTGACTTGAGATTCCTTGTTTCCATAATTCTGGCATCGTCTAACTGCTTTCTGTCCCAGTTAAGTTAATTTCACTTTCTCTGCCGTGCTGTTCACGGACAGAACCTTGGGAACTTGGGAAAAACTGACATTTCTTACTGCAGGAATGTTCTAATTCAGCTCTTACAGTCATGGACAAGAGCACACTCGGTGCAAAACTGCCAAATGCCAGCAAATCTCTTCTGAGCATGTGTGAATCAAGATTCATCAAGTGTGGCCAAATGTGGGTGTACATAATGTAAATAAACATGCTCTGTAAAAGCAGATCTTTGACACAAGTACGGCTCTGCTGCCAAATTTAATTTCTTCCTCTTGAACACAGAGGGCATTGAATATCTTAACTACTTAATCACATAGGGGTTTTTATTAAAGGATAAACATGATTTTTAAAAATCAAATCTCATTTTGCAAATAGTCTAACCACACTTTCCCTCCCCCCACCCACCCTACCCCAGTAATAATATAACATACAGAGTTTAAACTCATATATGTAAAGCTTGGGAACCGAAAGCAGTCTGTAAAAGAGAGTGTTGAGCAGCTTGAATTTTAGATCTCACCAGACATAGTGCACAAAACTTTTTTCTTACTCATCTTCAGTACTGTATACAAAATACCATATGAATCTGCAATTATTTGGGAGATGACAGGAACTCCTAACATGTAAATAAATGTCTCTCTTAATTCATAAGTAAAGAATTTTTAAATCTTTTACTTGTATCAATTTGAAATGTATTCTTTCCCGTTACTGGAGGCAAAGGGAATTTACTAGAACTGGTTTTAAATTGAACCAGATAGACCAAGTGGTGAAATTTCACATTTTAATGTGTTTATGACTTACACTATTTTATTAGTTCAATCTATGAAAAGCATTTTACCAGTGCTGTTAAGATTTTTATGAACGGGTATTCTAACTAAAATATGATTTAAATGGTATTTACTAACCAAATAATTGCTTTTACTTAAATGCACTGTGAAAACTGGCAAACAGACAACTTTAAAACACATGCAGAGGAAATATGGATTTTCCAGAGCCTCATTATAGTTTATGTATATCTTTCTTGTTTGTAATGTGCTATGCAGAAGAACGTGGAGTTGCAAACTGTATTTGCCTTCAGATATTTATCATCTATTTTGGCTGGGTTCACTACAGAATTCAATTGAAAAATATAAATTAGATTCTTAAGTAATTTTAAACTTTGCATGTGTTAAGGAGCTAAAGGGTGACTATTTGCTAAGTGAAAGGTGAATTCTGGGCAAATACAGCCCTTAATTGAAATAACTGTCATTTATTATTTGTTCTAATTAACTAGTATAACTAAGCACTAGCAGCTGGAAGAGGTGTTCTGTGCTGACTTTCCATCGGTATGATTTCTCTCAGTTCATTGGCATTTTAGGGCCTGAAAACTGAACTTCAGTCTCGTGAAACCTCTAAAAATGTTCTGAATAGGACGGCTTCACTTTTGATTGCTCTTCATACTGTTTCCTCTTCAGAGAAAAATTGACATTGTGTTGAGCTTTGATATTCTTTCCCCTGCCCATGTTGTACAGGAAAAGCTCAGGCTGTTGAGAACAAAAGCCATTAGTGAATGTGTCAAGCAGCAGGTAATGAAAGTGGGTTTGCAGATTTCCAGGCAGTGATGTCGTACCTTAAAGCTACAAAACAATCTTTCCAAGTAATCTTTTGTATTTATTGGTTTACAGGCTCCCTCATTGCTGAAAGTAAAGAGTGCTAGAGTTGTTACTACTCAAATTGTTCATAAATCACTAATGTGTTTGATGTTTAGATGGTTTGAGTCTGAGTTTTCAAATTTTTCTTCCCAGCCCTTGCAGGTAAATTTGAGATTCTGCTGTAATGAAATGAGCTCGTTGTTGTCCTAAGGGGGAAAAAAACCCAAACAAAACAAACACAGTCTGAAAAAACAAACAACAAAAAAAAAAAACCCAACCCAAACAAGCAATCAAAAAAGCAACCTTCCAAGAACCAGTAAACCCCACAACGTTAAGTACCACAAAAATAAAATGACAGATACCCAGATTGTCTGGAAATGGGAGGAGAGTAAGATGGCTGCTTGATGCTTTTCTTGGCCAAAGAGATCTAGAAACTGGTACTGAAAAAATAAACAATATACCTGACTTGTTCAACTGTCTTCCCTAGAACAGCTGCCTTTTTGTGTCTAGGAAATGAAGCAGAGAAAACAAAATACATATAAAAAGGAAGAAAAAAAAATATGTGTGCTACATCTACTTTTTTCTTCCATGTGAATTTAAGTTGGATATTTTCTTAACATACCTATGCTATTCCAATACTGCTGTGAGGAAGATATACAGGCAATGCGTACTGGTTTTTAACAGTTGGAAAAAATCACTTTACAGAGGAACACAATGGAGCTTTGAGAGCAAAACCATGAGAAGATGAGACACCTTCTGTGTTTTGTGAAAGCAAGGATTTTGGACAACCATTTGCTGCTTACATGGAGCTTCCAAAATGAGATTGGTCTTGCAGATTTGGAGCCTCTCCAACTGAGGGACATAGAAGTTTCCCACACGGATGCTTATTTCTAACACCAAGAGACTTTGGTCTCTCAAACTCTTGACATGGCCAGGAGTTTTAAAACCAGGACAGTGTCATTTGTAACAATGATTGTCACTGGGTGTTTTCCAGTGAGAGCGATCTGGCCTGCCCTTAATTGGAGTTTGTTTCAGATTGCTTAAACCGTATTCAGCTGCCAATGCCACATTTCCAGCTTCAGTTTATTTTAAATTCACATTTGAACGGGCATTGTTGATTCTGTGGGATATCTGCTCCCTGCATTTTGGTCTTCTTTGTGCAGTTTGTAGTGCTCATGTTAAATTCTCAATGGTAACCTCCCTAGACTGTTTCCATGATTTTCCAGTAGTTATTTTTATGGTTTTTTCTATCCTGTTCATTAAGCTGGGAACGTCATTTGAGGTAGCCTTAGGGTCACTAATCTATCCTCTTTCAGATCCTTTCTCAAGCCTTGATACTATAATAACATTTGAAAGAATAAAACTAAGTAGAGGAGCAGTTGTATATTGAGGGAGAAAATATTTTTAAAGTAACCATATACATTTTACTACTTTCCCTTCACATTTTTATGTTGTGATTTTAGGTGGTGAGCTGTAGAAGCAGGGTCTGTTTCTTCTCTGTCCTTTCAGTGCCTCGAACATTAAGGATACTGTTACAGGATCGATAATATAAAGGCAGGATTGCAAAAATGTTAGATTTTTAGGTTCAGAAAACAGTCTAATCAGTTAAACACCTTAAACTGTGTATTTATGCTGCACATTGACTATTGACTTTAATTAATGCTCTCAGTGTGCAGCTTTTCTGAAAAAATATCTTTAAGAGCTTCAAAGCCGGTCAGTCTAGAAATAGATTACATACTATTAATTACTCTGGGAAATCTAGATCATTGTTCTCTGTGAAAATGTGTGTAGCTACTTCAGATATTTACTGGCTACTTCCAGGTCCTATTCCCAGGGATTGCACTTTTTTTAGAAAAGCAGTTTCTTTTCTTTATTTAGCACTAGGGTGGTATAGGCTGTCTCTAATAATAATTAATTTTTGCGCAAAAGACCTTGTATCAAGCTGCATATACTTCTGTAGAATTAAGTAAGGTTATGATTTTCAATACCAGTTCTGTTGTCTTGTGGAAGCTCATTCCATGTATTTTATTTTAATGTATTAGCCAGTGGTTTGTCTATAGTATAAATATTCTCATAGCTGTTCCGTGGAGCAGCTTTATCACCTTGTTTCTTTGAAGTCAAGCGTTTTGAGTGGGGCAGAGATGTGGCCCACTGATGATTATTTCTTCTTGGATAACAAAATTCTGGAGTTGGATTATTTTGTTTACATAAGTTTTTTGGTTTTTTTTTTTTTTTCTTTTTCACATACTCATTTTGCACAAGCAGGACCTACCCTGATGTTTTGCAGGTGCTTTGTAGCAGGCTGCTGAGAAGGTGGACACCACAGTGCAAACAAAGAAAATTCTGTTCTCTCAGAAAGACTTATAGTACTTTTGTAATGGGGGGGGGGAATCTCACTGCTCAATCATAATTCTGAAAATTCCTGGGAATCATTGTATGGGCTAAAGGATAAGAATTTGGAGAAGGAATCAGGATGGAGAAAGCCAGAAGTGAGATCAGGTAATGAAAGGACAAGAGCTGGGGAGCAAGTCACAGGTGGGGAAAACATTAAAACCAGTGGTGTAACTCAGATGAGGAACAAAGTGGAAAAGGGAGGAGAAATTAGCTAGCAACAGTTGTTACCAAGGGCTGGAAAAATCAAGAAGAGAGAGGACAATAAGGAAGACAGGTTCCAGAGACATTGTTGTTGCAGTAGTATTAATCAGTGCTAAGCAGGTTTGATTTGGGGGCAGCAAGCTATCAGCAGGTTTTAAGGAGGAACTAAAGAAGGCATAAGGCAGGGTTTTAGAACTCTGATAGATTTTTTTTTTTTTTAAAATATATCTGAAGAACTGCAGTAAGTTGTGGGAGTAAGCTCTGTATTGCTTCTGGACCATGCTTACTGTAGCATCCTGAGTAGAACCTGAATTTCCTGATTCTTGCTGCTTTTGAGCTGTCAGCATCTCTCTTGGGACTGGACCTTGTTTCTCTCTCTCAGTGGTCGTCACTGGAGTGGGCAGTGTAGTGGTAACACTTGCTCCATTAGCTCCTGCCATAGGTAGATGGGAATTCTAAAAATTCCCTGTCTGCTGGGCAGCACTGGGAACACCAGCAGACTGCCACATGAGAGTTCTCAGTTCTGAAAGCCTAGAAAAGTATGCATTTCCACACAAGCATGGGCATCTAAATACCTCCTGTTGAAAGAATGCTGAAGTTTTACTGTCCAGCTCTTGGCAGGTGTACACTGATAGCTTTAATCCAGATTAGCTGCAACTCCTGTGCATGTTGACAACACTGGAATACCTAGAGCTCTTTCACAGTGCTGTCCACCAGTAGCTGTCTTTCAGCTTTAGGCAGAAAGACTTAAAATAGCAAAAATGCAATTCAGTCTACTTGGTGCAGTCCCCACTACTGCTGCCACTTCTCCAGTGAGCAATGTCTGCTGTCCCAGTGCAGCTGGACACTCATAAATTCCACCATGTTTGCACACTCCTAGAGCATCAGTGATATGCTTGATCTCTCTAGCACTTCATATTTGAAAAACTCGATGCTTATTTTGTGCAGCAAAAAACCATCAAGGAAGTTCATGATGTGTGGAGCTGTAGGCACCCTTTTGGATTAGTTACCTGATCTGTGGCTACTTGCAGTTTCACTTAATGACCCAGATGACCTTTACATCTTTTTTGGTTTTCAGAATATTCTGTGGTTAGAAAAATGGGGCATACTCATGTGATGTTATCCTTTGTTACCTTAAGTGTTTGACAAACTGTTTCCTGCCATGCAAGCATGCACTGTTTTGAAACTTAAGTCAACTGTGGCTTTCTCTCATCCCAAGCCATCAGTTACTCAAATTGCAGACATTTAGGTAGGCTTTTTACCAGCTAAGGAAAGGAACAAATGAAGAAGGGTAGTGTGAAACTGGAAGGAGATGCTTCTCTTACCATCTGAGTCTTTTGCAAAGAATGGTCCTTTTCCTCAATTTACCATAGCTCAGATTTTGTTCCTATACCACAGGGACTTGGTATGTAATATAAATATATGAAAATATTCAATAACCTAAAGTTACCACCCTATCTTAAATCCCTTCAAATCTTTCCTTGCTATGATGCACACTGGACTGTGACTGTCCTGGTACTGCCATGATTTGACTGAGTCCTTTTTCATGTTTACCTTTATGCAGCTGCACTGGTAACCTTACAGCTGACACATGCAGATATGCATTGAAAAAAAAAGGTGATTCCTGTAAATCACAACCTTTACAAATGCTTCTAGATCAGCCATGCTGATAATGAATACTCTAGAGTGAGATGTAGATATGCTGAAGATAATGACTCGCTCTGTGAAAGGGATTCCAGTAGGAATGTGAAAGAGAGCAAGCAGTAAAAGCTGCTTATATTGCATAATTTTAAAGCTTTTTTAGGTGCACATCGCTAAATAAAGTGTTCCAGTCTTCTCTTGTTCTGCATTTTTTAGTGCTGGAAACATTTTGTTACATTGCAATAATGTGTGTTCCACTGCAAATGTTTGAAAATTGCTAGTTTTTTGTCAATATTGTAGTGTACAATTTGCCATTGGTAAGTAATTTTACTTGATTCAGAATATTTAGTGAAACCATGCAAGGGCCATACTATGCATAAATCATCATAAAAATTATGCTACGATGTACAGAAAATAGTATCTGGGCATTATCTAGTTCACAGGACGAGGGAGCTGAAAATTGTTAATTTTTTTCTACATCAAATAATCAGAATAATACATATATTCAAAATATGTTTTTTGTTTGCTACCTGAACTGTCAAATCTGGAAATGCCATTTAGAAGTTAGTACATCTTTGTGAGATGCTCATGCATCGTTTGCCTGCCAGAAGGTTTAAGGCTGTTAGTAGGCATTTGTGTTTTCCATAGCATAATGCTGCCACCTGATGGCGGAAAGAATTTGGACAAAGTTGTGGGGGCTTTTTTGGTTGCATGCAATGCTTAATATGTCTTAAAGTAGCATAAAGCTGTCTTATGAGATTACTCTCTGAAACTACAGAGAATAACTTTTTTGGGTGTTTTATTAATTATTAAATATTTTATTTTGGAATATAGGATGACTGGAAGCCTAGCATCACTTTTGTTGTTGGGACCAAGATTGAGGATGAAATCCACACCCAGGCCCTGGCTCTTGCTGTGCAGGTGCCACTGCGAAAGCTCTTCACTGTGGTAACACGTGGAGACATTTACAGACAGGTATTTCAAGAAAGTAACTTCTAATAATGGACCAAACTCTAGATGTCACTTCTAGATCCTGCCTTCTTTGGTCTGTGGTAATGATGAACTACTCTGTGTAAGTTTCAAAAATTACATTAATTCATAGAATCAAGGCTGGAGAGACCTTTAAGGTCATTGAGTCCAACCTTTGAACACCACCTTTTCAGCTAGACCACAGCACTGAATGCTACATCCAGTCATTTCTTGAACACTTCCAGGGATTATCACTCTACCACCTCCCTGGGCAGTCCATTCTAACACTTGACAACCCTTTCTGTGAAAAAATTCTTCCTGATGTCCAGACGTACTTGTCCTGGCACAGCTTGAGGCCATTTTCTCTCGTTCTGCCACTTGCCTGGGAGAAAAGGCTGATCCCCACCTTGCTACGACCTCCTTTCAGGGAGTTGTAGAGAGTGAAAAGGTCTCCCTTGGGAAATTGATTTCTCCAGACTAAACACAGCCTGCTCCCTCATCCACTCCTCATAGGACTTAAACTCTATACCTTTTACCAGCTTCATTGCTCTAGTTCATAGGAGTTAAAAATGGAGTTAAAAAGAAAAGCTTGAGGTATAAGCTGCTCTGCTCCCTGTAAATGTTTTGTTACAGACTTTTCTTCAAGGTGCTGATCAAAAAAACTCCCTCTCTAAGGTACAGGGTTGCCATAAGATGATTCCTCACTTTTGGAGTGGAGTGTTTGTAAAAGGGAATAATAAGTACTTCAGGTAAACATGAAATGTTCTCACAGTAGAATACTTATTTACTTGCAGATCGCAGAATCTGGGAGTCAGAAGGGAAAAAAGGCTAAGGATGTGCCTATGTTCTATGAGGTAGGTTAAATCATGTATTGCAGAGTCAGTGCTCTTTTACTCTAAAATGTGTAGAGCCTTGTGGTTTTGTTATCCATTCTTGAGCAAATGCAAATTTGTTGGACCTAACTGGTAAAAACATTTAACCATCTAGAAACTGCTTTGTTTTTTCTGATTCTGTTGGACTGCTGATTAAGTGATGATCAGAACTTGTTTTCAGGAATATGAGTTTCATAATTAAAGGTTATATTACATGGTCATATTTTGATGGTGTCTCAAATTAAGAAAACCTGTCAGACTCTTCTGTCTCAGATGCTCACAATTATTTAGAAATTTATACCTTCTTTTATGGATATACAGTCCCCTATATGAAACACTGTTCTATATGCTAGTATCCATTATAATCTCAGTTTGATGTAACCTGATTCATTTAGTGGACTATGTCAGCAGGGTTTGGAATCATGCTTAGTACAAAGAGTGCTTCCTCCTACCCTGTTAATGTTTTACTTACAGCTTGTGAGAGGTGATAAAATCCTGCGTTTAATTAGAAGACTGTTTAAAATTTTCTCAGGTAGAGTTTTACAGTCCTTACAGACCTGGAGCGTAAAGAATTTTGGATTACTCTAAAAAGACTTTGTTTACTTTTTATTTCTGCAATGACTAATAAACTTTTTATGTGTCTCAGGTTTTGGTGGACTTTATAGCAGTACTTTTTAGCTGCGGTCTGTTTTTCAGTAATGCCAGGCTACAACCTGAACAAGTCCTTTTGGAATTATTTACCACTGAGAGGACTGTGAATTTTATGCAATTAACCCTCTTCATTTTGGACTAGCCTCCCAGGCAAACTCACCCATATATTACCTGGTATGTAAAACTTCTTCAGTCCTACTTGACAGAAGGATTTTGAAGTCTAGCTCTGAGCAGAAGCTTTGTATGATACCTGTATTTAATTACTAAGAGCAATTTTCCTTGTGAAGTGGACACTTATTAAATTCCAGCTGTCAGTGCTGTGTCTCATTAGCTACTTACTTTACTCCTCAAAGACATTTTTTTCCTCCCCTCCTTTAACATGGAATATAAAATGCCTGTTCTGACCTTTTGCTTGGACTCAGTTTCCGTTCAGGCTGTAGCAAATTAAAAGATCGATCATGTTGCCACAGCATTAAGATCCCACCTCTCTGGGCAGAGTTTGTTCCTGAACATTCATATACATTCCATATGCAGTTTGAGCAGTCAGAGCTTTCACTGCTTTCATTGCTTCCACGAGCAAAGATAAACAAACACAAGGTTGGCACAGAGCACAGAGTTGTGAAAAGTTCTTCTGAGAGGAACATTTCTATCATTGCCACATAGAGTTCTCTGTGGCAGGATTCAACATGCTGCCATTTCCACAAGTTTCCATATTCATTTTTAGAGGTACTGTGAGTTTCCTGACATTTAATGGTCTTTGAACATATGACATGTACATGTGTGTGAATTTGGGACTAATGACGTGCATAGAAATGTGGTTATTATTGGTATTAGTAGTAATATTGTTACCCATGCCATTAGTCTTACAGTTTGCATCCACTGAAATGCAGGGGTTTAGTAAATTTCAGTGCAGCAGTCTGCAGTGCTTAGAAGTCAAGAACATTTAACAAACAGCTCATGACACATTGCAAGCTAATTATATATATATCATATTAAAATAATTCCTGCTGTCTGCTATAAGTTATTCCCCTTCAGGCTTTCTATCATTTTATTGGTTTTTATCTCATATCACTCTTTCTGTACAAAGTGAAGAGGCTTAGGGCAGGGTTTATAAATATGTAGCTAAAAGATTTCCAAATTCAGGAGAATTAAGTGCCTAACACCTTTTCTGACTCTTACATTACCTGATGGGGGTAAGAGTCCTGCTTGGTAATTTTTGTAATTCTAGCACTTAATTGAATGATGGTAGGTTGAGTCTCTCATAAAGATGCTGAGGAATTAATTTTTTTTCCCTTATATATATGCTTCCTGTAATATATAAACAGATTTCATAATTTATCATGTACAATTTTTCTAACAAGACCTACAGTTAAAAGTATATGTAGTTCACCAGCAAGGTAAGTATTTTTTATTGTTTACACACCTGTTTGTTGGGTCAGGTTTTCATTAATGTTAATAATATCATTTGTAACACAATGATGCCTTTTCTCTCCTCTTTTTCTTTCCTTCCTATCCAAGACCACAGAGTTTGGGGAATTCTGATTTTCACTGTATCATTTTTTTGTTTCAAATAAAATTGCAGCCTTTCCATAGAAGGATTTTCTCTTTGTGTAAAGGCTCCTTAATTTTTTTTTCTTTAAGAGAACAAAATAGAATTTATAATTATTTTGCCCTCCTTTTATTTACTTTCTTTTGAATCCTCTTTTATGACATTAAGGAAATAAATCTCCTTTGTTGTTCTGCAATGATCAGCATTACATTGCCTGTATATACATTATTCTAATTTCCCTTTTTCAAGTGTTGGTGCAATACTTTCTTTTATTTGCTGTAAAACTGTCCTTATTCTCCTAGAGTTGATTAAAGTCAGTCCTTGTAGTCCAAAGAGTTCTTCAGCTCCCTGTTTTGGATACTTTGATTATATTGTCCAGGTGTAGCGATTTTTGGAATTCCTAATTTAAAAGCTGCCTTTTGCAACTTTCTATTGATGCAGTTGTAAATAATTGCTTTAATCAAATGAGACAACCATATTATCTGTGGGGATTTTCTGAATATAAAGCAAATTAATCACTGATTAGCCCTATTTTTCCTGCATCTATATTGACTCTTCTGATGTTTCAGTTTAATACCACACCAGTGCCATGTTAATTATTTCTTTGTATCTGATATATTTTTTTAAAACCCTCCTCCTTATCTTTGCTTATCTATCCGGTGCCCCTTTTTTTTTTCCCTTTCTTCATTGAATCTGAAATAGTAAGGGCTTTTCAATTATGCTATCCAGGATCTTGTAATTCCAACTGGTTTATGTGAATTATCTCTGATATTCACATGTGATGAGCAAGCAAAAATTAGATTTAAAAATCACATGCTGGAACTGTAAATATTTAAACAGAAGATAATTCAAAATTTTGACTACAAATCATTCTACTTTTTGTCAGCACTGGGTGAACACAGGACTTGTTTGATTCTTCTGCTCCAGATTTGCATGGCAGTTTGTTTCCATAGAAAACCTCACTTTATTTTACCTCCTTGCTAACCGGGAAGCAGCATCAGCTCAGAAACTTCAAACCTCTGGATGGATAAAAGCAGAAGTTCCAGGCTTGCTGTCAAGATGCACAACAGCCAACCCTTATCACCAGGCATACTGAGATATCAACTAGTTGTGCAGTTTCAATAAACAAACCAAAGAGATCCCCAAACTAGATCCTCCTATTGACAAGCATAATATTCGCAGTTCTGCCATTAAAGTCCAGTTCAGTAGAATGTTTGCATTTAAATCTTAATTAGCTCATGTTTTGTACATTTAAAGGACTAAAAGGTCTTTGGTTAGAAATAGGATCCTAATGTTTTAAAATTATTTATGTCATACATGTTTTCGGTTTTTTTCTTTAGGTTTGTTATTATTGTTGTTGTTGTTTTTCCCCCTAAGATTATGATGCCATAATCCTTGGGAAATTGCATCGTGTTCACAGTTCTTCTTGCCTTAATAAGCAGTAGACTGTAGCAGATACAGAAGAATCCTTGAGTTTTCTGGGTGTACATGAAACAGATTCCTCTTCTGTCACTTCCAACACAAACTATATAACCAAGATATTAAAAACTTCTGTAGGGTAGTAAAGCCTAACAATTAACAAGCCCAAAGAAAAGTGAAATAAATTTAGCCAGGAAACAGTGGATGTAAAGCAGTTTTCAAGCATTCCTGTGAATTTATGCTTTGCTAGAAATGTGTAAATGTACTTATGCAGTAAGGCTTGCTGCTGGTAGGACTGTTTGAAGTGCTGATCACATTATAATGTAGAGAGAAGATCCACTTTGCATTGAAACTGTGTGTGTGTGTGTTCCCTGAGATAGGTGTTCCTACTATATTATGAAATGTTATATATGTTTGTATATTGTATTATATATAATTATTTTATTATATGTAATTATAGTTAGGTGATATATTTATTTCAAAGATATGTTTTAAATGTGTATGCATGTGTATAATTATTCGAAACTACCTTCTATTGCTCACCCCAATGGCACAAATTTCGCTTTTAAAATAGTTAAGGTGTTCTTTTTCTAAATATCTTTCATATCCCCTCTTCAGTAGGTCTTAAATACCCTTTCTATTAACTTATGTCATTCTGTTGTCTATGTCCCTTTTTTAGACTCTTATCATTGTGTCTAACAATATGTTCAGAAAAAAATTTTTAAAAGGAGGGTAGCACTAGGGACATGGAGTATGCATTTATTTGTGTTCATTATACTAAACTCTGAGAGTTGAAAAATCAAAAACGTTGTCTTTAGCTTAATTTGGAAGGGACTTTTAATATTAGAGATGTAACATTTATGGGAAGGAATATTTTCACCCAAGTACAAGCTCAGAAGAGTTGTCTGGCACTGGGAGAAGAGCAAACTCAGTAGTAGCCAGGCTATGAGGAACTCAAGAAAAAGATTTCAAACATAATTTTAGTCAGGAGTGTTTTTAAGAAAGCCTTTTATTTCTTGTGGAAACAAATAATCAAATCTTTCCTGTGTTTGTGTAAGTATATAGATTTTGACACAACACCATAACAAAGGTCGTGGTTGAGATTAGGGTTTCTCAAAAGTAAAGATAGCTCTATGAAAACCAAACCTTCTCTCTATATATATGCAGGTCAATAGAATTATATTCTTTATAAAAGTTAGAAAGATTTTGTTTTCATTCCAATTGAATGAAATTAACTTTAGAAGTCGGTGTAAAAGGAAACAGCTCAGGAGCCAAAACTTATCTGGTGTCATTGTTTTCATTTTTTTGACACTAGAAACAACTTTGGCAGCTGAATGGCTAGAAGGATAGAAAGACTTAATTTTATTTCTCATTCCAGTGCAAAATAAATTTCATACTGCACTCTTAAATCATAATCATAAAATGGAGCATTTCTCCAGTCAGCCTTTGTCAAGTGGTATTGTGTGGATACAAGTGAAGAGAATTTTATTGCAGAAGGACTTGGCTCCTACACTGTGTGGATACTCAGAGGTTTAATGTGTACACTTGGGAATTCTTGTTAAATGAATATGCCTTTTAGGGAGCTACTGGCTTTAGGGAAGGTTAAGGGACTAAGGGACTTTAAATCCTGCAGTGGGCATTATCTACTCCTTTTTTTCAGCTCTTTTCTATCTGTTACCAGGCTCCTAACAGTTTATAGTACAGAATTTAGGATGTTTTATAAATGATCCACTAAATGAGGTGGGGAGGCACCTGAGATATTTAGTGTCTTATCTTCTGAGGAGGGTTTAACTACTCTGCCTGTTGGTTCCCAGTATTTAGGTCAATCTACTTTAAAGGATGTTAGGGAAATAATCTGTTAATTTAGGTTTAGCATATCTTTGCATCAGCCTTTGTCATTGTCAGAGCATTTGATGCCACTGCATGATCAAATGGCCTATGTAGTCCTTGAAGTTATCAAATTGTATTCCATTGGGATTTAATTATTCCATTGTTGCTATGAACCAGGCAGTTCTATAAATTGTAGCTCTTTGCAGTCAGTTTATGTGTCTTCAGTTCAGTATCCCTTTCCAGGAACTATGTGTTATGTTAAGAAGTCCCAGCTTTTCTAAGTGTTAAAACTGGGGGGGAAAGTCTTGAGCTTGAGCAGGGAAATGATATGTGTTTTCTAATTTTGTTTCCTAAAATATGAGAGGTCAGCTTCTACCATTTACAATAGGCAATTGACATGCAGATCTTCTAATTCCATTTCAGAATAGTAACTCTGCATAGTCCTAAAGCTAGGATTTTAGAAATATGCATTATTATTTTATTACTGTTAGCTGTAATTATTTGACCTGAGGCCATTTGTAATACTGAAACTGTTGGCAATTTATCTACTAGGAAAGACAATTGATAACCTTTTGAAATTCATCTACCTATTTAAAATCTGCTTTAGGACACTGGTGAGACTTTGGGGTTGCCTCACAGATTACAAGAGTTCCTGCATACTTGCAAATTGGTATCAAATTTCTGCTATTTCTGTGCAGGTTTTGTAGAGATGTATATATAACTAAAGGAAACGGCAGGATATCATCCTTAAAGTGCTAGAGAGACTCTGAAGTAGCCAAAGGCAATGCTGTCTTCTGGGGTTTTGTCTTCAAAGTTTTTGAGGGACTGTAATAGGTGTGTTAAGGAATATAAAGTGTATGACATTTTTCTCAAGTATAGCAACTCATCTCAGAATCCTTTGTCACTAAATTAACAAAAGGAAAAACAAACAAAAAAACCCAAAAACCTCTAAGCCCTGTTTTAAAGCTGGACCAACCAAGGTGGAAAGATCCTGCCCAGTTTTGTGGTGCCATGTCTACAAGGCTGCCTGGCCCAGATATTCTGATATGGTTTAGAAAACTCTGTCAAGATGTAGCTGGATGGGTTCTGCCAGCACAAGGTTGGATGAGGCAATTTTGTTTCTTAATCTTTTTGTTCTACCTCTGATTGGATTCTCTTCCTAGCCAGCTGCAATGTTAGAGAAGCGTGACTAAATCTTTTAGCTTTCTGGTGTTCATTGTATGGATTCAGTTGGCTGAAATTTGCTGGAGACAATTTACTTCTCAGAAGCTTAAAATATTCTGTGCCATAATGGAAAGATTTTCTGGGCAGATTCATCCCACTGAAATGTAAACATTTTAGTATTTGATCATAGCAATATATCCCTTCATCTGAGCACAAATCACAACCGATTGGTCTGTCCTCTCTTTCTAGAAGGGTCCGGGTTCTTTAGGGGTTCTTCTGAAATCACTTAAATGCTGTTTCAACTATTGCCCCCCAATCAGTTTTAAAAGAAAACAGATATATGAAAGGTCACATGAGAAAAGCTTCCTTGTGCATAGAACTCCTTCCTGACATAGCAGTGCTAATGCCCAATCTTTCCAATCACTGGATATTTGTATCCCTTAAAGCAGTTTTGTTTTCATAGCAGCTAATGGTCAGGGAGCCATAGGAGGTGCACATCCCAAGTGGTGATAGCTCCTGTATGAGGTCTCTAATAAAGCTCTCCTTATTTTTATGTAGTGTATTTTCTTGTTTTTGCTGAAATTAGGTTATTCACCATTTCCATTTTTCTTAAAACATTATTTATAAGTACTTGACTTGATTCTGTACATGTGTGTTAGAAAATTCTTAGAGAGCATCCCTGGGATTAAATCAGTTAAAGTATCCTCTCAGATTGCAGATTTTCTATAGAGAGAGGTTTAGAGAGCAGACAGTCTTACAATGGATGATTCTGATAGGTTTCTGCTAACCAGGTCAAGCTGTGTTGTGTTTTGGCAAAAAATAGACTCACTCCTATGAGTGGGAAGTTATTTTTCTGGAGTACAAGCAGCCATTTGCTTCTGCTTTGAGAAGTGTTCTCACAATAGAAAGGAAGATATTTAGCACATGAACAGCATTCATATTTGCTCTGTATTGCTTTATTTCTGTAGATTTAGTTAAAAAGGACTCAGTGGGGTACAAGGAGTCATCAAATCCACTTTATTTTCATTCTCTGGAATACATCTTCATTGATAAACAAGGATGACTCATCTGTCTCATCTTAGGTATTGCAGTCCACCTTATGGATACGTAAATGTTATATGGAGCTCTTCTCAGATATGCAGTTGATTTATTGATTTATCTAAGTTCTTGAGCTCTCTTTGAACTGAGTTATTAATTCACTAGTGAAAGATAATGATTAAGCAAGTGGTCTTTTGACATCATAGGTGGGAAGAGGTTCTGAGAGTTAAAATGAAGTTAGGTGGACAGTCTAATATGAAAAACTGAATTCTTTCAATACACTGGAAGTGTCATCTGAAAAAAAAAAGTTATTTGGGTTAGTTCAGATCCTTCCCAGTATTCTTTCAAAATGATTGCTTGTAGTATGCTTTAGTCAATGAAATGGCATTAGCAGAGTCAGAAATATTTAATAGTATGTATAAAGAAGCCTTTTTTAGAAAAAACAATTTTCTGTATGACACACGCAGCTTTTGTTCCCTAGTCTGTCTTGAAAGTTGCTAGTGAAGGACTCACAAGACTGGCAGCAGATTGTAATAAGTCAAGATCACTTTTTCCCCTGCTTTTATTACTTTGCTCAGGAAAATACATCTGAATAGTAATTACCAACTTGAGTGTGTAATCCATAGATTATCTTAACTGATGACTATCCTTCTTCAAATTAACTTGAACTGTGTCAGCAACTAAGGGATTTTACTTACTTGGCTCTTCTAGGAACTGCTATGTTTCTTTTAGAAAGTGCTATATGAGTCAGGGGCATATGTGATGGTCTGGATTTCTTACAATTCTAAGAACAAGAGGGAAGACAGGGCTTTAGAAAGCTCACTCTGGGTCTGGGAGAACTATACTGTGAAGTGGGCTGACCAGTGTTCATGGCAAACAATGTTACTGCTGCCAGGTAGTAATAAAGCCGTGAAAGTTTATAATCTATCTTCTTGAAAGGCTTTCTAATTATGATTTGGCAGCCACAATTGTTCTGTGTATTGAAAAAGAGGCATTTCAAAGAAAGATAACGCAAAGACTCTGGCTTTAAATGTTTCCCTAACTTTTTAAGACCTATCTCCTATCTCAGTGTTGCTGACATCTGTCAGTAGAGTAGGGTCGCTTACAAGCACTCATGCAGTGTTTGAGTGGCTCAGAATACATGCCCTTTGCACCAGACAGCTAAACCTCGGCGTGGTTCATACTGCCACCAGATGAGATCAAATACTGCCTGGCCAAAGCCTTTCTGCACTTCACCAGTGTGACCCCTGCTGTGTGAGGAATGCTAAGTTTCCTCTTGCTTTAAAGGAAAAGAGGCCCTACCTAGCTAAGTTTGTCCATCCAAGTTTCCATGGTTTCTCGCATATGAAAAAGATCATCACTGGTGGGATGAAGTATAGCCAATCTGTAACAAATCCACTTCATAGTATCTGAAAAACTTCCTTCCGTAGTCCTACACAGTTTTTTTTCTTGAGGTTTTTGTTTATTTGTTTGGTTTTTTCACTTGAGGCTCTCTAGATTTTTAACTGTTTATGCCAGCTGCCTGCAGATGAAGTAAATATAGATGTGTAATAAATTTAATTTCTTTTATCTACTGTGCATGGATTGATCTATGTCCTGTCTTTAGGATTGGTTTTAATTTCCTTCTGTATAAAGCATATTTTACATTTCTGCATGAAAAGATATTTGCTTTCTTTGTATTGCCAAATGTAGCGCACTCATTCTGTCTTTGCTTTATTTGTGTGACCTCTTTCCACAGTCATGGAATATATTCCTGTTAAATAGTTTTGGTTGTACTTCTTATGGCTCACATAAGAAAATTTGTCCTTCCTACCCACTCTACTTCATCAAGTCTCTTCATTCCTGTATTCTCTATCTATAAAATAGGAATAATTAGTATGCATTGCTTTTGACTGGTAAAATGCTTTAAAATTCTCAGGAAGAATGGGGTTTAAGAATCTAAGCACTTTTTTCTTCTTCCATGAACAATAAATCAGCAACTGCCATCGAGCTGGGTCACTATATGCACACTTTTCAGGAATCCTTCCAGAATCCCTCCATTTCCCCTCTATTGTGTTTCAAGAAATGTGTAACTCATCTATATTAGGCCAGTGAGAAGCATCACTTCCCATAGGCTGTTAACATCAATTCTGAAAAAAAAAATCTTTATAAGAATTATTCTCTCTGAGGGAAATTACTGTGATATTTCTACCAAAGTCTCTTTCTTTCAAAGCACAGGTTTGTGTGCCTAGTTCTGTGTGACTCTTTTCTGTTGGAATAACTAGTATTTCCTAGTGTGCCCACAGTCTGTGGTAATTTTTAAGTCTTATTCTTAACATGTCCCTGATTTTCTGCTGTGGCTCTGATGTCAGTGGGTCTTTCTGGAAGCCTTCTATGATTGGCTTGTGGAGCTAGTGACCAATCTTACTTTGAGTACAAAACGTGCAAAACAAAACTGATATTAATCATGATATATCTTTCATTTTATGTTAAGAGAATTAGATTTATTTGTGTGGCAGGAGCAGGATTGTTTCAGAAGAGTGCTTAAATGCATTTATTTTGCTTTGTCTCCCTGTTATGCAACTTGGAAAAAATCTGAATTTTAAGACTTTTCTTTTGCAGCTCTTTGTTTTCGTTTGCATGAAACAATAATATGGCATATAATAATCAGGATTCTTATTTGGCTTTGCTTTATTCAGAGAAGCATTTTAGTGACTCTATTTAGGTGAGAAGTGAAAATTTTTAAACCAGGCAAGAATCTATGGAAGCTCAAAGCTAATGGTGGTGTTTGCGTTAGACAAGACACAGTTCAGTGAGATGCAGTGTGCACCTTCATTGTCTCAGTGTTAGCAAGCAAAATTGACACCATATGTGCCCAACTGTAATTGCTCCATGAGGAGAAAAGAGAAACATGTCAGAACATTTGAGCAACACCTAATTCAGCCCGTGGTTATAAATAAAGCTGATGGTTGCTTAAAAACAAAAGTAAGAAAATATTATGGTTATATTATTCCTCAACAGCGCTTCCTACATAGGTGAACTTTATTACAGAGACAACACAAGTAAAAAGAAACATATAACAACTTTTTTACGGTATTTTTATGTTATTTTATTTTTTTCGCAGTAAATAAAGTGGTTATGAGGCTCCAAGGAAAACGGCCCAGATGTTAGTGAGTTGTATGAAATTTAGTGGAAACAAGCTGTAAAAAACATAGTCATAAAACAGCCTGTCAATGCCACACATCTGGACAATGCAGCTGTATGTTCCCGCTGCTGTCATCACCCTAAGAAAACTCAATAGCCTTATTTCACCCCAATTAGGCTGCATACCAACAGAATCAGAATTACACAGGGAGGGGGTGTGTTTTCACCAAGACAGACCCTCTCAAATTCCCTTCAATGAAGAAGTTTTTATCTTTCGTTTATGGCTGGTCCCTCAGACGCTGATCACTTTGTAAACAGTACTGCAAACTATTCCACTTGATTTGCTGTCTGTTACATGCTTTTTAATTTATTACTTTATAATAGGTAGTTGTTAATGCTGTTGCTTTGTTTAAAACCTAAAGAAAATTGCATTTTTCTGTGAGAACTCTGTGTCTGTTGACTTTCTCATAAATCATAAAAGGTTTTTTCCATTCTAGTTTTATATCATACTATAGCTGATATTACTTTGAGGTCTTTGGAACCAAAGAATAATGGTGTGTCTTACTGATTCATTGTTTTCTTTGTGGAAATGTGGCCATTTTGACCCACACCTGGTACAATATGAGATAACACTTCCTCGTTTCAGCATGCAAATAAATATGAGTCAAGTGCAGTATTAAAACTATACAGGCAGTAGTTTTGTTGTAATTTTTCTTTCCTTTGCAGGTGATGGAATTAGCCAAAGTATTTCTAGACCAGGGGGAAGAAATTCCTGTAACTCTAATTGGAAAGCTGTTGAAATTTCAATTGCTTTGTCACAAACAGAAGGACCTTCAGAGAAGAGAAGAGGAAAAGAAGGTACTATAGTATGCCCTAGAAAATTACATTTTTTAAGACTCTTCTAATATGGTGTTGCTTCCATAAATTCAGCTTTCTTCTTATTTTTGACTTTCTAGAACTGTAATTAAAGAGAAATGTGATTAGAAATATTATTTTCAGTTGATTTGATTTTGTGGATGAAGTTCTCAATTACTCAATTGCCAGTGAGAACATGGGGGGGAAATAAAGAAGAAAATAAAAATACTATGGAAGAAGTCTTTGCTAGAGTGAGAGCTGATAATGGTTTAGCTGAGTCTTAGGACCAGTAGGAAACAGAGCTAGGAACAGGCTTCTGCTCAAAGTATCCCTGCTGAAGTGAAGGTAGGAGAGAGAGGTTGTTACTTGGGGGGTGTCAAGGACAGACCCAGAGTAGACTGTGACACAGTTCTTGTTGTGAATCTCCTCTCTGGAGGGAATTTGGAGAAGTTGTCTCTTCCATCCTCTGGCACTAAGGCAGGATAAGATTTACATAAACTATTTCTGGCAGATGTTTGTTGAACCTTTTCTTCAAACTTTCCAGTGCTGAGTCTTTGCCTCCCCATGGCAATCAGTATTATTTGTGAGCCATCTCTGCAACACACACATTTGAAGAAGGTTTCTGATCCTACCAACCCTACTCTCATTTATACCTGTTTCAGTTCTCCCTGTGTTTAGGGGCAACATTACACTCCACTCTACAGAAATCTATTACATATTTAACTAAACAAACCCAAATATGTGTATTGGCTGTTCGGTTTTGATTACGCATGTTCCTCTCCTCTGAACTCTCTCAAAACAGTGCATATTTTGAAGTCTGCTTCTCAGAACCGGGTACCACATTTTCCAGTGTTCCCAAAACTTGCTTCCATTTGTCTCCAAGGTCGTCATTACGAGCTCCAAGGTTGTCTCGGACAGATTGCTTATGTGTTCTAGGAGGAATTTCACCAAGCGAGCTCCAAGGTTGTCTCGGACAGATTGCTTATGTGTTCTAGGAGGAATTTCACCAAGCTTGCACAGAATCACAGATCAGACCTCTTAATTTATTTCTAACATCTTTTGGAGTTGTCAGTGGTATATTTCAACAACTTATTGGACATTTGATTTTGCTGTAGTCCTTTTCCAGCAAACATTCTTGAAACTAAAGAAAGTCAGTTAATTATCAGAAAGTCATATATTTGCTGCAGTAAGTTTACCCTGTTAATTGGTCAAAAACTGTAATGTGGAGTGTGATGACATGGAGACCTAAGCAGTATGTGCATGTAAAAGATGTAAGTAGAAAATAATTTAATGGATTTTGTATAGCTGAAAAGTCTGTACAAGTCTGTTCTTTGTCAACAATTTTATTTGTGGGAGAAGTTGCTGGAGGAAGTGTAGTACACAATCACAAGAACATTAAGTGCCAGGTTATTCCATTAAAACTGTGTTCTGTTCCCACTGAAGTCAATTCATTAGGAAATGGTAATTTAAGTCACAAAAATATATGAAGAATACAAGAAAAATAATGTCCTTTAAATCTGAAAATAAATTGAGAGGCTATGGAAGATTGTTAACAGTAAATTGAGAAAAAATAGCTTTTCTCTTAGATAGCAGTCAGTTCTTGTAAGTAAACTATCAAACAAAAACTTGAAGTCTAATGGCACTTCAATATTAAAATAGAGCCTTTAGAGCTTTGATTTCACAAAATTAGTCTTGTAACTGTAATTTCATTTCCCTGGTTAATTTGAGGATAGTCAATGCAGAAGGTTGAAGAGTCTCTGGCACTTAGTTACTTCTCTGTTTTAGCAAACTGTCTCCAAAGTCATCACCTCCTTTGACTTGTATCTGTATTTGTGGCAGGCAAACACAAAGCAGTTGAAAGACAGAGTCGAGAATTGGAAGGCTTTTGGATATGAGGATGCTCTTCAGTACAGTGGGCAGAAACTGACTTCTAATTTAGAGTTCTAGCTCTAAATTGGCTGCCGTAAAATTTTTAATCCTTTCCAACTAGCTTGTACAATACAAGTTCTGTTGCCAACTATCTGGGCATTGAAAACAGGGTTTTACTCACAGATCAGTTCTCAGAAAGGAAACATATCTGTCCTTGGGTGTTTTTTTGAAAATAGATACCAGTTAATAAAATGGATCGGCAGAACTAATACAACATGTAAATAACCAAAAGTAAGGCATTAGGAAATTTCTTTTATTTCATTAGGAGCAGGAGCTTGTCATAAATTGGCAGGTGTATGTATTTAAAATATGTAGAAGAGGTGTCTCTCAGTTAGAAAGTGGTTTGAGGTAGTAAAATGTTGTGATGTGATGCTTAAAATAACAAAATTGCAGAAGTTAATGGACTTTTAGAAACTCCATGAAAAGCTGCACCTTATAGGGAAGGAGAAATAAGACATTGAAAGGAAAAGGAAAGAGTCCAAGAAAGGAGAGGCTTTTAATTTCTAAAGTATTACAGTCAAGTAGTGTTCTTTGTTAGAATCTTGGCAAGTCCAGAAATGTTTCTGCTTATTTAAGAATTACTTAAAATTATGCAGATGCAATAGATGAAGTTGATTGTGACCTTTGTGGCATAATGGTTTTATCATCTGTTTATTCATCAGCTTAGAAATTCAATGAAGTACTGTCAATATTTCTCATTTGAAATGTCAAAGGTGGAACAAATTTGAAAGAAAATAATGAAAGCCTCCAGATCCTTCATTACACAGTGGAAAGAGTTTCAAGAATCTGTCAAAAACTTTTCTAATTTTACAGAAAGGAAATTCAAGAAGGAGGGGGAAAGCAGGAAAAGATTTTCTGTTTTGATTTTGAATTTGAACTAAATACAACTTCCACAGCTGGAAAGTCTGCTGTTCAGCTGGATCTAGGGAAAGGAAATATATAGAGTTAACTGTCCTCTCTCATTTGCATGAAGGGCTTTTCTAATTGCTTTAACAGCCTTTAATGTGACATCAGCACGATTTTAACTGGAAGTTAATATTTTTATTTTATTTAGCTTTATAATCCTGAAATGTAATTTTTGCATAGTTTGAATATAGTATTTCTGCTGGGCAAAAAATAATGTGAAGACTTTCTTGCTCTACAGAACCAACTTTACCTTAATATTTTTTGATTGTTTTAATTTTAGACTGATCCTCGATTTTTTTGGATTTATAGTGTGAGGCTTTGGGACAGTTGCAAAATCTTGTTTTGTTCTGCCCTCTTAAATTACTGTGAAGAGCTTTATATAGGTGCTTTTGTTTGAAGATAATGAGAATGGCCGAGTGATATCCTGGATGAAATAAATGCACGACTCTTGGTTCTAGTTTACATTAGACAGATAGTTACATCAAAGAAAAATAGTGCTGGTACCATATTACACCATAATCAGGAGTGTTAATAGGGGTGTTAAAGACATTAACAGATATTGAATTTTTGCTGTATTTCCTCTCAGTCCAAGGAAGGTTTCTGGCTGATGCAAGTGCTGTAGTGGAAGTAACTTAAGCACAGGGAGTTTTTACTCATCTTTCTACCCATATGCATTTTTTTAGTTTAGTAGGTATAATGTCTACCTACCCCTTGCAGTTCCTTTTTAATGTGAATTCTTAGCATTATGACTAAGAGCATATAAATAGCTGAATGATGTGTTTGAGTAGGAAAAGGCAGGGTGTTCAAGACAGCTCCACTGCATGAATATTATAGCAGCTGAGAGGGGAAAGGGTGAAAATTAAAAAATTGAACACCTAAACTTTTACAACAGTCTGACCTTTGTTCTGCACAAAGGCTTTAATGAGAACTTCATTTATTCATCTTGTCAGGCAAAAGAGCAGCAAAAAGAACAAGAGAAAGAAAAAGAGAAAGAAAAAGAAAAAGCTGATAAGACATCTGGAAAAGACAGTAAAGGAAAAAGGTCAGTGGTACAACTCCCTGTTAGAAAGGACACCAAATTGAAACAACGGGGAGCAGCAGAAGTGAAAGACAAATACATTGGTATGTAAAATGTGATGATATACTCCTGAAAAACCTTTGGAATACTTTGTTTTGTTCCATGTTGAAAAATCAATATCTATTTGGCATTACCACTTTGCATTTGAAGAGCACATTGTGTTCTGCTCAGTGTTAGGATGGATTGTGCAGTCCAAAAAGCAAAATACAGATAAGTTATATGCAGCATGTCAACATCAACATGTTTGGGCGTATGTAAGACTACAAGAAAGTAGCTAAACAAATCCTATGGAAAACTTATCCTAGAGAAAGATTTCAGAATAACTAAATGTGTCAGTATTCAAAGTGGCTTTCTCCTTATACCATAATTTAAAACAGGACTGACAGAGTTGTCAACCCTGCTAGTGACGAAATTTTTCCTAATATCCAATCTAAGCTTCCCCTGTTTATAGATGTTTTAATATAGCTGTATAAAGAAAGAAAATGAAAAAGAAAATGCCTTAAGTTCAAAGACAATCTATATCTGTTTCTGGTAGCTAGCAGTCATTTTATCATTCATCCCTAACACATTATCACCTTTCTGAAATTAAATAGTTCTGCTTTTGAGTGATCTTGAGATTACTTGCATTGATGTCTTTCCTCTTTTGCATATGGACTAGTCACTGATAATTAGAACTGACTGATTGTTATGCACTTGTCCTGATTATTAGCATAATCATGATTTTCAAATGGCAGGCAGTCTTCAGCATGTATGGATTGGAATTTTTGGATCTCTGTAAGTGACTGTGAAGACACCTGTCTTTTTTGTTAAAAGTTATTCATGTTCAGTAATTGTATGTGCTCATACTTTTTATTTCTGCAGTAACTGAGGCATAAATTTATGTACTTCAGTTTCAGTACTAGGACTGAAATAATAAGCTAGGAGTGAAATAATAAACTAGTTTTCTTCTGGTTTTGATTTTTGCTGTATGCAATATATGTGCTGGACTGTGGTGGCTGCTTCCTCAGTCGGTCTCTCTCTAAATTTATGTTTTATTTTATGTTTCACTAATGTTACAAGCATCAGAGAGCCTGCTGCTCCAGGTGGTAGCAGCATTTGCACAGCCCTGGCCATATATCTGAGCACAGGCAGATGTCAGTGCCACACTGCCCTTTTTCCTTCCTTGGACAGATGAGTCCCACGAGCTGAGGAGTCAGTAAAGCGCTTGGACATGTGATGTTTTAGGAAGCATAAGAAAGGATCTTAATGCTAAATAGAGTATAAAGCTGTGATTTTCTTTTAGTGCAGGTTTGTCTGCACTAGCTCTGTGTGTTTCAGCATTCATGGAAAGATACAGGACCTTCAGCAGGCAATTTCTCTTAACTTAGAATAAATGTCTTAAGGGATTAATTAAATCACCTGATACCTGTCTTACTACCTGTATTTTTCCATAAGGCATAAAAAGAAACTACACAACTCTAGACCTTCTAGAGAGTTCAATTCTACTTATATCATGCTTAACCTTTTGCTTTGGCACCGAAATGTTCCTATGTATATTTCTGCGTAACTGATAAGCCCAAATAGAACCAAGCACTCAATGAAACTTCTCATCTGCACTTCCATATGAATTTGGATATGCCCCTGCCAGCTAAAAGGACTTGTGTGAGCTGGTATTACCAGCTGATGAGGATTTTGCCAAGAAGTACATCTAGTGAACATGAACCTGCTGGGTAGGGAGGAGTCAGCAGCGAGTCAGCTGATACCTGCAGTTAATCCTTTGAAATTATTATGGCTTGGGTACTCTTTCATGTAAGATACAGTAACTTACTCTGTGCATGCTCCATGCCCAGCTTTATGCAGGGTGAAATAGGATAGTTTAAACTACCATTAGGGCATGGGGATGTGTCCTGACACTAAAATCCTTTGAGAGGAGCAATTACAGAAATGCTGCTACAACATTCAGATTATAATCAGCTTCTGCTGCTTTACTCCTGGTTCTTCTGCAAACAATTATTACTTCTGATGTATATTCTTCCTGCTGTATTCTAGGTGGTTTGGTGCAGAAGACCTAAGCCTTATGCACATAATTTTTTAATTTCTATGTAATTTTCCCAATGAGATTATAAAAGAACTGTTTATCTGACCTTCATTTGCATTAGCCTGTATAGTCAAGTTAAAAATATAAAAGATTTAGCTGATTAATGTTCTTACTCCAGTCTGTTTTTGTTGTGTTTTGAACAGATGATGAACCAGATGATGGTGCTGATCATTACTTTATCATTCTGGGTTTCCCCAATCTTCAGTTGTTGCCTGTCTTGATTGACCTTGAGATCAACATTTCAAGTGTAATTCAAATTTCTTCTGAGAATTACAAGCCATTGCAGATATACTTAGAAGCAACTAAACTTGGAGGACAGTCTTTAAAAATTTCACCTGAAGGTAATCTGGTAATTTAAAACAAAAATTTAGAAAGGCGATAATTTTATATCCAGGGAATGAATGTTCTGGCTGTTTTTTCTCCCTCTCCATGCCTTGTGTTTGTGCATGCTGCCTATGAGCAGCTGTATTTGCCAGTGCCAGAGTAATATTGCCAAATAGTTTGCCACTGCAAAAACTGGACAGTAGAAAAAGGGACTGACTAAGCAGGCACAGTTTGCAGCCACAGTAGCCACCAAAGAACAACATTTTATCAAATGCATACTTCTGTGAATTTTTAGGAAGTGTAGTGATAAGAAAACTTGACTCATTTGGTAATTTCAAGGAGAGTGGACAGTTGGCTGCTTTGGGACTGTGGCCCCAGCCAAAGGAGAATATGCCACAGAATAATGCTCTGTAATTGTACTCAGCTGTCCCCAGGCTGTAACACCTTTCTTGAACTGGGATCCTGGTAAGCAGCAAGCTAAATCAGTGATGGCTGGCTATCCTGAGCTGTAGTGACATAGCCAGAAGATTCAGGGAGGTGGTTATTCTCTGCTGCTTGACTGTCATGAGAATAGAATTATGGACTCCACAGTACAAGAGAGACACCAATAAACTCTCTTCAATCTAGAAAAAACAGCCTCCCTAAAAGGACTGGCTAAAGGATCTTGAAAGAAGAAAAAGAGGTTGTGGATCATGAATAGCCTTTGGAATTTTCAGGCCCCTAAGGGTGAAAGTCTGGAGAAAGTCTCTTGGTGGAAGAGGATCAGGTTAGGAATCACTTATACAAACTGGACACACATAAATCCATGGGATGTGATGGGATTCACTCAGGCATACTGAAGGGTTGTCTATGATGTCACTGCAAGGCTAATATCAATTACTTTTGAAAAAACATGGCAATTGGAAAACATGCCTGAAGGCTGGAAGAAAGCATCACTTCTATCTTCAGAAATGGCAGGAATTAATCAGGAATCTAAAGGCCACTCAGATTCTTCTCACTCTCTGGGAAGATGATAGAACAGCTAATCCTGGACATATTTCCAGGCACATGAAGGACAAGGAATTGGTCATTTGGTATGGATTTGCCAATGGAAGTCATTCTTAACCAACCTGATAACCTTCTATGACAAAATGACTGTCTTGGTAGAGGAGGAGGGAGCAATGAATATTGTCTGCCTTGACTCAGTAAGACCTTTGGCACTGTCTTCTCATGAAGAAGCTGGATAAGCAAACACTGAGTTGGATTGAAAACTGGCCTGGAGGGTATTGGAGGGCATTGGTGGTATGAGTCCAGCTGAACATTTTCATTAGTTATCAGGATAGTTCCCTCAGCAAGTACTCTTATCATGCAAAACTGAGAGGAATGGCTGAAACACCACAGAATTGTGCTTTCAGAGGGACCTCAACAGGATGGAGAAATGGTCTGGCAGACACCTCATAAAATTTAGCACAGTCCTGCACCAGTTCATGGTGGGGGCTGACTGGCTGGAAAGCAGCTCTGCACAGAAGGACTTAGGGGTGGTGACACTAAACTGAACATGAGCCAACACTGTGCCTTTGTAGCAAACAAGGCTGCATCAGGTCAAGGGATTTGAACTTTCTTTTGTACTCACTACTGGTGAGGCCACACTTGGAGCTCTATGTCCAGTTCTGGGCTCCTCAGTACAGGAGAAATATCCATCAAATGAGATGAGAGAGTCCATCAAATGACCATTGTCTGAAGGGAACTCATCAAAGTGTATAAACACCTGAAAGGAATGTGCAAAGAAAAGGAAGCCAGGCTCTTTTCAGTGGTGTTCAGTGACAGGATAAGAGGCAACGGTAAACTGAAACATGGGGTATGACCTAAAGACAAAGAAACATTTGTTTACTGTGAGGGTGACTGAACGCTGTCACAGATTGTCCAGAGAGGTCATGGAGTTCTCATTCTTGGAGGTGCTCAAAAGCCGTCTGGACATGGTCCTGGGTAGTCTGCTCTTGGTGACCCTGCTAGAGCAGAGGAGTTTCACCACATGACCCCCACAGGTCCCTTTCAGGATCAGTGACTGTGCTTTGAATAAAAGATGATGACAAGATATGTGGGGGTATTTTTTAATCCCAAAGTTGGGTGTCAGATATTTGCTGAGACTCTGAGGATGGAAATATTTTAACAATACTTGGAGAAGACATGATTTATGCTTTATGTTAAAGGGAGACATTATACCATGATTTATCAAATACTTATATTTATATTTTAGATGTAAAAGCAGAGAAAAGAAAGGAAGATGAAGCTAACAAAAACCTGGAAACATTTTGGAAATTCCTGGAGCCCGTTCTAAACAGTGGAAAGCACGGATCAAGACTCTTTGATGTTGCCAGGCTTCATTACCTAGTTAAGGAAAGTGACTTTCCCTCTGATTGGTCAAACAGTGAAATGCTGGTCAGTACATTCTGTTTTAACAGTGCACTGCATGCTTTAGGGTTTGTAACTTTTAAGAAACATTTTAGGAATTTAATCTCAAATCTTCTCTGGAACAGAACCACAGTAGTTAGTATATTTGTAATCTTAAACAAAAATTATTTCCTATGTGTCTAACAACAATTTTACTCAGCATTTGTTTACAATGAGTCCTTTGAATAAAAATACCTGATTTGGATTCTCTAAATAATGTAGGCCACAGCAGAAGAGTTGTAAAATAGTTTGAGGTTTTAAATTTATTCAGCATCTTCATAGACCCAGTTTGTATCTTGTTCAAGAGTCATATGTGTGTATGAAATAACACAGTTCTATTTTTGTTCTCATAACATCAGGCCTACATCTGAATAGTCACTTGAGAAAAAATTAGCTGAACACAAGAATACTTTTTGCTATATGATGTTGCTTTATCATACTCAATACTGGTTTTTTTTTCCAAAACATGCCTTGAACTTATTACTCATTATAGCCTGATGGGTCAGGACTATTACCAGATACTGAAGGAGAAAGTGTGTCATTGGAATATTCTTTTCATCCTAGATTCTCATGTATAGTGAGGTAAAGGAGTCCAGTATTTTTCAATCTACACTGTCAGCAGTAAAAACTACAAACTGCTAAAGCAAAATAAGGCAACATGCTAGAATTTAACCTACTGTATTTGTAGCCTGTATTATTAGGATTAAAGGACATTCTAGGTTAAACTATATTCTTGTAACCCTTATTTATAGTACAGTGGATTGTATGCAAACAAACATTAGATTTGTATACAAACAATTCACAGTAGTTTCCAAATCATCCACTGAAAGTGCCTTAATTGTGGAATCACGTAGGCTTGTTACTTATAATACTTGTTACTTATCATTATACTCTTTATATAATTTTACAGTGACAAGCCTCTTTTGGGAAAGCAGTTTTTATCTTCCCTATAATCACATCTTGCAGGGGAATGTTTTTACTTTTGAATATCCTGCAAGCACCTATATTATAGCTGAAATAAAGGAAAAATCATTTGTTACTGAAAGATTTCAGCAGATTGGCATTATAATTTCATGAGCCCCACAGAAAGAAGAAAGTTTTTAAGTTTTTTAAGAAACAGGTGGGGAGCACATAAGTTCTGAAATCATAGGGGGATGGAGTAAGTCTGTTGTGAACTTGCTGCAGAATCTCTGAGTCCAAGCTTGATGCATCTCTGAAGTGCTAGCTACACAGGAGGAAAGTTCTTGGGACAAAATGTTAGACATTAATATAAAAATGGCATTACATACTTTGAGTAGTCTCTGCTCTCAGATTTGAGATCTTTAGAAAGGAACATACTTTCAAAAATATTTCCTTTGGTGAAGGATCACTAATGGTAAGACTTGAAACACTTTTGATAAGCATCTTTGTCCTGAGGAGAGCTCAGGCAAACTGAATATACTAAACTTTGCTTGGATCCCNGTCAGGCAAACTGAATTACAAAATTGTAATTATACTAAACTTTGCTTGGATCCCATTGCATAGCACCAGATTTTGTCACTTATGACTTTGTAAAAAAAGTTTAAATGTGTTTAAAAGACTATGCATTGAAAACATTCCAGTATTTTATATAAAACTTTTATAGGCTTTAGTGATAACTTAAGAAATATATGGATGAAAAGGTGTTGTACTAACCCATTCTTCAGAAGAATATTTAATTGGGAAAACAAAGGTGCAAGTATATTAATGAACATTCTGTTTTCACAAATAGAATTTCTTTCCCAAGTGTCTCTTCTAGTCTTTAAATGTTATTAAATAGAGATAAGCATTCCATAACTTATCAGTGATTTGGGATTGCCTGTTTTCCAGTGTCATAAAGAGGCACTGAGTTGAGAAAAGCAGATGCTTAATACTTGTTAAGGTTTTTAAATTTTCTTAGTGCTTAAGTGCTTCTAAAGTGCTTAAGTCAGTTGTGCTTCTTCACTGTGTTTTATGTTAGGAAACTTAAAATTGACACATTCAGTGTTGTTAGGCACCTCTTAGAGGCAAAGTACAAAGACTTGCCCTACTTTCACAGAAGTGAAAGAATCACTCAGCAAAGGGCTTTTTACAGAAATTATAATAATTCTATCCTTTCCACAAGGTCCAGGATGTAAAGAGGAAGAATACATCCATTAAAGCTGCTGAAACTTGAGTGTTTCATGTGGTCAACAAGAGAGTTTTGGTGTTTGTACAAAAACATTTAATATTTAAAACAGCAGTGGCTATTATTCTTTTTATTCCTCCCAAGCTTTGGTGAAAACCACAGTACATGACCTCAAGAACCATGACTCTTTCCCTGTCAGACTTTTGTAGATACCATGCCCTCCCTTTGGACATTTGGGCAGTATGCTGACATTCCTTCACTCACAACTGTAGCTTTCAGAAGGCCATTCTTGAGGCTTTCTTTGTTTTCAAAGAGCAAGAGAAAGAAAGAAAATAATTTGAGATTGTATTAATTACCTGGTTGTGCTTTTATTTTTTTATCCTTCTAGAGCAGGGAAATGATTGACCTTGCAAATATGCTGCAGGTTGATCACAAGTAAAAACATACATACATTACAAAATTAATTTTCCTCTCCCATTCCTTCCCATCCAAAAAAACCCATTAATTCCATCTGCAAGATAGGAGACCTTGAACAGTTACTGTTAAGACAAGTTAGATTTTATAACTAAAGCACTTTGGCAATATACAGTCCATACTGTGCTGTGGCAGTGTTAAGACAAATTAAATGAAGGAGGTTTTAGAATAACCCTGTAAAACATATTGAACCGGTGAAGTAAAAAGTATTTTGGAAAATTTATAAACAGATGTAGATCAGCTGGTTAAAGAGCTAATGACTGCTATCTCTAAGTTACATGACACTTTCATACACACACTTCATCCTTTTCTCTCATAGCTTGCATTTGGTACTGTGCTGTTTGAACACATTGCTTGTTTGATGTATGACTGCCTGGACTGGAGAAGACAGCATTGCAACTACTTGGAAAACACCAAGTTTATTAATGTGCCTATGTTACCAGAGAGCAAATCAACACAACCACCTGCAGCTGAGGCAAGGACCCTTCACTTCTTGTTGAGAACAACTAATTATAGGTCTTTAATTTTGCCTGTCTTTAATTTTGACTCAAAAATTCACTTTAGACCATCACTCTGTGAATAATTTTCAGCTAATTGAATTTTTATTTTTGTCTTTAGCATTTAAAACCAAAAAAATTGGAAAAAAAAACTGAGCAGAAAAAGGAAATTGGAAGGCTCTTACAGGCATAAAGTATCACAGGTGCAGAAATTTGGTAAATAGTGTCTGATGATACATTCTTGTGTCTGAAAAATCGATATGCCTGCACATACTATGCAATATTGCAGATCTGTGTGAAGAAAAAATTATTAGTCCTGTGCACATCCTATTTCCTTACTTGATTCACAGTAGGCAAAAGCTTAAGTGGGCAGAAGAAAGTAGCTTATTAGAACATGCACTACATTCGATCATGTTTCATTTAAAAGTTTAGCATGTAGTCTAGGGTGAGTAACCAAAGCTAAATGAAATTAAGTTCTCCCACCTATTTGTGCAATACACATTTGTTTTATGGTTTCTGATGTTTTCATGTTAACTTTTGTTCACTTAGGAACAACCAGCACCACAGATGACACCACCACCTACGAAGAAAAAAGGAAAATCAGAAGAAATTCAGCCAACACGGGTTCTGTCAGAAGGTATGTTTAAAGGAATAAAGCACCCATCTGTAGTTGTTCACTCTGTCAAACCATTCATTCATCTGAAAGCACAAATCCTCAAAATTATTTGTGCAGTTAGCTGGAGATGTTGCATATCCTGGTGAATGCATTGGAAGTGTCTGAGTGGTGCTAACCAAGTTCTTTAGAAAATCACATTTTCTATGTCTTCCTAGTCACAGTCAGATTTAAAGGATCTCGGTAATTTTGTTTGATCTCTAATTTAGACTCTTTAATAAATATTTTCTGAAGGATCATAGAATCATAGTCTATTCTGAGTTGGAAGGAACCCACAAGTATAACTGAGTCAAACAGCTCTGCATAAGACATCACACCATGTGCCTGAAACCATTTTCCAAATGCTTCTTGAACTGTCAGGCTTGGTGCTGTCACCACTTTCCTGGGGAGCCTGTTCCAGGGCCCTAACACCCTCTGGCTGAAAATTTCTCTAATATCCAACCTACCCCTCCCCTGACTCAAGGTGAGGCCATTGCAGTGCAGAGCAGAGCAGGACAATCCCCTCCCTTGCTGTGACGCTGTGCCTGATGCACCCCAGGACACAGTTGCCCCTCCTGGCTGCCAGGGCATGGCTGGCTCAAATTCAATTTTTCATCAGACAGGACCCCGGGTCCCTTTCTGTGGTGCTGCTCTCCAGCATCTTATTCCCCAGTCTGTCTCTACAACCAGGGCTGCCTCATCCCAGGCACAGAATCCAACACTTCTGGTTTTTAAGCTTCATAAGGTTGATAATTGCCCAGCCCTCCAATTTGTCAAGCTCTCTCTTGAAGGCCCTCCCTGCCTTTGGGAGAGTGAACAGCTCCTCCCAGTTTTGTATTATCTGCAAACTTGCAGAACTGACTTGGAATATAAATTGGCATTTCTGAACAAACATATCTTAATGTTTTATCTTTTAATATAGCAAGCGAAGAAACTTCTATTATGTTTCCTTCTGTGGACATGAGATATTACAATGATTTGCTGAGTCAAATTCCTGAGGAGTTCTTTTCTGTACCTTTAATGCTGAACTGCATGTTGGAACAGGTGGGAATGTTCTCCTTTTAATTTCTGTGGCTATTTCAGCCTAGACCTAATATAATGAATTGTCAAAGATCAATAAATCCATCTGTTTAAACCTAAAATATGAGACCGGGAATTGAGGCACTGAGCAAAGAGTTCAAGGAATCAAAACTCCAAACTTTGATTTTCTTTCATATTGTGCACTTACCCTGTATATATATATATCTAGCTATATATTGTGTTATTCCATAATTAATTTTTGAAGACTACAAATATAATCAAATGAGGAGAAAGGTGCATTTTCTTATCTAAGTCAATAACAAGTTTTCAATGCAGTGTTCAATGTTTCAAAGCAATATTATTGATACTGAACTTCTGCTGATTTACTCTGTTCTAAGGTCTTAGGTCAAGCCTAAAATAAAAGCATCAATGTTAGTGCTAGACAGATCTGACTTCTGTTGAGTTCAGGCACAATCTGTGGTTTAGAAGAGACACACAATATTAGTTGGAAATCCTTCTTTGAGGAGTAACATTTCAGCATATTTGGGTTTTTTTTCTTTCAATAACTTAGCCTGAAAATAGACCTGGGTAAGAATACTCCTAATAGACAATCTTTAATTACCTGTATTACAATCTGTTAATTACCTGTATTCCTTAACAATTCCTAATGTTTCAGGTTGGAACTATTTTTCTTTATATCCTTTCAAAAGCAACTAATAGGGAAAATACTTAATTCTGTTTTTCACATTCCCTGCTTTGTGCAGGAACTAACTTGGAAAATTGTATTTTTGCTACTTGCAGAAAAAATTAAGGCTTTTCTTCCCTGACAGAATTTATGGATGTGTGCTTAGGTTATAGCAGGATTTGCTTGGTATTTATGGTAAAGTTCAGCAGCAGTCATACTGTGATGGAAGCTAACATATACTGTATCTGCCAGGTTATTGCAAGTGAAGAAGACCTTACACCACCGAGTCTGGTGCCACCAGAGTCTCAGGCAGATGAGCTGCATCGTGCCATTGCAGATCATATAATCTCTGTCCTTCCTTCTCTTTCAATTCCTATGAGTGAAAAAAAGGTTTGTGTTTTTCGTTCATTTCCTGAAATGACAAATCTCATTTATAGGATTTCATACAGCTTCCTTTTTTTTAAACAGAATCTGTATGACTACTTTTCTCCTAAATATGGTGAACAAGAGACTGACACCCCCCAGTACCCTCTCTTATTTAACTACCACGATGCCCTGGCTCAGCGGTTGCACCTCCTGAAGGTACAGTGCAACCTATTTATATATAAATATTTTCAGTGTTCACAGTCAATGAATGCTCAGTGCACTAGAAGGGGAGGAGTGGTGTTTTCACAAAACAGGACAGCATATCCTAGATGGTTTTGTGCTGAGGTGGACACACCAACACATGTTTAGTATGCTTGAAAAGCAATGAGTTACTGACAGAGTACAAACATGAAGCACAAACATACTGATTTCAGTGTTCTATTTGCTTTATTAATGAGTGTTTAGCCTTTGACATAGATAAGAGATATTACAGAATTGTGGATTTGCTGTTAAACTCTGATGATACTGTGGAAAATGGGCTGCTAACTCCTTAACAGTGATTTAGCACAGGGACTAGACTGAACACCGAAATGTTGAGAAGTAGAAGAAATTACATAGCAGCTACTAATGAATAAAGGAAATGTATTCAGGTTGGCTAAATAGTTGGAGCATAGTGTGTAACCAAGGTACTGTCAAATTCTAAAAAAGGAAGAAAGCTTCAGAGACTGCATAGTTTGGGATTATTGCAAAGAAACAGCTCCCAGACTTTCCAAATCAAAAAACCACTATGAATGTCTTGAATTTTTCTAAAGCCAAGGTCTAGTTTTACCATTAAACTTTAAAACTTTAAAAGTTCACTGAGGATAATACAAGTGTTAATACAGTTCTAGATTCCACAACTAAGGAGTGACTGCCTGGCTTCATGTATTACCCATTATTTGGGGGGATACTTTGACAACCATTGTTTAAAACTATTCAGAAACAACTCAAGTTTGGCACATTGGATGTATTCAAGCAGAGGGAATGTAAGAGATGTTCTTAGCTGACATATGCTTCATGTATTTTATATATATGCTGAAGAGGAAATTTATAATAAAACACAATGTTTGAGGAAAGAGTAGAGGACAAACATTTGGAATATGCAGTTGAAGAAAAAAGTATCATAAGTGTGTAATACTAAAAAGTATGAAGCTCAAAGATACCACTACAACTGAAAAAATAAATCCTTGGATATAGAGAGAGATGCCTCTCATCAGAGACTGATCAATTGGTTTATGGATTTCATTACTAGGAAAAGTAGTGCAGACCTGTATCTTAGTGAGTGTATCTTACCTGAAAGATACATTGAAGGTACCTGCTGGCACTCTGGATAGATCAGTACATATTTCTGTATTTTTTAAGTCTAGCTAGCACAGACAAATGACTTCTAACAAATGTCTGTTATTATGCTGTCAGTCATTCTCTTATGTGTCTAATATTTTTCTCCCTACAATATCTGACACCATGATTCAAAACCACAGTGTGGGCACATGTTCAACTTAAGTTTATGTCCAACTAACTTAAGCACATGCTAATGTCTTCTGCTGTAGAAAGACTTCTTTATTCAAACATAATTTTTGGAAAGTCAATAGTGTGAAAGTTTACTTTAACTCTGATACTTTGATTTTTGTTCCAGGTCCAGAAGAACTTCAATCCAGAAAAAATTGAGCGTGAAATGATGGATAAACTGCCTCTTACAGAACTGATCCATTTCACCCCTCCTTCAGCTGAAAACAACACTAAACGCTTGGCCAGAGTTCACGAGCTCATGCATTATTGTACTACTGGTAAAATGATTTTCATTGATAAAATTTCCATTATTTTTATTTCTGCTTGATGATCCTCTTAAATAGCAGGAACTTCGGTGTAGTGGTGCACGGATTATATTGGAAGGGACAAAGGAGAGCTACTTCACTTCAGAACAAGATTTTTAAGCTGACAAAAAAACCATTTCAGAATTTCCCATTTTTACATTCTTGCTTATATATAACTATAACATACTATACAAGTTAACTCTAACTTCAGACCTCACTTTCATGTTAATGGGAATGACTGTATGAGTGTTAAATATTGCATAACCAAGAGTGGGAAGTATCTTGGAACAACTTTATTTATTTATATTTGCAAACATACTGAGTCTGTGGGGAAAAAAAAAGGTATAAAAATTGCAATTTTGTCCCTAGAATGTAGAATGTATTTTGAGAGACTCTGATGTAAACTGTGTTTCTTTATCAACTCACTTTTGGAGGTAAAGTATGTGCGTCTTAGGTAGACAATTTTCATGGAATAATACATGGCTTTCAGAATGTATTCTGTGTAAGCTGTTGGTGTTAATAACGAAACTTCTTTATAACAGTCCCTTTATCACACCAAGAATACATTCATTTCTCCAACCATAATCACTTCTGCAGTTTCCTTTTCTTGGCGTGTGCTTGCCACCATGACGTACACTGGGAAGCAATCCCAAAAACTACATAAATACCCTTAGGTAGTATGAAAAGTCTGCTCTAGGTTATTAAGAAATATAAACATCCAAATCCCTTTGGTTACATTCATGTCATCATATAAGGTACAGGATTTTGGAGGTACTTTCCCAGCACTTTCATCCTGAATTCCCTGTGTTGGATTAATTTACACTTCACTGTGTTGTTTCTAGTTGTTGGTATGTTCATTTTGGACAGTAAGCTGTTGAAGTGTTCACTATTGCTACAGTCTTCCAGCTGATGGGTGTTGAATTTGGTGATCCTCACTGGGCCGTGCTGTACTGCCAGACTCTCCTAACTGGTAACTTAGCTAGCAAAGCTTTTGCTTTTATCAAAGGAGATGATTGATTTGAACAGAAGATGAGAGATCAAACATTCTCAAGATCTATGATGTGCTTAGGTGCTTAACCACCCTAAAGGAAAAACTCTTCAATCTGCAGATATTCTTTAGGTGGTTTGGGCATTGTATTCCCTGTCTTAAAGTTCTTTTGCATGACTATCATTGTTATATGGACACAATGGATGCATACAAGCATACATAGAATTTATTATTGCCTTTGCACCTTGCATACTTCAGTTTAAATTATGTGTAAAATTCTGTCTGAAGAGGAAAAAAAAAAAAAGCTTTTTTGACAAGCTACAGGTAATGGAAACATTCCATGAACTGAAAATAACTAGTTGCTAAATGGCCTGATAAAGTCTACCCAGTATTTTTAAATCAACATCATTTCGATAAAGTTAATGAGCCAGAAGGTATTCAAATGTAGGAACCACTTCATTTAAGATGGATTAATACTTAGGCATATCATTTTGCAGTTTGGAAGCATTCAACTTTGAATGCAGTGTAAAATGAAGCCCACATAAGTTGATCCAGTACCATTAAGGAAATTGCTGTTGGCTTTTGCAGAGTTGCCAAGAACAATACACTTAAATAGTCTTGTATTTATTTTCTGCTGAGCTGTAAGGACATTTTCAGTTAATGATTGTAATTCTTTTTTAGAACTTCTGAGCTGGGCTGAAGTAGAAAGAGCCTTCAGAGTGTTTACTTTTGAAAGCCTGAAGCTGACTGGGCTGAGTGACTCTGGGTTCCTGGAGAGCTCTGGATCTAGGGTTGGAGGTGATTCTGAAGTGTCTTATATCCCTTGGGACAATCCAGAAATGTTTGCAAGACAGCTGAGACAACTCCTCCTTATGGAAAAGAAGCTTAATGGGAAATCTGCAAGAGACTCTGGTAAAAAGCTTTCTTTTTACGTTACTCCTGAAGAATTTGAATCCACTGTTTGTCTTACCATATCGTTTGCTGTTGCAGGGATGTAATTTTTTTTCCTTGTACAAGTCAACAAATGTTCAAGTATTATATAGCCTGTACATTGAGTAACTCTGTAGAATAAAGACAAAAGCTATTTTGTACTACAGCATTAACAATTGTAGATGACGCAGAATGAAATTTCTGAAGTTCTACATTTTCTCCTCGAGATTATAACATAATGAAAAGTGGTTGGCCTGGTTAAAGGAGGTGTGTTGGCCAAAAAGCAAAATTAAAAACAAGTGATTATTTTTGGGGGGACATGAGAAAAGTAGAAATTAGGTCAGTTAAAGCAACTGTACCTTTTGGATTCATGATCACAGAATCATAAAATCATTGTTTAGGTTGGCAGGGACCTGTAAAGGTCATCCATCCTGTCACCCCTGCAATAAGCAGAGACATTTTCATCTAGTTCAGGTTTCTTAGGGTCCAATCTGACCTCCAGTGTTTTCAAGGATGGAGCACCTTTCTGGGATACCTGTTCCAGTGTTTCACCACCCTTATGATAAAAAGTTCTTCCTTATACCTAGTCTGAATCTATCCTCCTTTCCTTTAAAACCATTACTCCTTATCCTATGACTACGGGTCCTGCTAGAAAGTCTCTCAAGGTCACAATAAGAATAACTTCCCAGAGCCTTCTCTCCTTGAGGCTGAGCTCTCTGAGCCTCTCTTCACAGGAGAGGTTGTCCATCCCTGTAATCACCTTCACTGCTCTGCTCTGGACTCACTTCTACAGATCCCTGTGTTCCCTGTGCTGAGGACCCCAGAGCTGGATGCAGTACTGTGCGATCTTGCACATGCTTTCCTAATAAAGATGTCTAAACAAGCAGCTTAGATGGGATCATTTCCTTACAAGGCTGGAGCAGACAAAAAAAGAGTCCTGCTTATCTGCTTTACTTTTGAATCTTGGGAAGATTTTTGGGGTTTTGTTTATTTTGCTTTTATACTAGTCATTATATTAAATTTTGCGGTTACAAGCATAACAATATTTCAGCTCTTCTGCAGCACAAAAGCAAATGCCAGGAAGAGAAAACATTTGCTTTCAGGTTTCTTCTATCTTCTAAAGGCAGTCAGTAAACAGGAGTAATTTCCAAGAGAAGCAGAGCCTAAAGATGCATTTCTGGAAGCTGAGCTGATTATAAGGCACTTACAAACAAATACTTTGTGGAGTATTTTCCACCAGAAATAATTTTCCTGTACATCTGAATTTTGATCAAATATTAGTGACCTCTGCCCTAACTTAGGTAATAAAGAATATAGAAGTTAAAGTCCACATGTGATGCTGTTCATGTCAGCTGCTCTTTGCAACAATGGAATGCCTGGTCAGATCCTCAAGAGAAGTAATACTCTGTCAATAGTTTATGGTCTGTATAAACCAAATTAATTTAAACGTTAAAACTTGCATTTGTCAAAAATGTGTGAAAATAACAAAACAATTGGTTTTGACTTTTATCTTAATGCCATCTGTGCAAAGGACTGCTTGTTAAAGTATGAAGAATAATAATTCTTCTGAGAGTATTTTTAGTGGGCCACCATCGGTCAGATAGAAAGGCTGATTTGAATGCATTTTGTAAAGTCTTTTTTTCTTTTAATTTTATTTAATTATCTGACACTTGTTATCACTGGATTTTAAAGTGCTGTCTTAGTAGAGAAGCATAGCAGAGTTCATCGTATGGTTATAGGACAAGTGTGATAAAAGGAAGCTTCAACTTGATATCCATCTCATCAGGGGGACTAAGGAAATTGCACTACTCCAATTGGGGTGAAACTTCTGGAACAATTCTTTAAATTCTACTTTCAATTTCCAGGGCATACAGAAGCAAATGATGAAGATGAAGAAGAGGGTCTGGTTCGTCCTCTTTTGAACATAGAATTGGGTCTTCTTTATTCTGATATGGCAAGTGTGAGAAATGGAATCAACTGGGCTTAACATGAGGCAACAGGAGATACTGCTCAATGCCAGGCCGTGTTATTGGGGATTCTTTTGCAATGCTGCATGCAAATGACAATTTTGTGATATTTGGCAAATACTGACATAACTTTTAAGCACTGTGAAATCACTTTCTTTGAATTCCAGGGGTTTCAATGAAGCTGTTAATGATAAATCTGTGCTGATTTTGCTGAATACCAGAGGTCAAATACAAACGTGACAGTTTAAAAGAAATTGTCAAACTGTGTCACACTAGTAAACTGTGTAGTTTGGCATCTTCAGAATCACCTGTCTGCCATACGTCCCACAATAAACATAGCAATTTTAAAATTACATCATAGGACATGTTTGAATACTCATAATTGCTTACAGAACTCAAAAAATATAAGCTAATAATAACAGTATTTAGATTATTTTGTCATAAAAAGCCCAAAACCAAACCCGCTTGGGAGTAATTGTATTTTTTATTAAACAGTGCCATATGGGTATGCACATGTGCATCATTATGCAGTTAACTGTGATGCAACATGGGGTGCTGTCTATTAGTCCAACAAGATTATACTCAATTTAATACTGACACTGAAATGTTGATATTCATTATTTTGGTTTGTTGTGTTTTGAGGTGAGACTGGAAAATTATGTCCTAGAAGAAATAAAAAAGACACAGAGACGTTGCTTGACAGACTGGAGTTTGGAAGAGCATTTTCAACCACATGTTCTTCATCAGGTATCTGTGAACTGACAATCTCACATATACAGTCCTCCTTTATACGCTGGATAAAGAAGCAGTGGTGGAATTCAGAGTATTTTTCTGCTCAATAGTTGATAGCATTTTATCTTTCATTTTTACCAAAACTCATTGTGCTTTAGCTACTTTTCAGTTCTTTGTGTGAAATTTAGTTTGTAGTGGGTTTTTATTTCCTGGTTTGGCCGAAATGAGTTGAGAAGCATCATCTTGGGAGGAGTGGATTTTGGATTTTCCTGTTCTGTCTTGAGCTTCATAGGCTGTAATTCTTATTTGAGTCTGACACATGCTATACATGGGTGAAGGAAGTTCTGCCTGGACTTTTGCAGCACTACTTCAGTGTGACAATTTTAAAGTCTGATCATGTGTTTCAGTGCATGGGGAATCCCTTTGTATGCAACATAAATAGCTAATACTACTTCAACTATCAATAATTAGTGAGTCTAGCTAGTAAAAAGATACTGATGAAAAATAAAAGTAATAAAAAATAGCATTTTATTGCAGCCAAAAATAACCTTTTGAAAGAAAAGTCGTGGCAGTCAGGTGAAGTCCCAGGTGACTGGATAAAGAGAAACATTTTCCACATCTTAAAAAGGAGTAGAAAGGAGGGCCCTGGGATCTACCAACTTAATCAGCCTCACCTCTGTTCCTGGGAAGATCATAGAACAGATCCTTCTAGAACCTTCAGTTGCATGGAGTTGTGGGAGAGTGTTCTGGAGCACCTGCTGCTCAAAGCTGTGCTGTGTAGCCTTTGCACATATGCTGTCATCTGCAGGGAGGATGTACCTTCATTTCTTTCTTTTCAGGTTCTTCATACAGCATCCCAAGAATATAGATGTATTGATTCCTTTTATCATACCCAAGATAACTCTTTACTAATGGTTTTTCACAATCCTATGAATCAACATCATCTGTGCCAAGAGACTTGGAATAGTGCTTTGCACTCTAATGTTGGATTCAGGTAATGGATTTTATCTTCCCTGTTTATTCACAGTAATTTTAAATTAAAGCCTCCATGGGTACATTTACAGCAAAGCTTTGAAATAAGATGTGGCTATGTGACACATTTATGAGAAAGAAAGCTCAAAAACAGTGCTGTATCAAAAGAACCTGCCTATAGTCTACAAAATAATCAGCACATTTTCAGACCTTATTCAGCTTTATTGCTAAAGATCATTTCAGATTTCCAGACAAAGTATCATAAACATTAGCTAGTGTATGTTTCCAAGCAACATAACACTTCTGTGGTAGATACTCAGTAAATACCTGAAGCGCTTCAAGTTATTGCCTGCAGTTAGCTTCCAGATCCTGATGAGTTGCCAGAAATGGGCACAAACTCTACTTATTAATTAGGAATAGTATTAATTTTTTTTTTACCTTTGTATAAAATAACTGACTCCTGATGAGTTTAAGTAACAATTTATTGATTTTTATTTTATTAAAATTACTATCATTCTAATTTTTGGTATAGCTTTAGGAATCAATTTTTCATCACAGGAGAGTTACAAATGCACTATAGATGCAGTGCTTGACAATATCTCTGATAAGAATTCTCTGTGTTCATGTGTTACTTCTTTATTTTGACAGCTTACAGACTACAGACCATCTTTGTAGGGTTGTTTCATAATTGCTGTCTGAAATATAAATATGTTTTCTGCTAATCATTTGATTACAGGATCACAGAATAATTTCATTTTGATTACAGTGAGTCCTGTTACAGCAAATTCTCATGCAAAGAGGAAATCATTGCAGCAGCTTTTGCTCCTGGAGATCCCAATCACCTTCCTTCTCCTTTATGGTTATCAGGTCCTATAGTTCATGCAGAACATCCAAACATTCAGAAATTGTACTGTTTAAAGGGTAGGCAGCAGGAGGCTGCATGTGAAATCTAATGGATGCCACTGAGTAAGGGAATCCAAAGGCATGGACACATAAAACTGCAGTGATAAGTGTGTATATAAAACATTTTAATTCTGGTTAGAATAAGTGGCCACTCTATCAGGAAGCCAAATGAATTCAGGCATTATCCAAACCATTATTTTGCTCAGAGTTAATCTTAATGACATTTGTTTATAGTTTCATAGTAAACACATTACACAAGTTACTGGAAAAGAGTAATCCTTTCTGAGAAATGCTTCTGAGTCAGACATTGGCAGTAGTGACATCAGAATACATATTAATAGAATGTGTATTTTAGACTTTGAATGACTGTTTCATTGGCCTAAAATATTTTCCACACGAATGGTCTCTTTTTTATTTATAACATATATTCATCTTCAAGTTATTCCAGTTCTTCCAACTCTATATTCTAGACTAGTTTTGCCTTTTGTTTTCAACACCATAGGTTTTTATGACTTGTACACTTTTCTTCAGGTACAAACAGAATAACCTTCTCCCTGCTGAGTGTATATATATATGATCAACAGTTTGTCCATGCAAGTTTCCCAAAGCAGACTCCACTAACATTGCAGGAGCTGGGAGAGACTTGTATATCTGTGTATTCCAGCCTGTGTACATGACCTGGATGTTAATTCACAGGGACACACTGCTGCAATAAGAACTTTAAAAATGGCATGAGGTCAAGAATTGATTATTGCCTAAATGTTCATACCCAAAGCCTCTGCTCCACATAGAGTTTTTGAATACAATTGAATCATCTTGAACTTGTAAATACAAGATATTCTGAAGACTCAGCAACTGAATCTGATGCATTCTTGAAAAGCTCCTTTCAATTTTGCACACGTGAAGAATTTTACTTTCAAGAATTGTGATAAAACTCCAAATGAGGGGGAGAGTGGCAATTGCATATAAGATTCCTGGGCTTCCTCCTTTCTTTAAAGCAGTTGCTTAGAGTGAGCTACTTTAGCAGTCATTTCAGACACCTTTGTAAGATGAGATAATGCAACTGCAAATGCCAGCAGCAAACTCTGGATGAGTTTGTCATTTAGTTCTCACTTCGACTTAATTGTTACTTGTTAGTATTCTTAATTCATGGCAGGTTATGGTGTGCTGATTCTCTCATCTGTGTTTGGATGACAAGTTCCAAACACCTTTCTTGTCACACCGATAAAGAAGAGCTTGTATTACATACAACATGTATTTCAGTTTCTGAAAAAACAAACAAATCATATTCTAAAAATCAACATCAGTCAAGAGCAACTAGGAAAATAAGTTATTCAGTGGTAAAACAGTGAGGATGAGAATGAGTCTGAACCTTTTGAAATTGAGCGCTTTGAAGTTTTGTGATTTCGTGTCTTTTTCTTTACAACCATATGTTCTTTGGCAGACAGGTTTCTTATATTTCTTTGCAGAAAGAATAACCAAAATTCCAAATATAACATGTACTAAGCAAATACCAACCAGGCAAAAGTACCAGTTCCTGTAAAAACTGAGAGCAATCCTGTCAAATACGAGTCTTGTCTCAAGGATTTTAGAATAATGCTTGTATAAGAAACTGAGAAGCCAAGTTTGATCTTGTTTGACCTGAAATCATATTAGTGAAAACTGTATTATGTTAAATAGAGGGATATTCTGCTTTTCAGGAACTATCTTGAGCTGGTGGCCAGCTCAATTGAAGACTGGGTGAAAGAAGAAGAAACTAAATACCAAAACGAGAAGATGGGTAAGGAAACAAAGTCTTTCAAATTGGAAAAAGCCATGGCAGAAGGCCCTCTTGGACTGTCTGCCAGTGCTGTCAAAAAAACTGGCTTTACTAAGAAAGCCAGAAATGGGTATTTTTTTATTGTATTCTAGGAAATTAATTTTTCATTTTAAGTGCTGAGACACAGATTTGTTCAGAGCAGAATTGCATATGTTTTTTCACAGGATGACCCTGTTTTGGCATCTATATTGGCATAAATATGTTTTGGAATTAATTAAATGTATGTATATATTCTGCATCTTTCTCTGTTCTGAAAACTGACACCTTTAGTATCAATTTACATTTTCAATAGATGTGCTTATCTAATGAGATTAAGGATTGCATACAAATATGAATCTGTTCAGATGACTGAACATAGGAAGAGGTGAGCAGTACTAAAAGCTGACAGCATGGTTCAGGAAAATTCCTTTTTAAAGGGCAGGATAAAAGCTGGAAGTCAGAAGCTGTGGGCTAGAAGATAAAACTGGAAACTTGAATTGACAAGACTGCAGAGCAAGCTTAAATTACAAGCAACATTTTGGGTAGTGAAAATTTTAAGCAGTTCATATAATAACTGTTCAGCAGGCAGCAGAATCTGAAAACCTCTACTGACAAAAATAACCTTTTGTCATAATTGTCTACTTGTGTATTTAAATGGTATTACCAATTATTTGTTTATGTTTAACCTTTGCGTTCTTACCTTTTTTGAGAATGCACTTTGAAACCTCCCAGGACTAGCAGTTAGCATTTACAAAAATAGAAACATTACTCCTCAACCCAGTTAACACCTCTGATTATAGTTTGTAAACTAAAAGTACAGTTATGACTACTAAATCATCATTTGTACCTATCTAGCTGTCACAGGAGCTCGGTTGAATCTTGCCCATGTGGTTCTTCATGACAGTTGTGATTCATGGAGCAGTTCATTTGCTGAAAGGACATAATCACCTCTAGCTGGAGCCCGCAGATGGGCAACGGTGTCCTTAGGTGTTTTCAATTTCACTGGCACTGCAATTTCTTTCACTTTATCATAGGAACTTATTANTAACAAGAAGCAGAGAGCCAGTCTTTACACATGTTGATGATATGTTATTTAGTGTATTTGGTCCCCAGTTATGAAAATCAAGTATCTTCTAACCTAAACAGACTTTCTATTTTATTTCTAAATATATTTAAGGTTTGCTTTATTGTAGTGTTATGTTCCCCCTATTTTAAAGTATACATTTTTATTTACTTTCACATCTTTTTCCCCCATTTTAAAAAATTAATCTATTTTCCCATATTTATAACCTAATTTATTCTCCCTTTCACTTTTTAAAGGCAGTACATCCAAACTTGAGAATGTAACAGAGTCTCAGCCCAAAAGTGAAGAAAGTCTCATTATCAGAGAAGATTCTCTAAAGGTGAGGCAAAAATATATAAGTTATATAAGTGAAATGGACTAGATACCACTGTTTTCTTAGGAAGGCAAGCCTTTGTTCTTTGCATAGGCTTGACTAGTCCACTTAGTTTTTCTGTTCTTTTTTTTGTTTTGTATATATTATTTTATTTATTTCTTATTGATTGTGAGTCGTGTTATGTTGTTTTCTTAAGGGAAAACTATTTGGAGTTAGACTAGGCCTTCCAAAGCAATTTATATTTGCAATACTAGGAAGTGAAAGCTATGGATAATATCCTAGTATTTACTGAAGTTTTCTGATTTTAAAGGTATGAAAAGATAGGATCCAGATTTATGGAAGTACTTGTGTACCCAAATGTACTTTCACTGTATACAGCTCTTGAAATTAGGAAATGTAAATATGGTGCCTTTTTGTCAGAGAATTTTAGAGATTTTATAGATTTAGCCCATGACCATTTACTGCAGATTAATTGATTTCCCGGGTTTGCATAGTAAATTTCTGGCCGAGGTAAGGATTAAGCACACAGTTGTTTAGGTCTTAGCACTGGTATTATCCATTAATCTGTACAAATTTAGTTTTATTGATATCATATTCCACTGCTTTTTTTTTTTTACTCCTCACAGACAGATTATCTCATCTTCCTCACAGTGTGTAATGCTGTGCAGTTCAAGTCCTGAAAGGAAATGTAGATAGGAAATGAGGTTAACTGTCACAGCTCAATTGAGGCTAATGTCTGACTTGTAACTCTCAATGCTTGCCATTTCTTCCCCAGAAATATTTCTGCTTTCATATATTTAAACTGCTACAAAACCCTAAACAGTCCAGAAAATCTGAAATGTCTTCCTGATGCAAGCTGATAATTTTGGCACTGACATCTCATTCCTCTTTCCGTAAAAAAAAATCAAATCATATTATCTCACAGTTGCATTTGGGGAATAAACTAATACCAGCAATGCATTGTGGTTTGGTGGTAGACATTGTGGAAAAGTATTCAACAAAATCATTCTCCTGTGACTGATTGTGTAAGATATGAATAATCACTTGATTCATCTCCTGTGGTCAACAATGGCTGCTGTTGTAGATTGAATGAATCAGTAATTTTATCCAAAATTTGGTGCATGATATTGTAAGACTTTTGACACATTTGGAAATGTGTCTTAGCTTTGAACTTTGGTTCCTTTGGTTTTGTTTGCTTCTATTATTTTCAGCATGCACGTATGAAATATCTTGTAGTACAAAGATAAACACTGTCTGTTTAATTCCTGATGTGGAATGTAGGCTTGGAAAATGGAGCAGGACCGATTACGAGAGGAACAAATAAAAGAAAAGGAAGAAAACCAAGAAAATGAAGAAAAATTGCAAATTAAAAGGAAAGGGCAGAATATAAAAGATAAAGAAAGTAAAGAATCAACAAAAAAACTTCCTGAAGAGAAGTCTCAAAATGAGTTAGCAAAAGCCCCTGAACTTGAGGAGGATCATAGCATTCCAGAACCATGTGTTGAGAAAGTTTATAAGGTAAGGAGTTGTATTATTATACCCGATTCCAAAAGTGCTAACTATATATAGAGTCAAGATTATAGCAGAGTTGTTGTCTATGGTGAAATTTGAGTTCAGGGCAAATTAAGCCTAACTGGGCCTTGTTACCTCTGTTGTTTTAGCAGCAGGTCCTTTTCTCAAAGCTTTAAAAATCAATTTTTGATGTTCGAGATTATCCTCCACCAGATTATTTAAATTTTTCTTAGTATAATATGTCATGAACACAAACATAAGTTGATCATGTTGAGATTTTTGTGGGAGAGGATAGGAAAGGGGAACATAAGAACCTGTCTCATCTTCCATAGTAAGGAGCTACTAGACTTAATTAAAATTTTGACAGTCCACACTGGCAATCCCTGTTTCTTACATTTCCTCTTTCAAAATTCACGTTCATGAAGTGCCCCTAATCTAAAATACATATTTTTCCCATATTTCAGAAAGTAACTCCATTAGCATGTGCACAACAGGAGACATAGAGCTCAGCTCACTCTTGGGGATTGAGGCACATGAAATCTAAGCTGTAATTGCGCTTCATGTCCCTAGAAATCCTAGGAACTCATGTCTGGACAGCTCAATGCAGAGAGCAGCTCCCCTTTTTCTGCCTGTTGCACTAACAGAGGGAGCTCTTCACTGGTTTTGTTCTAACAGTTTTTCAGCAATTTGCACTGCCTTATATTTGTAGACTTTGTCTTACATCCAAAACTTGCATACATCAATATAATTCAGTCTAAATTTGCATAAGTACAGATTTCAAACTCAGATGACATTTCAGAATAAACTTATTGACATACAGTCACATAATTTTTGCCATCTTGTGGCACTCTGGAAGGCATAGCAATCTAATTAGATTTACAGTATATGAATTCCAAAACCTAGAGGGTAAAAAGCTGAATCTTTGCCTGCCCTTTATGTGATCCCATGGCATTGTATTTTGTCTCTTTGTACTTGATCAGAACTTTTCTTTCTCTCACACTGTACGTTAACCCACCTGTCTACTTGCTACTCCTCAGTTTCCATGATGGTTTTCACATGTAACGAGTTGCTTCAGTTAATAACTGGGAAATTGTTTGGATATTACAATAGCATGCTAGATATTTGCTCCAAATTTTACTGTATTAGTTAAATAGCTAAGCAAAAGAGTGTGATCCTGATGATCCTTCATCTACTTCTTTCATGTGTATTGCCTTTCTCATTTACAGATAATTATAAACTTGTTTTTTTCCAGTTTCATGGCTACAATACAGGGGATGATATCATTCAAGTATCAGGAACTAATCAATATCTTTTCCCATCTGATGGAGGACAGATTCAAGTAGAGAAGATAAAGTTTGTGAAAAGTGATTATTTATTTCTTTGTGCTTTGCTTTGACTCAGTGCTAACTGATGGAATAATTTCTTAATCCGTAAATGCTTTTTCATGTCTCAGCAGTAAAAATTCTGTTAAAGAAATTCCATATTAAGCTCTATAACTATTAATCTTTACAGTTACGTGAATTATAATAGTTAACAGTTGATAGATAAATGAAATACCAGAAAACTAGAACTGCAGAAAAATCAGTTTGTATTTGTTTGTTCAATTGCAACTGATGCATGATATTTCCAGAATGTTCAAATTATTTTTCCAGTCAAATGCAATGTATATAAGTAACAGATTCTTCTGCAGACTCTCAGATTTAATTATCAGAAAGGTTTTAAATATTTAGTCTAAACTCAGATAAACTTAATTTTGTCACCTTGGTTTTCTACTACATTATTCAATCCAGTTTTGAACAATTTTATTTTTTTGAGTGTTTTAGAGTTGCAGTCGCACCATTTGTTTGCGTGCAAATAAGTTCTGAAGCCTGGTGGTAGCAATAATAGTATTCCATTGCTTTACAGAAACTTTTGTAAAGGTGAAAGTAATCAAAGACAACCACAATTTCTTCATTCATGTCAGAGACCCCAAGGAAAACTTCAAAGAAGCTGAAGAACAAGAAATTAATGAAGAACAGGAAATTAGATCAGGTCGGTGGATTGATGTCAGTGATAGAGAGAATTAATAGTTTGACAAATTTAATAATTGGATGCAAAACTTATCAACTAACAGAAAATATATTGTTGATAAGGGCAGAGAGCAAGAAAAGTCAGTGTTCCATAAAACAAAGTAAAAATCCAGTTGGCTGATTTAAGTGCTATATGGAGAGGAGATCTTAGTAAGATGTAGAAGCACAGTGCAGGCCAACATGTGCAAACCAGTCCCTTTTCCAAAGCAAGGAAATCACCATTCCTTAAGAAAACAGTTTTCTTCTTAGTGGAGGATTCATTTGAATCTTAAAGTGGCCTGAGAAAGCCTAAGAAGATGAAAACTGAATCCTGTCCATTGTGGCCAAAGTAAACATCTGCCCTTGAAAGGGAAGATTTCCCCTTTTGGTATGGACGTCCTTTTGTGGGTCAGATGACAATAGCATTACTGCCTCAAGACCTTTCCTTTGAAAACAGATCTTTCTGCAATCCAGCGACTTCTCCTGTTGGTTCACAGCATCAAATCCAAATTCTTTCTGAGCCCAGGTGAGAGCATTCCCAAAAAGGAAGCCAGTTTGTAATGATTTCTCTGTATGTTTGCCAAAAGCATTATGGAATTGCTGTCACCAAACTAAAGACTATTGGAGAAGGATAACTTACACATGTTAGCTCTTTTCATCTTCATCAGTGTTAGAAAGCATCCTGCTCTTGCTTCTCCCCTTGTAATTGTAGGTTGTCTTAATACAAGGTTTGCATCCCTTCCACAGATAAGATCTTTTTTTTGTCTGCACTTCTGACAGCTCACCTGTATCATTCTGGGGTCTGCCAGACAGGACTGTCAGTCACCAGTGTGTGAGTACCTGAGGCAGGCTGTATTCACTGGACACAAGTGTGAGGCTTTACTCATGTGTAAACAGGAGCACCTTAGAGAAAGGCAGCAGGGAAAACAAGAATCAATCCACTCTGATACTTGATAGCAGCTAGATGGTACAATGGTAAATGTGTAAAGCAGCCAAAATTCCAAAACAGCATCCTACAGGTGGTATTCAGCAATAAGGGTTGCAATGACAGTCAAGAAATGGGAGCAGACAGGGTCTCAGGATGTGTCCCATGTTGCTGAGTTTGGGAGATAGCTTGACCTGCCTGAACCTTCTTTTGCTACTCCTCAGTATTTTAGGACCTTGTTCCCCAAGTGGGAAATCCCAAGTTGTTCTCTTAGCAACAGAATGTTTCTTTAAGGCAGTAGCAGCTGAAGTAGAGGCAGGGTAGGACCCAGTGTCTAGGAGGTGTATCTTGCCTAGTTCATGTGGTTTTCACATGACATACTCATCACATGACACCTGGATCTGCACCTCTATGTCAGTTTCACTCCTGATCCACCTTTACAAATCCCAGATGTGTCTTTGGAACTTATTTCTCCACTTTCTGAGGATCCCTTCTTTTACTTTCTCCTCAAAGTACATGCATAGAATCACAGAATATCCTGAATTGGAAGGGACCTTCAGGGATAATCCGAGTTCAGCTCCTGTCCCTGTGACAACATGGGAGGGGCAATGATTTTTATTAGTGCATAGGCCACATGCAATACAAATGGGCATTTTAACATTATTGTCAGCCAAAAAACAAGGATCCAGAACTAGGTTCTTTTGCTGCTTAAATTCCATAAGACTTTACACTAGTTGCTGCTATTAAACCTGGGGGTTTTTTCTGCTGTTTTTACACACCTAGCTAATTAGAATGCTATTTCTGGATAAAAAACCACAGGTGTATTGCACAAAACTGACTATTATATAGTACCCTATGGATGGAATGTTGGTTTTCCCTGCCCTAGTCTATTTAAGTTAGTCAGTCTCACTGAGGTCCCACTTTTCACACCAGCCATTGGTTAACAGGTCAGGTGGTTCTGGTATGTGTTACTATCTTTTTTTTTTTTTTAGGAGAATTGAAAAATCAAAAGAGAGCTGTGAGCAAGTTTGGATCTTTTTCAGCCACCTTGGAAAATGGAATCCAGCTGTCCCTGAGCTATTATGGACCTACAGGAGAGGCACCAGGTAAAGTAAGCAAATAGAAGAGGATATTTGAGAACCATAGGGGGAATTTTTTTCCCTTTTTTTCCCTTCATACACTCCTTAACCCAATAATTTGTTGCATGCATTTCTGCCTTTCTCAGCAGCTGTTACTACATGGTAGGGAATTTTCAGCAAGGCTCAAAATGAGATTACATTGTCAAGAATATTCTATGATTTGATTTTCAAAATGTAGGAAGGTCTCCAAGCTTTTTTGCTTACTGTGAAAACAGAGTAGTGCAAGCATTGTTATTAAGTAGCCCAGCAAAATCAGCCAATTAATTTGAGCCAAAGAAAATGTGATTTGCTGAGGAGTCTTCTTGGTTTTCCAAGAAATAATATTTTTGTAAACTTATATAGGCGATTATAGAACTTTCGTTTTACTGTAGGAGTTGGACTTTAGGTTACAGTTGTGTAGACATAATGAGGGATTTCTCTCAGCCCTTCAATAAACATATTCACCAACTGGAAGCAATTGCTTCAAAAAACCACAGTGAAAACAGCGTCTGTTTTTACCAAGAGCTTTTTGTTTCCATTACATTTGAAAGGCCACTGAAACGATCTTATGGATAAAAGTGAAACCCTTCTCTGATCAGAAAATATTTCCAGCATTTTTCAGCTCTTAAAATATGAAAACATTTAATTGAATGCATCTTTTTGTGGACTGTGGTAAACCATTCAACTCTACACTCAGTTTTAATTGTTCAAATATATTTTATAAATGAATTACTAGAAAAAAGTCTGTTTAGACTTGACTTAGACAAGAGAGCATTCACAATAATGGCCCACGAAAACTTGGATTTTGGCATAAAAGAGAGACATGTCTGACTAAACAGCTACATGTCAGCTGTGATGTTTAGGCTTTTTCACGTTCACCATAATTATCCTATTCAGCATTAGAATAATCCTTGCCAAGCTGAGCTTTAGAGCTCTGCTAACTGGCATTCTGCTTGCAGTTTTTCTGTGATCATTTGCTTATGCCAAATTCCCGTGGGTCTTTGTATTGTAAGTGTTCAGAATAATTCAGACTAGAAATACTCTCTTAGATGATTTTCATATGCCACCCATCCCTAATGCAGAATGGTATACCATGAAATCTGCAGTCTCTCTCCACTGATCAGTTAAATTGTGTGCAAATTTTCCCTGTACTTTTCCCTTGCAGTACTGAAATAGTTTTCTGGAAACTCTCTAATTCTCATTTTTCTTACTGTTTCTCACACTTTATTTCATCCTCCACTTAGGGAAGCTAAGGTGGCAAAAGACCTCAAGCTGTTTTTCAGCTCTACACTTTTTTTTTCTTTTTTCGTTTTTTTTTGTGGGGGGGAGGAAATGTTTTGAATTATTCCTTGTTTTCTCCAGCATTATCAAAGGTTAACTTCCAATCACCTTACATTTATGTTAGGAATAATCTTTGTCTCTTTATGAATCTGGGACTGCTTGGGCACCTGCAAGGTTTTTGATTCTGGGGACTCTAGAACCTCTGCACTTGCTTTTTATGTCTTGAGAAAATTATGAGAGTACAATTCCAAGTCCTAGACATGTGAATTTGTGCAATACAAGGAGGGAAACCTTCCTTAACAGACAGTCCTCTGCAATATTACATCTCTCTCAAAATTTCTGAAGGCATTTTATCTCAGTCTTGACAATCCACTCTTTTTCATTGTAACCCTCAGACACCATGTTGTTATTTTTGGGGGCAACCAAAATAAAGGCCTAGGTGAAATTTCCATGAAAGTGAAGTGTCAGTTTGTTGAAATAATTACAGAAAATGTAAGTTTGTGTTTCTTTTATTTATAAGACATTGTTTTGAAAGGCAACATTACTTCCTGCTGACATGCCTAGCAGGCTGTCCTAATGCTTGGCTTGAAGAATTGCAAGTCTTATCAAGTCTAGATCATTATAATCTTTCTGAAGAATTGTAGCAAAATAGACCTATGGAGCACAATATTTCTAGAGTCAGTCTGTGCAGGATCATCCCATGATAAAGCATAACACAGTGATCATTTACTAGATACTAGACTCAGAATGTCTCTACTTCTAAGTATTCTGGAGGTAAATGAGAATTTTAAAATTCAAGATGTCTTTTTAGTTCCTCTATCTGAAATAACACGCTCCCCCACTGAGGTTATTATTTCTAAGATAAAATATAGTGTACAATTTTTTTAAAAAAATAAAATGTGGCCATCTACATTTATGAAACCTAATTACATTGAAAATATTGCTTTTCCCTTCCTTAGATGATGGAACAGATCTTGTCTTAGCAAAAATTCTGAACATCCCTTCTGTTCATCTTCCAACTGTAATTCCGACAACAGTTTCTCCTATTACACCAGCTCTGGGAAAAAAGGATAAGTCTGACACCAAAAAATCAGGAAAACCTTCTGCCAAAGGAGGCCGTGGCAAAATAACCCCTTCATTACCTGATGACCTGGTACAGCAAGAAGCAGAAAAGGTGAGAGAAGAGAAACTATCCAATCCAAAGCAACAAACAAAAATTCAAATGCATGGACTCTGGTAAAAGAAACATATTCTTCTCAAAGGGCTTTGAGCTGTGCCTTTAGAAATTCCTAACAATTTGTGGTGCTCTTAAGGATGTGTTTTACTCTTTCAGTTGTTCTCAGATGTAGGCATTGGCAGCTGTGAGTGAACTTTGTCTTTATGGCTCTGCGATGTAAAGCAGCGAGTCTGCCATGGCCCACACACTTTAGTCAGTTTGGGCTTTACCATTACAGCTGTTACACTGCAGGTGATCAAGGAGCTGGAGCACCTCCCCTGCAAGGAAAAACTGGAACAGCTGGGGTTGTTGAGCCTGGAGAAGAGAATGCTCCAGGAAGACCTTAGAATGTGTTTTCTGTTACCTAATGAGGGTTCAAGAGAGCTGGAGTGGGATGTTTTCCCAGAGAATGTCATGGCAGGACAAGGGGAAATGGAACTGAAATACTAAGATTAAATATTAGGGAGAAATTCTTTACTGTGAAGATGGTTAAGGCACTGGAACAGATGCCCAGAGAAGCTGTGGATGTCCCATCCTTGGAAGTGTTCAAGGCCAGGTTGGACAGGACTTTGAGCACCCTGGTCTAGTGGAAAGTGTCTCTGTCCATGGAGGGGCGTTGCAACTCAACAATCTTTAAGGTTCCTTTCAATCTGAACCATTCTATGATTATTAATATCTCCATTACAAGAACTGCTAAATTTTTAGTTTAACCAAGTAGAATTTTTTGTGCTTCCTGAAATCTATATTGAAAAGTCTAACCAACCAGAAAATCAGTGAAGACAGTTTTGCAGAATCTTGCTCTGTAATTTGTTCTTTTCAGCTGATAGCAAGCCAGGGACCAGCAATTTGAGGAAGTTACTTTTGCCTTTAACTGAAGTACTTCTATCACAGTACAGGTCTTTGGCAAGAATGAATGAACCTTTGGAAGGCAGATTCTGAATTTCTGTTCTGAAGTAGTTTTTAGTACCTCGTGGTTGACGTAGCACTGTGGCTGTTGTTGCAAAACAGATTCTGTGCATATCCTTAGCTAATTTCAGCATGGAAAGTGGTGTAGAGAATTGCCAAACAGTGCTCAGCATAACATACAACAGTTGTGTGGCACAAACGAACCCTACAGAAAAATAGCCCTATAATTAAAATCTGTCAGGATGACTTCTAAACCAAAAGGCTTCTAACTATTTGGTTTGGAATTACTTTGGATAGAGAGTATCCATATTAGTGCATACAGCACCTGCCTGTGTGAGTCTGCAAGTATTTTGGAGAACAGGATTATAATCCAAATCAGGCTTGACAAATTCACATGGACATGGTCTTTAAATAGGATGCAATTCAGTAAGAATTAGAGCTACGTTCTACAATTACATATAAATAATCAGTATGTATCTACAGAATGGAAAACAATTCTATAGAGAAAGGTCTGAGAGTTGTCGTGGATCGCAAGCTATCTGTAAGTCAACAATGCCATCTTCCTGTGAGAAGGGCAAAGACCACTGAGATGTGGATTCAGAGGAGTATATCCTGCTAAATATGTGAAGTTGTTTTTGGTTTAGGACTGGTAGTCTCAGTTGGAGTATTGTGTCCTGTTATGGATACTGCACTGCAAAAATATGGGTCACACTGAAAGTTTTAAGGAAAGCATGAAGAAAAATTACAGGTCTAGAAAACCAGTGGGAAAGATTTAAAAGAATTGTTTTGGGTTTGTTTGATCTTGAGTTGAGAGACAAAGGTCTTTCTGTAAAGACCTAAAAAAACCCCATCATCTTTTGTGTGAGCTTGTATCATCATCAGAAGTATTTAGAAGTACACTAACTTTCTGCAGCAGCGTTTCAAGTCAGTCAATGGGAAAATGTCAGTAAGCTTAATCAAGGTAAAACCCTGGAATAATTAACCAGGAAACCTCCAGCCCTAGAAATTTTTAGAGTATGTTATATTAGAATTTTCCTCAAATGGTATAGTTATAATTGATTATTGTTTTTACCATTAGACCGGGAGAAGTAGATGACAGCTGAGGGTTACTAATTCTGCCCTTTTCTGTGACTTTTACCTCATGATGCTGTGCTGACAATTTTAGGGTATTGAGAGTAGCCTTAATTATCAGTAATATTATGTAAATTAACTGTAAAATAAACAGCATCTTTTATGCTGAAAAAGGGTGGTAAAATATCTGCCATTTCCCCCCTATATTTCTATTCTTAAAAAGCAAGAATATGGGATAATATCAAGACAAGTTCTCTCTGTTACCTGTGTCTGCAACTCAAAACATTTTTCATCTTATGGCTACTGGCATAGTGTAGTCCATTGTTACATACATTTTTGAGGGCAAAAATGATTGATTCTTCAAGGGGAATGAAAGAAGGTAGCATAATCAAAGCAAATAACAATATTGCCACTTCTGAATCCATAAACTCTGAAAATGTTAAATATGAGTGGTAGACAGCACTCAAAAAAGTTATTATTAAAACAGAATCTATACAGACTAAATCTGTAGTGTAATTTTTTTCTTTATTATTTTAAGATGTTTTAATTATTTTTTCATTCTGTAGATGGAAATGGAAGAACCAGTTCCCCAAACACAAGAGATGTCAGATGCTCCTGCTTTTCCAAGTTTGAATGTCTCCTGTCCCAATGGACTGGTATTAAATTTCCTCTGTGAAAGGTTTCAAGGTTAGTTTTCTGAGACACTGAAAAGTAAAGAATTTAAGAGAAGCTAAGACTACAGAAGAAAATTATTTCTTCCTTGATGGGTTTAGATGTAACTCTGATGTTTTAAACGTGTCAGAATGCCAAGCCAGTCACAATGTCTGCTTCAACATGAATAATATGATTTTATTCAAACAAATATAAAATCTAGAATCACAAGTTGTTCAACATAAAGGACTGAGGGCAAGGAAGTAGCAACCCTAAAAAGCCTTGGGAGTCATGTTGGATAATTATTTGAATATGCATATAGATTGGAATACTAAAGAAAGACAAGAAAACTCATTAAATAAATACATATGTATTGAGGAATCTTGAGTGATAGCAGGCAGATGGTTCACTACCTGTATCTGTACTTCCTTTGAAAGCATTTGAACTTAAGTCCCCAGAAAAAAATTTAATAATTTGAAAGATCTGAGAAGAAGATCTGGGAACAATAATTATTAAGGCATCAGAAGATGTATCTTATAATGAGCCCATTTCACTAAAGAACTCCATTTAGTTACTAAAGAAAAGGTCAAAGGAGTGGCTGGTGCCAACCTGGAAGTACACGGACACAGAAATTTGGTGCTGGCTTGTAAACACAGTGTACAAAGTTATTAAAATTTTGGGGCTTGAAACCGAAAACTATGACTTTATACTAGATTTAAATTATACTCATTTGGTAAGAATGTTAATAAATGTAAGAATGATTAACAAAAATAACCAAGGCTGTGATGGAGTCTTTACTACTGGATGTTTTACAATCAGGTTTTTTTGTTGCTTTTCTACAAGATGCAATCAGTTTAAAACAGGAATTATTTCACAGAAGTTCTTTGGTTTATGCCATCCAGTACATGCAGAGAAAACACAATAACCCTTATCGTTGGATTTCTTTTAGAAGACTGATGGGGTATATAAATACTTTAAAGTTTCTATGCCTGGCATATCTGTCTGCAATAATTCTTTTTCCAGTGTTTTTGAAAATCAGCCTGAGGTTAATCTTTGGGTTGTAAACTGTAGTAAATCTTGGGGATTTTTAGTTGTACTATTATGTTTTCAAGCAGACAAATATGAATTTTTTTGTCATCTATTTAGTTTTAAAAGCAGGCATTTACAGATATCATGTAATACCTATGTACAACAAATCTGTACAGCCCAGTAAATGTGCTCTGATTAATCTGGTAGGAAGTAAAGAACATGCAGAGTGTTCTCAAACAGATAGTTTGGCCAGAAGCATAAGCTGAAATGTTGAGTAGTTGAAGTGAACAGAGCATTTACAGACACTTATATGGAGTCTCTCAATAAAATTACCATAATTATACCCATTAGCATACTCAAAACACTGCCACCATTTAATCTGAAAAACTTACTTGTTCAAGCAGACAGAATATATAGCTTGGGTCTCTATACAAATTCAAATTTGATGAAACTCAGTTGGGGGTTTTTTCATCTTTATGGCCTGTTAGGGAATTCCTCTAACCTGATGTTATTCTCCAAAAGCTCGGCATCCATAATAAATCCATCTTCAAATTTCCCTTGCTTTCATTTGGAAGGACAGCCACCTTCACAAGAGGATGCAGAGTTTATGAGTAGGTTTTGAATTTTGCTCTAAAATCAGTCTGGCTTTTACTCTGCGGATTATAGATTCAGCTAAGGAGGGTTAAGCTTACTCAGCTAAAGTTGCTGAGTAACTTCTGTCAACACCATGATGCTGGGTGTGTAGAACTGTTTGAATGTGTGCTATGCAGTATTAAGTAATTCAAAGTTTGCTTTCAGATTTGAAAGGTGAAGCCACTGGCACAGAAGCAGAGAAAGAGATGGTAGAGGAAAGTGAGGCCAAAGCAGATAAAGGAGAGGAAGAAGAGATTATGCAAAGTAAAGAGGAGGAACATCAGGTTACAGAAGGTGGAATAAAGCATGAAGACACCAAAAGTGAACAGGCTGAGAAGCCTGCTCTAAAAATTCTGGTTAGACAGAGTTATCCCCAAAAAGTGAAGAACTGTCATCTTTATTCACCTCCAACGAGGCAAACAGAGCAAGAAGTGTCAAGAGTCATCACTAGTCATGGAACTGTCATTAAGTACCTGATGGATGGATCTACCCAGGTATATTTGATAGAATTCATTGCAAGCAGTACAATTTAGTACAATTCATTGTAATGGAAGGTGTTTACCCTTAAACTTGTTTCTGTCTACTGAGATCAAGAAGTGTCCAGTTTGTAGATGAAGGAGTTCAGTCATACTGAATTATGCAGCCATGTGAAGACTAAAATACTCTTGGCCTTGTTCAGACTCAGAACTTAGGGAGATTTAGGTATGAAAATGTTCAGGCATGAGAAGATGTTAGGTAACTTTGTGATTAGGAAATAGCTGAATAGGGTTCAGAGAACTACATTCCTAAACTGAAGCTTCTGAAGTGTGGATTAGTTCAGCCTTGAGTATTTTTGGCAATATGAAAGCATTCATATATTTTTTTTAAGTTTAAACACTCATATGGGATCCAGGAAAGACCTGAACTGTTCTTCATTTCTGCAGACACCTTTACATATCCTAAATTTTCAGGAATAAAAGTTTGTATATTCCTAAGTACCTGCTTTGTTTACACATATTTAGCTTGTCTAGAATTTTGGTGGTATGGGCTATCTGTGCAGATACTGTAATCTACAAGAAACTTCTTTTTTTAAACTCTAAGACTCTACATGTAGTTAGCAAACAGATGAAAAGAGGAGTCATCTCATTTGACTCAAAATCTGTCAAAATAATTCCTTATTTCCTGAATTTCTTTTTCCTAAAGTAGACAAAATGCCTAGTATAAGTTCTTTGCATTTATTCATCACACTAGATGTTAAAACATTTAGCCAGGGTTCCTGAGAAATATATCCATTTCAAAAATATGCAGAGAAACTAGCTGTTGTATGTCTATATATTCACAACATACTGTTTCCTGATAGAAAAAATGTGGATCTTATGTGCCTTAAATGATTTTACAGCAGACTTTGTTTAAGCAGATTATGAGTGCATCCTTCTTAATATTAACTTAATGTCTATGAACCATCAGAAATTGATTGCATGGCAAGCATTCAGAAAATAAGAAATACTTAATTCCTTACAGTAACAATTTCATGAGTCATTTCTATATGTTGCCCATTTCTTTTATACATTTTGTATTTGTACATTTGTACATTGTGTTTATAAACTAATTTAGGAATGGTTGGAGTAATTCTAGAGTTTATCTGACACAGAGAGAACATGCATGTCAAGAGTTGAGTGCAATGGATCTCAGAAACCGGCTACAATTAGATAAATAACCAAGGCTTCCTTTTTATTAACTATCATAATGACTAAAAATTAACAGCAGTCCTAGATCTCAGTACAGATCAATATGACAGTAAAGATGCATTATCAAGAGAGAAGGAAATCTGAGTTGAAGTGATCCCATTTCTTCAACTGCTACAAGAAAAAGCTCATTAACCTATGGCCATTTAGTAAAGAAATAAACTTTTCTGTTTATTTTCATAATACCTTTTTATAATTAGAGTCCCCATTAATTACATCCATGAAATGCAGCAAATAGCACTACTCCTTCTGGCTAAATGACTACTGGGATGAAATTTAACAAAACCAACTGTTGGATCCTACACATGGGACAGTGTAGTGCCAGGCACAAGATGAAACTGGGGAGCCCTGCAGGGAGGGGCCTGGGGGTGCTGGTGGGAACACAGTGGAAGGGCTGGCACGCCCTGAGGGCTGAGCCCTCTGTGCTTGTCTGCTTTGGAGAGACAGAAGCTGAGGGTCAACCTCCTCTTGCTCTCTGCAGCTCCCTGACAGGGGAAGGGCAGAGGGCAGTGCGGATCCCTCCTCCCTGGGATCCACTGCCAGGACACAGGGGATGGCTCAAAGGGGCACTCAGGGAGGTTCAGACTGGACATTGGGGAGTGTTTCTTTATCAGGAGGGTGGTCAGACACTGGAACAGGCTTGCTAGAAAAGTGGTTGATGCCCCAAAGTTGTCAGTGTTTAAGAGGCTTTAACTTGGTCAGCCCTAAAGTGGTCAGGAAGTTGGAGCAGGTGATCACTGTAGATCCCTTCCAACTGAAATAGTCTTTTGTATTAATTCTCTTAAAGATAGCTTCTTTATTTATTGTATTCATTCTGAGACACTTTATTTATTTCCTCTCCATCACCCACAATATTCTAGTGACTATCACATTTGTGCCACATTCTTTTTAGACTTTCTAGTGGTGTTTTAATTGATTTTAACCTCTAGCATGTTCTTGATTTCTGTAGATTCTGTTTGCTGATGGCACAGTGAGTAAGAGCCCTGATTCTGGTCCTGTCCTACCACCACCTACAATTCCAGATGAAATACAGTCCTTAACAGAATCAGAGATTTTACCTGAGACTAGCTCTAAGAAAGGTAACATTTCTTGTCTTTGGGGAATATATAAAGTTATTAGAGCTAATGATACTTAATAAAGAGAATATTTCTTTAGTCTGAATATTCTGACAGTGTGAAAATGCAATTTTATCTGTACTCAGATGTTGCACTCTACTGTGTTACCTTCATAGTAAATCATTTCTCTCCTACTCCAAATTTAATTTTCTTCTAACATGGTAGGATTCTAATAAGTCAAAAGTTGTATAAGAGCCTTATTGGTATCAGAGTGAACATGAAGTCTTTTAAAATAAATCCTTGTAACTACAGTAGTATTAAATCCTTACTTTTGTCTTAAAGCTTTTAGCCTTTGTATTAAGAAATGCTTCTCTTGCAGAGGATACATTTTTCTTTTTCATTGTATGTATTCCAAGGCACCTGCTATTGGTCATTATCAATTGGTTGTATGGACTTGTGGTTGGTGGTATTTTAGCCAATCTTACTGTGTTTTGTTTGACTGAGAAAGAACCAGATAATGTTTACTTCATACCTCAAAATGTAGTCTGAAATCACTGTCATTATTACTTAGTACACAGAATAATTCTGACCTGTCATATTGACATAGAATTTATTGGAAATAAGTGAATAAAAATTGCTGCCAAAGAGAAAGCTGTCTCAAAAAGAGACTTTTTCAGTCCAGTCCTTTTACTTAGGATATTCCTTTAGATGACTGCAAAGATGAGAACAACTCTGGCAAACCATTTTCTAATATGAATTCTCAGTATCTGTGACCAATATATGTCCTTTATTCCTTGTGCTTTATTTATGCTCACTTTTTCACCTTCACTTTTCTTCTCCTCTGCTTATTCCTGAAAACTTCTACTGATGAGTTTCATCTCTTTTTGGTTCCAGGGATGCTTTTTTTGCTAGATATTTGCTCTTTCAGCCTGCTCTCTGGATTATGCTCTTGTCTTTTACATATTAGTCCAAGTTATTTTTCCTGTATATGGGAGACAAGAGTTCTCTATAATATTCCTAATAAGATCTCTCTAATCGCCTTTTCATAATGAGATCTTTATCCTTTTCTTCTAATGCACCATAGGACTGATGGCATTAGCATGCTGTTTATTTTTTCTGTAAGGAAGCACATTAAGTAAGGCTAGTTCAGGAGCATGTCTTTGAGTAGCAGGAGTTGCAATTTCCTTCTAGCTTGTTAAATAGGTCATTTTGCAATTCTGTCAAAAGCAATGTTCACAAACTCTGAATTTTACTGGTTTTGTCCTTTGCCTTAGAGAATATCAAGTCTGATACAGAAATTTTTGTTTCTGTAGGAAAAGGCAGTGACAAGAACTTTCGATTACACTCACCCAAGGATGAGGATTTTGAAAAGGCCAATTCTGCACAACCTAAGGCAGGAACCTGGATAACAACAACTCCATTGGGCATTCGAGTGGGCACAGAGGGTGCAACAAGAATGGATCTGAAGCCACTCTTAATGTATCAGGCCACAAACCCAGCTGATGGAACGGTATTACTGCTCTTGTGTTACTATAGAACTGTCTGCAAGCTAAGAGACATCACATAAATTGTAGGATTTTTTTCTTTGAAAACATCCTACAGGTTGTGTTATTGCACTGTTAGAAATTCAATAGCTTTAGATTTTGAAGAAAATGTGATTCCTCTGTCTCTGAAGTAAATCATGATATGTGGTAGTCAAGCTTCTTCAGAGCTTCAGTCCCGATGCCTTATATTGCTGTTGTCACAAGTATCACAGGGCAGTGTAAATGAGCAGCCCTTCATTGTTTCAGGTTATGACTGTACGAGAAGATGAAGTGGTAATTGTTGAGAAGCCAAGTGGTAACAGAGCAGTAGAGCATGCTGATGGTACCAGGATCACAACTTTTTATGAAAAACGTAGAGACCTTCCTGTAGCAGAGGGTTCTGTGGGAACAGGTAATGTCAAAAAGGGAGCACTTACTTTTCTTGCACTTGACATATCTTGTGAAGCAGAAAGTTTTCAAAATATATACTAAAGGTGGCTTGTACCAGTAACCTACATAACAGATCCAGTAGTGCAGTCTAGGCTTTGTTTGTTTGCTTGCTATCAGCAGAATTACAGTGTTAAGCAAAAATTCAGCAGAATTATACTATATAAGGAAATTATACTGTATAAGCAAAAATGACACAGTTGAAAGTAATTAAATTTCCTTCTTTCACATCTATATGGTCCTCCTTCACCACGAGACCACAGTGCCAGAGTCTTAGTGTGTTCATTACCCTCTCTCCACCTGCCCTAATAATAACAACATGCTTTAACTGAAGAGGTAGATAAGGACCAAGGCATCCTTATATTCCCCAGTGAAACCATGGATTCACCAGCCTTGGAGATACTGAATATCTGAATATGGCTCTGTAAAATGGCCTGCCAAGAAGAGTGAAAACTTATATTATTTCAGTCATTTTCAGGCCTGAAATAAGTGGGGCTAAAGGTCATGTGTGATCCTTCTGGCTGATGTTGTGTTCTGTATGACTGCTTCATTTGCAAGACAAGTCCTGTGCTCCTTAATTAAAATGGAGAGGACATTTACTCTGTGGCTGTCTGGACTGTTCAAACACTGTGTAGGAAAAAAAATTATTCGGTTAGCAGAAAATGTTCAGGAACATATCCCTGTGGGATTTTTAAAAGTGCAAATCCCTTGAACTGATCTGTCTCTTCAATGGAAAGGCAATAACCGGGTTAATTTACCTGCTTCATTTGTTTCCTAAGATTTGCTGCTGAATATTAATTTCTTTAAGTTTTAGAGCTTGTATTACAGGCACAAAGAATTTCAGTGATCCAACTTGTGTATTACAAATATCCAGATCACTATGGTTAGTCACATCCTTGATACATTAGTGTAGTTTCATGGCCAGCTACAGATGGTTACAGATATTTTTTACTGTTGGGTTTTCCTGTATTGAATTCACAGTCCAGAATTCAAAGGTTGCATATTGTTTACATAACATAAAAATATGTGATAAAGGATGCTATGAAGTTTATGAAGGTCTTGCACTGAGGAGATAAAGATCCAGCACTGTGAGAGAAAAAGCAAACTGAATCCTATGACATTTCCATGATTCATGTGCTCCTGTCTTGTTGTTCTGGATTAATTCTCAGATAAACCCTCAGAAGCCACCACAAAAAAGCTCAAAGGTACACGAGTAGAGAATCCTGAGTTTGCTACTGTTATAACAAATTGTGAGAATGGTACCTGTTGTACTCTCTTTGGAGATGGGACATCTATTCTAGCAAAGCCACAGGGAACGTATAAGGTAGGAGTTAATTTTAGTTTGTGACAGTGACATTTAATCTTTGTGTTCCAAGCTCCCTGCCATTAGCAGCTCTCTCCTTGATTACCTCCCTTCTCTGCAGACTTCACTAATTCTATTATTCCATCTGTTTTGTACTCTGCCAATGTTTAGATACTTACAAATGTACAGTATATTTAGATCACAGTCTGGAATTTCCTGAAGTTAAATATTACAGAGACTCAGATCAGCCTACCTCTTGGACCTCATTTTCCTTCTTTCTCTCCCTTTGATTCCTGTAAACTGGATGTTTCAGTATTGAATGTGTGAAAGCTGTCCTCTTGATTAGGAGCTGTTCTTCTTTTTCACAGTTCTTTAAATTAAAGTTTTCGCCTTTGAGGATTGAATCTCTTCCCTTTTTGCTGCCATAGGTTTCACCCAGCAAGGGAGGGTTTCTTTTCATTGATGAAGATTGCTCAGTAGTCTATAGCCATGAAGTTTATGATTTCCTCAGCAAGGAGGAAGAGAAACAAGCAGGGAGATACATTATGAAACACACTTCCAGCACTCTCTGTGAGATGACAGATCCTAAAGGAAATACTTTCAAGGTAAAATACATGGAAGAAAACAAGTTTTTGCATGCTAATTTTATCTTATAAACTTCTCTTAAAGTCAAATTGTAACCTTGTAATATTTAAAGTAGCCAGAATCGGGTCTCTGGTATCTTCTTGACTAAGTAATGGATATCCCTTTTTTTTTTTTTTTAATTTATCCCGTTTTAGAGAGACTGAAACACAATACATGGTGTACAGTTTAGCTCACCTGTAAAGTTCCCTTAATTCACATTTGTACTGTAGAAAAAAATCAGCTCTGCAGATGAGGAAACTGGGCATGTCAGATTCAGTTCATGGACTGTCCTGAATCACCTTTATTTAAATTGTATTTTGGAAAAGGCATTATTATTTCTTTTTAGGTCATTGCTAGTTATCTTGTTTGAATATGTTAATATCACATTAGTTAATAAGTACATAGTATTTTCAAGAAGGAAAATGCTGTAGAAGTTCACTCAGTAGGTATATATCAATGTCTGTCTTGAGTATACAGTTACCTGCCTTGACCAGTGAATGAAGATTTTTGTGTAATAGTCCTGGGACATTTATTAAATATCAGCATGTGATATTAGCATTTATGATACAGCATGTGTTTCTGGAAATGTTTTGGGTGTTTTACTGTCTTTTCAGTTTTCCTCTTTATTTATTTTTCCTGTGAGTTACCAGTTGCACAGCATGAAATGTTTTTTTTCTGTCTTTCACTGGGCTAGGTTATGTCAAAGTTCACCATCAAGTCACCGTTTTAAAAGGATCTTTTCACTCAAATAATTTCACATCATTTCTGCTATAGGTCCTGGCTGATGGCAGCACAGATGTGTGCATTCCCAGCATTGGCTCTGATGGCAAGGAGGACAGAAGTTCAGCAGCAGAGGAGGTTAACAAGCCTATCACTTATAATGAGCATGCCCCCAGGTAAACTGCGTTCCATTCATAGGGTAACACCTCCTTTTCTTCACTACACAGTATTTGTACAGAGTTGGTAAATCTGTGTTCCTTTTGTCCAGTACTCTGTATTTGCACATTTGATGCCGTCATGTTGCAGTTCTGATTTCTTGATACATCCCATGGGTGTGTTTGGCTGTGCAGGTTTTTCGTGGTCTCCGCGGACGGTTCTGGAACGGAGCTCCTGAGGAAGAAGGATGTACACAAGTACATGGCTGAGGCCCGCAGTGATCCTGCCACTGCAGTCTTGCAGGATCTTGTACAAGAACAGCCAGGTAAATTTTTATATTTTTTTTCCGGAAGGCTGCTAGTAGAAATACTTGCAAAGTTTTGAAACTCTTATTTGCACAGGAAATGTTTTTACCCTTATAAAAAGAGTCCACACTTCTAGGAGTGAAAGGAAGGAGTTTGGGCAAAAGCAGAGAAGTAACTGAAGGACACTGTTAAGGGATAAGTGAACAAACAAATGGCATATCTTTATGCACTGGCAGTCACACAAATAAAAGTGATTACCAAATAAATATATTCTTTGTGTTTATCATCAAAATAATTAAATGTATCACAGTCTTCAATCATGATGTAGCCATGAGGACTGTAATGCCCTGATGCTGACTCTTAAACCTGTCTGTTGGAATGGATATATATTTAAAAACTGAAAAAACATGACTGGGATAGCCAGTAGTTCATGGTACCAAGCACCTTGTAGTAGCAATGCAGGATGTTAAATCCTGGAATTGTTGGTTGTCATTGTAAAGCTAGTTGGAGATGCTGTGTTTCTATAAAAAACACTGTGATGCAACAGGTAGATGCTAACAAAAAAAGTCTGTAAAAGAGAGGAAAGTATGGTTCCCCTGGATAGGAGGGGATGATAAGGGAAGTTTGCTTCAAGCCATACAGTACTAAGATATATTGCTCATAGAGTTATGTCATAAACATGTGACATAAAACAGCTTTCCCACTTACTACCCTTATAAGGTGTTGCACACTTTTAAATATACTTGTATTCACAAAGATGACTTGTTCCCCATTGTAGAAACCAAATGAAATAATTTTGCCATGGGAAAAAGAAAAATGAAGGGACATGGAGGGAGCCAGAAAAATGCAGAAGGTGAAAGGATCAGAAAGATGGAGAGCATATGCACCCAGTGAAAATCCCAGTCAAGAAACGTTGTTTACAACCAGCAATCATTTGTAATAGTAGCACATCTGATTTTTCCATATTTCCTGCTCCACCTTTCACAATACTGGCTTTATTTGCCTTGACAACAAGGCTTCGCTATTCTGTATCATTGTGACAAAGTACCTCAGTGGTGATATCCTTTTTGAACCTGTGGATTAGATCATAGTAGATTAAGTCATTTTTGGGTTGGACTGGAAAAAATATTTTGAGGAACATTAAAATTTATGCAACAATTGCATCAATACAATGCATTTGTATTGTATCAAACAATACAAATAAATCATCTCTAATTAAATCCTTCTGGGTATGAAGTATAAAATATGGTGAAGAATTATGCATGTTGTGAATATGTTGTACTGCTGTGATTAGTATTCAGTACACATGGGTCAGTGCTCTGCTCTCCCTTGTTTGAGCTACTCCCCACGCTATACAACTGAGCTGTTAACCAAGAATCAAAGTAGCATAAGAAGTTTATTGTTAAAAACAGGTTGAGTAATCTGAATTTGTTCAATTATTCTATAATCAACTCAATGATCTGATATTATCTGTAGCCATGGATACATGGAGTTTCATCTGTTAATAATAAGATTTTTTGTAGATAGGTAAGCATTTTTTTCCTGTAGGTCTGAGACACTTGTCCATTTTTTTTATTTTTAATTTGGACTGATTGTTAGCAAAATATGTCTTTAAACCAGATGCTGTAAGTATTACTATCCTCCGCCCTTTGGCTGAAGCATCCCCCTGGGTAATGAAGAAGGAACCAGAGAGTATTATTCCTCCATATCTTCAATCAGAGACTCAGGAAGAATCTTCTCCTCCTGAGGTAGAATTGTTTCAAAACTCTTTTCATGTTAAAGCAATAGATGTTTGTCTCTGTGGGGAAAGGAAGCTCTAAAGAATGTGAATGTTAAATTTGGTTTATTAAGCAGACAGAGCAAAGGGTAGGCTGTGTCAGGGAATGTATGGTGCCATTCTTTTACACTTACTGAGGGGATATAACAATTTTAAGGGGAGTTCACCTTACCAGATAAAGATGTTTAAGGATAGATAGATTGTTCCCAAGAATCTACTGGCTTTATTGTCTAGCTCTGTGATTCTGTAAGGAGAGCACATGCTTTTTACTCTGAGACACATTGCCAATAGCTGCATTTTTCAGTAACCTAAGTAGCCCTTGCTCTTTTTGTTGGCTTCTCTCTGTTCAGGGGGAGATCACAGGTCCCCCAGTCGGAAGGAGTGTTTGGAAGGGTCTCAGCATTGGATCAGCACGCTTTCCAGGCCCTGTGAGAAAATGTCCCAAGAAACTGCAAATCCGCCAGCTATTCCAGTATAAGCCACTCTGTGATGAGCTAAGAGAAAAACTGCAGCTTTCCTTCAAGGTAGTTCAGCCACATTTATTCATTCTTCCAGTAAGCAGTAGAGATCAGACAAGGAGACCAATTGGGTGTGATAAATGTGTAGTATATACCTGAGAAAAAGAAATCTGCTACGCTTGAAGAACAATTATTTCATACATAGGCAGGTGCTGGAAGTGTTTTTCTGAAAAAGTTCAGTTGTTTCCCTTATCTAGTTTTCTGAGCAAAGAAAACATGCTTGCAATAGAAGAATACTGACAGCTGTCCAGCCCAGACATGCAAGTCTATCAGAATGAAATGTTACCAGTTTTTCAGTCTATAAATATATAAAAATCATTCTTTCATGTACATGCTGATCTTTCAAAGGCAACACTATTAGAAAAGTTCCACATCAAAATGGCCAGGGAAGTCTCTCCATTGTCCAGATCTGTTGTTGATTTTTAGAGAAAAATAAATGCTGTTTGTTACACTGGGAAGGAAGAACTGCAATTGTTAGCACTGAAAAAAACAGTTGTTATAATTGCATAAATGTGCAGTGAAAATACCCTCATTGCTCACCTTTTTTCTTTCCAGAATGAAGTAGCTTAAATCTTTAGCCACACCTTGCCTTTGTCAGAGCAAAATCAAGATCTACAGAAAATAGTGTTCTTCCTTTCTCCATTTCCTATAAGATTAAAGACATATAAATAAGTGAAAAAGAACTGGCACTGGAAACAGATTGTTTCTGCAAACCTGTTTGTTAGTAAAGTTCTGTACTGCATGTAGCTTTCTGGCAGAGTGATGAGTTTAAAACCCTTTTTTTCCATACAACTGATTTAAAGAAATATGAGAAAAGAAAAGTGATACTTTTTGTAGCAATTGGTATGATTATGTCGATGTAAATATCTATTTTAAGCCTACACCTGCATCTTTCTTGTTCTTTTCTATTGTTCCACCAGGAATATATAGACAACATCTTAAAGCAGGAAAACGAGCTGGAAGAGATGAATGTGAAAGAACCAAGAACAGAAGAGGAAAAGAAGAATGCTGCAAGTCTCCTTGAACTGATTATGGTGAGAAAAATCCAAATTTAACTACTTCTTTCAACAAAACCCTTGCATTGCATTGGAAGGGCATTATTCTTTAAGAAACCAGGAATTGTCAGAGTAGCACAGTGCCAGTTCTGCTGTAATTAATGGTAAAGCAGAGCCACATCAGCCCTCAGCTGGCCTGAATTCAGCTGGGCAGTGCTGCCCTTTGGGGAAGCAATGCTCAAAACAGTTCAAGAGTTTGGCTCTACTCAATGATGTGTTCCCAAACACACAGACCAAAATTACTTTCCAGTAATTTACTTTTTTAATATCCCCCAACATCAGGAAGAAAATTTTTCCAGGCTGTTGTCATTGCACATGGGAGACTTTTATTTCAACCACAGCCACCTCCATACTAAGAATTTAAACCCTGCTTTTGGGATAATACAAAAACAGTCTGGAGGAATATTGTTATTACTGCTGAGCAGCATTTTTCTTTTTTAAAATATAATCTGCCAATTTTCATGGATAATTAAAAGCACAACAAGAAAAAGGAGAGGAATAGGTTATAGGAAAGGTGGGTAAATAGGAGAGGATGATCACAGCTTTTCTGGAAAGAGGGACAAATAAATGATCTGTCAGCAACTCCATCTGCATCTGTCCTCTAGGTGGACATTTATTTACTTTGATGAGACCCAGGTGCTGAATCTCACATGCTGCTCAGCTTCAGCAAACTTGTCTAGTGACTAATTATTGTTGATTGTCCTGGCTGCCTTCAGCTCATTTCCAGTTTCAGATTTCACACTGGACAACTCTTTTGGGAGCAGCAGTCTCAGTGTGCACCTGCTGTGACCCAGGAATCAGTGTCCCATTGCTCCCAAGACTCCAAGAGCTCTGTTACAACCCAGACTGCCTGGTCACAGGAACTTTGCTTTCCAGTTAACTGCTTCAGAGACAGCATGAGAATAAAGGAAACACTTTTCATTTAGAGCCTCATTCACTTCACTGTAAGCCAGCTGTGTGAGATCTCTGTGACAAAGCCTCCAAATTCCTGGACACATTTCCCATTTGACTTGCTAGGAATATAAGTTTAATGCAGTATGAGCATATCTTGTTCAATTTTTTTGCAGAAGGATTTGAGTTTGATTAGGAATTAGCTCGGTTGAACTAATAAAAAGTAACTATATAAAATACAAAGCTATCTGTAAGGGGATCATCAAGAAGGAAACAAATACCTGTTTAGAACAGGGAAATTGTACTTCATTTCCTTTTTTCTCAGCTTATGTTTTCTAACACACTGAAGTACCTGAAAGTGTGACTACAAGAATGGGAGTAACAAAATAGCCCTTGGTTACAATGTAAATCCTTTGAACAGGATGCTGTTGTTGTGAATTTCATTTCTCTTGTAATCACAGTTACTCCTTCTTCATTGCAGTCTTTTCCTGACTGGGAGAAGTCAACTGACAAGCTCAGTGATAGAGGTAATAAAAACTGAATACCTGTATTTTTAAAATTTAAAATATCATAATAACTTTAAAAGTATTGTAATGTTTTTAAAGAGGAACTATAAAGGTGAATTAATCTATGTGCTCTGTACATGCTTCTGTGTGACTCCTACAGGTGATTAGAACTATGTCAATAATCAGCATCAATGATCCAGTGCCTCTGAAAAATAATTCCTGGTTTTAGGCATGTGTATTTGACATTTCAACTCACGTTTCCACATGTAATGAGTTTTATTAGGTATAAAAACTATGACAATGCTTGGCTACTTTTATGCAAGTAACAATTTTTCAGATAAGTTTTTTAAAGCAACTAAGTAAATCCTGATTATTTATTACACTTCAAAATCTAATCTCAAACCATCACATGTTGGGGTTACATTCACCTACCTAAGGGATAAGATAGAGCAATGTACCATGAATTTCTGTTAAAGTTTTCACAAGATATTTATTAACTTGATTAATGTTTTCAATACGTACAAATAAAAACTAAGATGTCTGTTCCTTTATAAAAACCCATAAGCCTTTTTAGTAGAAAAATTTACTACATTTTATCCCATAGTGTTGCTCATCTTTAAAGTGTTCTTTTTCTGCCCTTCATACCTTGTCAAGGATATTTCTACTTGTCAAAAAAACCTCATACTGTGCAAAGTAAACAGAAACTGCTGCAACAAATGCTTGCTGAACAGTTTCCTTTTAAATGGAGCTGCAATTAAAATGTAATACTGCTAATGAAGAAGATAGTGGGAAAGAAAAACTCTTTGAATTAGGTAAAAATAGAAAAAGCTAAAAAATAAAATCATATTTTATGGTGAAAAAGCTGAAATGCCCCCCAAAAAAGACCAAACAAAAAAAAGAAAAAGGAAACAACCCACATTTTGAAGTTTGAACTTATTCCCAGAACACTAAGAGATATTGTCGTAGTCTAATAGGATCATATCTCTCAAATACTCACATCTCCTAAATTTTGACAAAGAGAATTATTTTCAGCCAAGGAAATTTCTTTGGACCCATGATTTAGCTTCAAGATATAAAGTAAACAACACACATTATAAAATATGTCAGAGGACGGAGCAACTCATTAATAAAGCTGGTCACAATGTGAAATGTGGCAAGACTGACATTTCTCCATTATACAAATTGAACTAGTAGTTCCTTCCAGGAGAATGTTGATTCAATCAATCACAAGCAGGCTTAAGCAAGTTAAATGTAATAAGGGCCCCACGTTATTTTCTTCAGCTGTAGATGGAGACCTCAGAGCTCCCCAGTTAGAAAGTGGCAGAATGTCAGCAACTTCTCCTGTTCACAGGGGTTTGTATCTTGACAGAACATAAAGATATGTCAGGAAATACAGAGTGGGAGTGTGAGCTTCATCTGCTTCTTGTCCTTTCCAGATTGAATTCAATTTCTTATCTGTTAGTGTTCTGATCTTGATTTTGGAATGAAGTTCTTTCTGCCTTTCCCTCGCAGTAACAAAGATTCTGTTAGGTTTCCCTAAAGTGGCAGGAAGATGCATTAAAAATACATCCTTTGATGGTTTTTTTTCCTAACACCCAGCTCTGCTTAGCAGAGCACATAATTTATAATACATATATATGTATACCTACATATATATATATATATATATATATATATATATATATATATATATATATATATATATATATATATATATATATATATATATATATATATATATATATATATATATATATATATATATATATATGTATATATATATATGTAATATATAATATACAATATTTTCAATATATGTAGTGCAATATAATTATACCATATATAATGTATATAATATATCATCCCCTTCACCTTGCAGCCCATGTGAGTGAGCTGTATGAGCAGGCAGTGACTCCTCCTGCCCGGGGTCACGCAGACAAGACAAGCACTGCACAAAGAGAGTACCAGCAGCAGAGGTAGGACACAGCAGTGAGGACTGGTGTTAATTAATTAACTAATATTAATTGTCAATAACACAAAGGGTGAAGCCAAGCACACAGGGAAGGCACTGTGCTTTACTGTCATTAAGGACTGGGACCTAGATCCTTAGATATATATGGCAGGGTTAACTTGTCCTGTGATTGTCCCTCTATGCCTCTCTTTCCTTATCTGAAAGATAATTCAAAGTTTGTGGGAATCCTTGGGAAAGGATTTTGGATGTTTCTTGGATTGAATGATCTAATAAAAGTGCAGATATGAGCAAACAATTTTGTGCAAACTGTACAAGTTTGAGTCAGGAGTCACCTGAGGTGTTTACATAACATACTCTCATAAAAAGTGCTTTCTTTCCAGGGTTGCCTCATAAATATTTTTGTATTTATGGAAGACTACTAGTTTTCTCATTTACCCTACTCTCTCTTTTTTTCTTCTGGGTGATTCAGTCCAGAAGGAGCAAGAAAAATGTCCAAGTGGCAACACAAACTGGAACAGAACAGGTAATAATATCAGTTGGATCAAGTTATTTTATGAGCTAGCTTAATCTCATTTCGTAAAGAATGTTATTGATTTCACAAGTTCTTGGGTGATAGTTCAATGGCTTGCCTGCAAATAATGGGTATTTTATGCTCAACAGAAATGCTGAAAAAATTGAGTCTCTTTCCCCCCCCCCACCCCCAAAACCTAACAGAATTATTGTTAACTTCCACTATGCAAAACAAGGCTGAAGTCAGAAGCCCTGTGTTTCATTTCTGGTTCTGCCACTAGTGTGAAAAAATCTATATATTAATATTTTTAAATGCTGATGCTTTAGGTTAAATTTCAGGTATTCCACAAATAGAAGCTGATTTTTTTCAAAGAGGACTCCAGACAAATCTTACATGGTGGTGCTTCAAAGCTTCTCTAGGCAAAACTGTCCCAGCTCTCTCAGCCTCTCCTCACATGAAAGGTTTTCCAAAACCCTTAATCATCTCTGTGGCCCTTTTGTGCACCAGACAGCTCAAAAGTGGACACAGCACTCCATGTGAGGCTTTCCATATTGCTTCTTAATTATATTCTGACTTGCATGAGATCAAAAAGCTTTTTAGAGTTTCAGAGTTTTATTTTAATATAGCATTCACACTGTGTTGGATCCTATTTAAAAAATGACTTTGAATATATAAATCTAAGCAGCGAGCACCCAAAAACATCATGTGCAATTCTGGCTCTAAAAGCAGTGTTAAAACTCTCAGTATGATTAAAAGTGATCATTCCATAGCTGATATTAGACCCTGCAAGTCAGTGAAACTCTAGTAGTGTAAAACTGGACTAAATCAAGCTGAAAACATGACTGATCTTTACTCTGGTCAGCCTTACCTTCAGGAGTTTGAACAGCTTCTTCTGTATCCACAGAGCCCTCCAGTCTTTCTGTAATTTAAAAAAAAAAAAAGGAAATTAGATAAGTTTTGTGTTCAAAAGTTTTGCAATGCATCTGGAATACTAATTTTTAGCTGGAAGTGTTTGTTGGAAGGTTGGAAAGACACCAGTGGCAGTCCCAGACCCATTCCATGAGGTTTAGAGAAATGGAGTATGTTCTGAGGAGAAACTCTTCATAGCAGAAAACCCCCTGCCCATGTGCATTCTGATCAGACCAGTCAATTCTTAACCCACCTCTAAGAAAATTGCCAGTTCCAAGAGCATTACTTCTTGTGATGAACCAGGGAAAAAATGCCACTTGCCTTTACCAAATGCATTTCTTGATGTGTAGTTCTGACAAACAGGGTAAGCTCAGGTATAATGCTTTTTTCCTTCCTTTTCATTACCAACAATGTGAAAAAAATTCCTAGGAAAGAACTGGAAGAACAGAAGTCTACGTTTTTGGCAATAAAAAACAGAATATTTGCTCCATATTTTGAATCTGAATTCAGCAAGGAATTTTTCCAAGAAAAGGTAATGCAGCTGAAAACTGGATGAGTTTTGTTAGGCCACCTAGTATCTCCCATACTCCCAAAGACAATTTTGTGTTTATATCTCAGCCTCTATTTATCTGAAGAAACCATTATAAAGGACAGCTGTGGCAGAATTCACACTGGGAATTATATGCCCTTGTAAAGGAAATCCTAACCTGAAGATGGTATATGTTCACTGTGTATAAACTCCATAAAGTTCCTTACTTAAACTCTGGAGAGAGCCTGATTAAGAGCAAAGCTTAACCTCAGTTTTTTTTACTTACCCCTCAAACCCCTCTCCCTGCTTATTAGAAAGGGAATAAGTAAAACTAACAGTCCTAATTTAGAGGTGATCTTGGGGCCTTTCCTACTGTAATCTCACCCGGTAAATGCTGTAAGTGCATAAAGCTTACTCAGAAATGTAGGATATCATCTGATGTAACTACTTATATCTCTTTTATAGTCACCACTTTGGTTCTGCTTATTTGTTCCTTTTGCATTCTTCTGGTTTTTTATTTTTCCTTTTTTGTTTTGTTTTTTTTTGTTGTTGTTTTTGTTTTTTGTTTTTTGTTTTTTTTTTTTGCAAGGGGAGGAGGGTGTCTGCTGGTTGGTTTTCCTAGCTGTTTAGTCTTTCTTCCTTTTCTCTAGTTTCCAGATTTGGAAGCAATGTCTAAGAAACTTCCTCCATTTCAAAAAGAAGAAAGTGTGATTTCCCCTGTGTGGATGACAGGAGAGCCCAGTGGAGGTAATCTCCTGTCTGGCATTGGGTTTGTACCTTCTTCAGGAGGAAGGAGCCCTTGCAGACATCACTGAATGTGGAAGAGCCATCAGCTTTGGATGCTAAGATGAAGAATTTGGCTATGAATGAGATGTGATCATAAAAACCACTTGGCTCAGTTTTCCACTGTTTTCCCTTTAGCAGCTGAATTTCTTGATACCACAAGTGATCTGTCACTTTCACCTGGCCTTCTGCTGCAGGATCCTTCCAAAGAAAATGATGGTTCCAGCAGCACAACAGGTACACCAGAATGTAGTTGGAGCAGCTTGGTATCTTTTTGTAACTTTAGACACAATATTTGCAATACAAGTTTAAATCCTCCCCGTCACTTTTTCATGCTTTTGGAAATCTTTCCCTTCCAGCCCTAAACACAGAAACAAGAGCAGAAGAGACACCCTTCCAACATAAAGTTCAAAGTCTGATAGTGGATGTTAAAGGACAGACAAGAAAAGACAAAGTAACGTTACCATCCTATCTTCAGTGGAAAAAACCAAACACCATTCCAAATAAAAAGGTAAAAAGAACATCTTTCTTATCAATATTCATATCCTCTGAATCATCTTTTTTCCATAAAATCTTCACCCTGGAGCAATACTGGAAAGTATTTTGAATCTGTTTACTGTAACATGGCTGTTGCAATTTATTTATGCTTACTGGCAATTCTACCAGTAGTATCTTCCTCTCAACTCCTAGGAAAAACTCATTCTGCATCAGCCCCCTACATGAAAGCTCTGCTTCCAAAAGAGCAGAGCTTCCCCCATTTTCCCTGAGACACCTCAATGGTTTAATACATCTGAAAACTCAAACCAGTATGTATTTTCAGACAGTACTGAAAGTGCTGCTTCAGTTTTTATTCAAATTAGGATGTCTTTTTGTAATTCTTCAGGGTGAGTAGACAAAGGTCAAATATAGGTTAAGTAGTTCTCTACCTGACTTAAGGGCCACCAATTTTCTCTTTTCTCATATTTTGTTTGCAAAGATAGAAGATCCTGCCTCAGGAAAGGTCAGCACATCTTCTCTTGCAACAAGACAGGATCTTACCAGCTTCCATCTCATCCCACCCAGGGTGACATTTGGAGTGCTAAAGGAAGGCTGCACTTACGCAACCACTGTAATCATGAAGAATGTTGGTGTGAACTTCTCAAGGTTAGTTTGAATTCTTAGTACCCTCGTTTTTATCTCTCCAAATAGATCCTGAGAAAAACCAAATAGAGTTTCTCTGGAGCCACCACTCAGAGAAAGCACAAGAGTTCTGATAACCACTTTATAAGTCTGCCAGAGCTTTCCATAAGATGGAGCCATATTCCAGGAATGCCTCATCTACTGCCTTTCCTTTAACAGCTTCTGGTGCAAGGACATGCTGTAAGCTGTTCTTTGGGGGGAATGAAATCCACAGGATCAGTTCCAGAGCAATGCAAAAGTAAAGGTCATATCTGATCTAATGATCTTTAAAAATCTGAGCAGTAAGAAGCTGCATTCACAAAAGGACTGAATCTCAGATGTGAAACCATCAGTAAGAAATGAGGAAGCAAAATTTCTGCTTGAGTTGGTACCATTTATTTAAAGATTATTCCCTCAAAATTCATACAAGTATCATGCCTTCTGCAATAGAATCACATCAGAGGACATGAAATAAAGATTTTTATGGACTTTTGGGTCTGCAACACACGGGTGTTTGCCAAGAAGCTGTTTGTTCTTCACTTCCTTTGAATGTGCAGGTTTAAAATGCTGCTGTTTCACATTCTGTTGTAAGGACCAGGCAGTGTTAACAAACTCTTTGAAGGCCTACTTTGGCCCATTCATCTGCTCCTGTGGGGTTTTTTCCTTAGAAACCTGAGCCTTGGCGAGAAGCCCAGGAATACTGCTGTAGTCCAGGCTGTACATGATGATGGAAAGGAAGAGCTAAGAAAATTCAGCTGTCATTTTAAAAAGCAGAGGAATAACAGGCAGTCTGCTTCCTAGATGTGATTTCTCCTGCCTGAAACGGTTTCTGGCAAACTGATTCTCTTCTCTTCCTGACAGGTTTCGGGTGAAGCAGCCACCTCCGCACACAGGACTGAGCGTGATGTACACTCCAGGACCTGTAGGTTACACAGGAGAGCTTTTGGGTTTTTTCCTAGACTCAGCTGGCCCTCAGGCTAGCTAGGGCACCTTCCTGGGACAGCAGCTGTCTGGGAATAGAGCTGCCAGGATACACAGTTTTGTTTAAAGTTATTTGAAGTGATGCTGTCTTCTACCATTCCTCTGCTGCCATCAGTTTAACACCCCATGCTCTGGAGCCTCAGCCTGTGCCAGAATGCAGAGGGATAAAAACGTTCAGTGTAAAGCAGCAGGTCAGCCAGTGAGGTTATAGAGAGCTTTTTCAAAGCAAACAGGATAAGTGTACCACTGCCTCTGAGTTTTCCCTTCTGTTTAGGGTGTTTGTTATATTGTCTTATGCCTAGAGTGAACTTCCTGTCCTGAGACCTTGAGGATTTGAACCTATTGCCTCAGTCCTTTCTTCTCCTGCTTCCAGCTGTTCTCCACCTTAAGTTTTTGATCTAGCAAAGCATCAGAGCACATTAAATTATCCCATTAAGTAGGAAGCTTTTATGCTTTCTGCTTTTGTTCAGTCTCTCTTTTCACCTAATATTATAGCTGAATAAATAGTGCTGGTCATTATCCCTACAGCATCCCATAATACCAGGCAATACTTTGCCAATGCATGGAATCAAGAAGCAATGACTTGTTCCAGAATGCAAATCAAACCTCCTAGTCCCAGAGTCTTAGCCACAACTCAGTACTTAAATCATAGAATAGTGTGGATTGGAAGGAATCTTAAAAGGCCCCAGTTGAGAGAAAAGGATGGTGTGGGGGACTGTGTCAAAGGCCTTACAGGTATTCATCTAGATGGCTGGAATAATTTCCATTCTCTTCTTTTCTCCTCACATCTGCTTCTTTTGTACCTCCCTACCTTTATGTTCTTTTTAGAACAGAATTGATTTTTTTTTTTTTGAAGGAACATTCAATGGCTCTCTAGTCCAACTGCCTGACCACTTCAGGGCTAGCCAGAAATTAAAGCATAGTATCAAGGACACTGTCCAAATGCCTCTAACACTGACAGGTTTGGGGCATCACCCACCAGCTCCAAGGACTGCTGGAGGGACCATGGATGAAACTTGCACCTTACCTGTGAGTCATTCTCTGTCTCTCCTAGGTGGCAGCAGGCTTGCACGTTGAACTGGAGATAGAGATTTTTGCCATGCTAATTGGAGGGAAAGACGCTGGTGGCCTTGAAGAAGTTTCCCATGATATTGAAATATTAACAGAAACTGAGACTCTTCTCCTGCCTGTGAAAGCAAATATCCTTTGTTGTCTTATTTCTCACACCTGCCTGGGGATCATCTTCCTGTTGGCAGCATCAAGCGTTGTTTCCAGTGCAGGCTGTTACAGTAGCAAGCTTTACTGTCCTTTTCAGAAATACACAAACGAGTGTTTTCAAATGCACAACAAATGAACAACTTAAGATTCTGGTGCCAAATGCATTTTAAATCAGAATTACGTGGTTTGAAAAGTGGGGAAAGGACAAACAGCAACTCAGAAAAATGTTGCTTTTAAAAAATAAATAGGAAAATAATAGGAACTCTTTCCCACCACCCCTCATGGAAATACTTTACTTTGCATTGACCCAAAGAAACTTTTCATGCCTATAACTGCAGAGCTGAGCTAGACAGGACTAGTGGCATAGCAGCAAAACCAGCTGCTGTTTTGCTCCCACTCACCCAGTCCTCAGACACAGTTACAGACCAGCCTCCAAAACATGTGCTCTTCCCCCATATTTCACCTGTTCCTTTAATCTTTGAGCCGAGGGCACTAGTCCAGATTCAAGATGTTTCACAATCTTACATCCAGCATTCATTCCTACCTCCACACGTTATTTTTACTTAAATAAACACACCAAAAAGTTTGATCCTTAACAGGGTGTCCCAGCTGTGTTATCCAGCGAGGTTTATGAGCACCGCCCAGAAGGATTCCCCCAGGGAGGGATGGCAGCAGCAGTCCAGGCAGTTCCCACAAGCTCCAAGCCACGGTTACGGATTACGCTCCCACGGAAGCCCTGAGTTAGGGTAAGTAGTGGATGCAGTGATGCCAGCTGTAAATTAAACTGCAGTTGTTTTTCCTCCTCACTTCATCAGCAGTGCACTGTCACACTGACTTGGTAACTGTGACAAGAGAAGGGAAACACTGGATGACATTATTAACACAAGCACTCACTTCAAGGGATTGCAGGTTATTACAACTCACAGCAGAGCCTCCTCAGTCCTGTCCCAAATCCTTCACTTTACTGTCTCCACATTAAGCAAGTCCTTGAGCCTCCTGGCAGCTGGATTTACTACAGTTAAGCCCTAAGAAATCAGCCTCTCTTTAACACTTTTCATTTTCTAAAACCTAGTCTTAGTGGTGGCCTGTTGACACTGACAGCAAGTCTAATAAGGAGTCTTAGAGGGCAGCCTCACTGTGACAAGTTCAAATACACACAACCCTCTGCACACACAGTTTCATACAGCCTATTTCTGTAGCCTTACAGAATGAGTCTATATGAAGGATCACAGAATATCCTGAGTTAGAAGGGACTCAAAAGCATCATGTCCAGCTCCTGGCCCTGCGCACAGGAGGAATCACACCCTATGCCTGAGTGTTGTCCAAATACTTCCTGAACAGGAAGCTAACCATGAAAATCTTCAGTATTCCAAGCAGACTGTCCATCTTGAATGTGTGGTTATGGTTTAATGCCTTTGAATTTGTGCAATAAAAGCAAACCCCTAATCTACTTGAAGCCTGTGTAAGAACTCTGTCTCCTGTTGCTCCCTTCCAACAACAAAAGGCCAAATCTGAAGCCAGTCTGTAGCAATCACAGTGCTCACACAACACTTGCAAAGAATCTGGACATAATTATTGGGTTTGGTTCAGCAACTGTACGAAGTTGTAGCTGGGATTTCTTCTTGTTTTTTTCTTCTTTCAATTCATATTTAATTTTCTGTCTTCTTCCACTTCAGGTTAGAGCCCTAGAAGATCAACAGGAGGATCAGCAACACTGAAATACCTAGATTGTAGTCCAATCTTATGGAAACATCCAGTGTAATTTTTTCATTTGTTTAATTAGATTAAATGAGAATAAATATTTTGCCTTTTCCCTTTTAATGGGAAAAGTCCAAAAGTTGCACAATCTCCTGCTGTGGCTGTTTGAAATACAAACAGTGCAAAGATTGCTTTATTTCAACCCTACTACAGAGCAATGCTGCATGGTTCTCACAACATTTGTTTTTAAAAGGGATTATGTTTCTAATAACTTGTGCTGAGGCACCTGAAATATTTTTCAAGTACTGGGAATGCACCAGGTTTCAACACCGTCAACTGTGATTCTTCAGGAGCTGCTGACCTGCTCTGGTCTTCTAATTCCTAAGTTTCTGTTTGCTTTCACAATCGTTGGCTTAGCTTTCTGTGTGCTCACCTACCTTTAATGAGCTGCAAATACCAGATGGGGTTTGTGAGTACACAAAATTAGCCTTGACAAGAGAGGGATTCTCCTACCCTCTTGTTCAGTCCCACATGAGCACCTCCAGATGTTCTTCTGCTCATCTCTCCTTGTGGTGAAAGCCACTCAGAGATGGTCTTTTCCCCCTCCTTGTTCCCACCTACAAAGACGAAAAGAAAGACCACAGGCTCTTTTTGAGCCACCATATTTGTGTGTCCAAGTGCAGCTCTGCTTCTGGTTTATGAATTAATTTCTCACAAGTTCCTTCCCCATGCTTCATCCTTTTTCCAACATGTAACATGCTGAGAGAGGGATGGGGAATTTTCCTTGATAAATGCAGATGCGTTGTTCTCTCCACACTTCACAATGACTGAGAATCCCATCACTGGGCATTAAAAGGACCTTCCACCAGTGTGAAATAGGAATGCCAGTTCTGAACCCTCACATCCACTGTCAGGTGAGATACATATTCTACAGATTCTATACAGATTGAAGCTTGCCCCCGTTCATCAAAGTGCTTTCCTAAATTTTGTAAATCCAGGAAATTTAATCCAAGAAAGGGCAAACTGATGTCCCAAGGATAATAAAATTCCTATCAGAGGACTGCTGGCATAGGACAGACCTCTTCCATTTAAAGCATGTGCTGGTTTCTGTCAGCTGCCACCCGAGTCCTGCATTAGTACAGACCCAACCCAAGTGATACAAATCTGAGAACCAGAGGGAAACTTCAGGAAGGCAGCCTGTGTCAGCAGCTAGGGAGAGAGAACAACTTCCCAACACCTAAAACACCATGTCTTCTCCTAATACCAGTGAGAGCAAACCGACAAAAGTGCAGGAATTCCACCTTTACCACCTTAGATCAGAGGATACCTGTCATCATTATAAGATGACCCAGCATCCCAAGCTACTCTTCTGTATCACCATTTACATCCTTCTCATCAGTCCCTGAGTTCATGTGCCCCTGGCCCTGTTTTTTTCTTCCTGGCCTCCCAGGGAGTCATCAAACAGCAGCTCAGTACACAGCATCCCTAACATCCATCTCCCTGTCATTGAGGTAATGACCCATTCAGTACAGAGGCACAGTCAGCATTCATTCCCCTTCTGGTACCTGGTTTTGACCTCTCTCTCTCCTCAGTCACCTCAGCTGAGGGTGCACTGTGGTGTCACAAGCCATCTCTCCATCTGTAACACTTGTTTTTCCAGTAGGTTGGCCCATTTCAGCAGCAGATAATGTGGGTAACAGATTTACCAACAAAATGTATCATCTTACAGTGCCTCCTCCTCCTAGTAATAGCTCTTATGAGGGTCTATTTTGGGAGTAGCAAAGGAAAAGAACAGAATAAAATTAAATAGAACAGCATAAGTCAGGATAGAGACATGTTTGAGTGCAGCTGTTTGATCACAAGTTTCATCCATATCTAGACAAATATAAAATTATAGGGGAAAACACTGGCAGAGCAACAATAACAACAGCAGCAGAGATTTGTTCACTTCATTCTGCTCCACTGTGAGAATAAATCATTTTATCTGGTACAGCATTGCAACAAATCAGTGCAATTTCTAAAACCTGGAGCAAGTACAAAGCAAACAATCCAGGCTTCTCACATTTGGTCTGCCAGCTCTCCAGAAAAACACAAATCTGGGATGGCAGCCCTTTCATTTGCTCCACTGATTTTATTCTCTGTAAAAAATCCTTTGAAAACGGACACACAGACCAAGGCAACTGAGGATTTAGAAGGGGAATACCAGGATACAACACTATAAACAAAATTGTCTCATAAAGCAAATATAAATATGCCTTTTATAGAGTGCAGCCATGTTTCTCCCTGTCCCACCAAAGAGTGAGTGGCTGTAGATCAAGTCCTCACACTTCAGCAGAAATCACAGAGCTTTTTCCCAGGCCACAAGCCACCAGCAGGTGTCAGTGAAAAATCCTGCCAGCTGCCTTCCCTGGTCTCACCAGCAGTTCATGTGCTGGATTCCATTGAATCAATGCTGCCAGAACGAGCTGATCTCAGGATAAATCAACTCCATTTCTAACAGGCATTGCACTAGAAGAAGAGCACGTGCCTTTGACAGCCACCTCAGAAAGAGTCCAAATGCATCCATCTGCAGCAGACTACAGAGAGTCCATCTCAGAGCAACCATTCTGATTTGGGTTTACATGCTGGGTTATACCACATGGGGAGGGGACAGACTTTGTCCCAGCCACTGGACATCATCACAGATGTTCAGCCACAAGAACACTTCCATGGTCAGCAGTGAGGCTACATGAGTCTATCCAGGTGCTCTGGGTCTTGGGCAGCAAATGCTAGAGCACTGCAAGAACCATCTTCTCTTTCTTCTTCCTTTTCCTCTTCTTCTCCTCAAAACGTTCAGTAGCATCAGCAAAAAATGTCACCTCATCCTTGGCCTCAATCTCCCTCTTCAGGAACTGGAGGCCTGCCATGTTGAATCCCAGCACATCCTGCAGAGAGAGAGCAGCACCACCCCCCTGTGAGGCACATCCCAGCTAGTTTGGGGCACAGAGTCCTGCACTGGCCCCTCGCTAGCAAGAGGTGCTGAAAACAACACCATCCACGGATTTAAAGAAAGCAACGTTAGTTTAAATGCAAACTTCATCTGAGCGAAACAGTCAGTCCTGCACTCAGCTCCCCACAGTCCTCTCTTAAGAGCGGCTATAATCAATCCTATTTTCTGACAGACAAGATGCTGGCAGGCACCTGAAGCTTCTTCTAGGAAAATGCAGAGTCTGCACTGAGGTAGCAGCCCACAGAAAAGCCCAAGAGAAGCAGGGAGTTACTTTATCTCCTGTATATTTAGAAACTAGTGACCAAGATCCAAACACGTCTATCAGAAAACCGAGTGCAAATGAGGCAGGGAGCACAAGTATAAGCTCACCACTGGGTATTCTCACATGAGGAGGGACATAAGGAAAAAGCAGCCTATTTTCAAAAAATGATGGGTTAAATGAGCTCAGAGCCCCCAGCCAACTTCCCCACTGGATGCCACAGACAACTCATGCTCACAAACATTATTCTAGATTCTGGAAAAGGAGAGGGTGCAACACTCACCCGTGCCTCACTGACTCTGGAGATGGTGGTTTTCTTCAGATTTTCTATCACTGTCACCAGCATCTGGTTGCCTGTGATCTGCCCAAAATGTATCCTGGGAACAAAGCAGGCAAAGTGTATTGCAGCATTGTTATTAGAAACATCACAAAGGCCCTCTCCTGAGCCTCTGAATGTTCTGGACATACTGGGGTTTTTTAAATTACTCTTTCCCAGACCAGCACTGGACATGGACAGGTATGGACAAATTTATCTGGAAAAGCTGTATTCTTAAGTTTTACAGTGGTTCAGGGGAAGGTCTTCCTGAGGACACAGACTCCACAGTGACTCTGTGCCACCAACGGTGCCTCGTCAGACTTCATGTGGGATCTTTTCATTCCAGTGAGACTTGGGCCACCAGGACCAGCAACCCCATCTGGGTTTGTCAGCACTCTGCATCCAAGCAGCTCATTCTCCCACACCATTCACAGTGGGCTGCAGAGATTCCTTATCTACTGCAGAGACCACACGTTTATTCTCAAGGATAAGAGGAAGGCAACTCTTCACAAGAGTTTCAGGCCCGGGGACTCAGAAGCAAGCCCAGCTGCTGTCTGGGCAGATAAAGGACTCACTTGAGTAGGAAGAGGAGAGCTCGGCACAGCAGCTCAACATCTGAGCCCAGCTGAATGTATTCATTGAAGAGTCTGAGCAGGTCAGGAACGTAGGAGAAGGGCAGCACCAGGAGAGACTCTTCCAGCTCACTGAGGGGAAAAGCAAAGGGACACATGCACGAGTCTCAGCCACTGCACTGCTACAGGTGAGCAGGAAACACATCCACACAGGTGGGTTCTGCTACTCAGCTGTGCTAAACATTCCTCACAGCTGGTCCACGACTGCCACATCTGCATCAGATGTCCTGCATCTGCCCAGCCCAGGCACAGGAGCAGGCACAGAGCCTTCCCTCCTCAGCTCCCCAAATGCTCTCCACGTACATGCACATCTCCAAGCAGCCAACCACACCCAGAACCTTCAGCCCACAATGCCCATGGAAGGAAGGTTTTCCATGCCCCAGTTCCATGCACATTCCAAAAGAGGCTGGCAGGGAACAGGGACTCCAGACTCTCCAGCACTGCCCATACCTTGCATGAGAGATGACTCAAGGAGTCCAGCCAGTCCTGGGCCTAGAAACCAAACACTGAGCCACAAATCTGTTCAGCAAGAAAGCTCTTGGGACTCACCTCGACTTGACCTTCTTGAAAACTTCCAGCACATACGCAGAAGGCTGCAATAGAAGAAAGACACCAGCCTTGCTTAATAATCAACATTCCAGGACCAACGTGCCCTAAGGTCTATTTCACACAGATAAAAACACACCATCACATCTTGTGAGACAGGTGCATCAAGCTGAATGTAACAGAGGAAACCCCTTCAGATTCAATCAGCTGCCACTCTGAGAAGTTCTTCCTCAGCCTTCTCAGGGTACTCTACACTGGTGAAGTACATTGAGAAAAAACTCATTTACATTCAACCAGCCAAATCATCTCAATTCATGTCAATGAATCTTGTGCAAACTAGGTAAAAAGCTTGCTAAAACAAATTATATATATAAAACTTTATATAAAGCTCATCTCTCAGACTTTATTCCCACTACTCATTTTTATCTGCTGAAAGTATTTGGCAGATGCAGAACAGAGCTGGGAATTGGAAAAAAAAACGTGTCTCTAATTACCAACTGATAATTAAATAGACCTATAATATGGAGGAAGGGACAGAAGGGCTCTTGCATGGTGGTTACAGGTAATTAGAAGACAAAGGCTGTTTCATCTGGCACTGACATTCAGATTTGAGCAGCCTGGTCTAGTGGGAGTGTCCCTGCCCAGGGCAAAGGGGTTCCATCCAGCCCAAACCATTGATTGTATCATTGCATGAAAAGGAGAGAGTGAAAAAACAAGGATCTTCCTAAGGGTACTTAAAAAGCACAGTCTGGGAGTGCACACTGGAATAAACCAGGAAAACTAATCTACTCAGAGTAGTGGATTTTTATTTATCAATTAAATCCTTGCATCCTTGTCTGTGTATTTTGTAATATGTCAAAAATCCAGAGAATGGAGTGAAAACTGTTGTGCATTAGTATGACATGAATGAATAAGGCACCAGCTCTAGCCTGCAATACTTGGGAATTGAACCACCATAAAAAATTTTCTCAAAGTAAACTCTGCAGGGAGAGGAACAGAATCAGTAACTGTAGCAACACCACCATAAATAAATACAAATTACCATGAATAAACCTGGGAAAGGTTTGAAACTAGCTTTCCCATAGCTTGGAGAAGACTGTAAACACCTGGCTCATGATAAAGAGCATCATAAAGTCACTGCTACCATCAGGGTTGTTTTACCCTGACAGGGTTAAGCTTTTGTCACACACATGCATGATACTAAAAAATTATTTTAAAATTATTAAAAAAAGGAAAAAACACACAAATACAAACAAACATACAAAATTCAACATAAAGCCCCTAAAATATGTTCACTTTGCACAAGCAAAAGAAGCTGAACTGAGCAGTCCTTCCCCCACAGCAACCCAGCACGTTGGCTCTGCCAGCAAATCAACCAGCCCCACTGCAGCTGAGAATGGACTACAGCCTCTGGCCTGGGCATTCCACTTACTGTAATATTTCCATAGGCACGGAGGATGGGATTGACAGGGAAGGGAACCTGGAGACACAGAACGGGTAAGAATGAGGCAGGGGTGAGTGTATAAATGCACATTCAGAGCAAACTTTTACCTTCAGTAGGAGAGAGCTTTCACTGAGTGCCTTCCTGCAGTTCCCACTCCTCCACCCTCCCCAGAAAGCTGCTGAAGGCCTCATTTGCAGCCACCAGACAGCCTTGTTCTCACACATATACAACTAACTCAACCATGGGTGAATTTTCTTCCACTTCTTGTCACTTTTCCCACTTCTATGACAAGCCCTTATTCAGCAAGGAGTGTTGAGATTAAGCCAAAGATGAGGCTTATGGGTGAACCTGCAGGAGCACACTCTTCCAGGGACAAAACTTACATAGTGATTTAGGCATAAAGGTAATTGGAAAGAACACACCCTTAACTGTGCCCCAGAGCACGGTGCCAATTTAGTTCTCCAAAAGATGTGAGTAAATGTCTGCTGTTTTCAGCTGTCCTGACTTTATCTGCATGCTAAGCCTTTCTACCTGAGCTGGAAGGATACACCCAACACACCTTGGGGTTTTTACATTCCTCAGTCTTTTACCTCTTTTCCTGCAGCTTTGCAGATGGCATTGTGTTCCTTTAGCTTTGCAGTCTCTTCTCTGTACAGCTCGATAGCTTCCATGATCCTCTCAGCCTGTGCAGCACAAGAACAGCACATCAGTGACAAGCCAGGCAAAGCTCAGCTGGACAAACTGAGCTGGAAGCAGAGAGAGCAGAGCACCACACGGCATCTCCCCTGATAACCTCTACTCCATTCTGCACCATTACCCTGAGCACACAAGCCATGTCCTGAAGATGTCACATCCCCCATTCCCCCACCATCCACATTCCCCCACTGCCCTTGGTGCTCTCTGTCGCAGCTTCAGTTGTTGCTTTGACTGCCACCCCCAGCAAGCAGTGGCACTTTGAGGCACGAGCCAGGGTCAGGCCATTTTGATTATTCAGATTAAAGATTTCCTCTGAAAATCACCAAATCTGCAGCCATGGAATTACCCATCCCCACACCTTCCTAGTAAATCTCCCACATCAAGCACAACTGATTTCCACCTTCCACAGATGCCCACCGCACTGCACAGCCCTTCAGGGAAAGGGAAGGGCCTTGAGAACATCCCAGCTGCCTTCTGCCCCTTTGGGATGCAAACCCCACAGGGTAAGAGCAGCCTCATCTGCCCCACATGTGACAGGAAGCTGCAGCTACAGGAACCCCACACCTCATTCCTCTCAGGAGGAAAGAATTCCTGGTGTGCGACATGACAGTCCAGAGTCAAAATCCTCCCTGCTGGCTTCTGAGCAGGACAGACTGCCTCTGCCTGCAAGAGCACTCTGCCCTTATGTGACAGCACAGGTTACTCTTCAAACTGATGCTATGACCCCATGACAGCCCCCTTGAGAGACCAGTGAGGCACAAAGCCAAGCTGGCACAGCCACAGCACTTTACCGCTTTGATGGTTTCAATGGTTTTCTTTCCTGCCAGCCCTGTCTCTCCTTGCCTCTCTCCAGGCACCTGCAAAATACAAAATACAGAGCTGCAGTTCCAGCCTTCCACAGTACCACAGCCAACTGCACCATGCTGGAGCAGCCACAGCTTCAGCACTCCCTTCCCTCCCATGCTGCCCCAAAGCAAGAAAATTACTTTTCTCTCTGATACCTCTTCTGTGTCTTACAGATACGGTTTTTTCAGAGTTTGTACAGTCAAACATTCAGACAGTGCAACTCACCACAGGCTGCTCTTCCTTTGCCACACTCTCTTCATATTCAGCTTCTCGTTGCTACAGAGGATGAGAACACAACATATTAACAGGGGTGAGCAAGGCAAGGATGCAAGTCCCTTCCAGAGGGGTTGAGCAACACAACTTGGAGGGCTTTGTGTAGCCCATTGCAATGAGCAGAGACCAACAATGCCCATTTGTGCCTGGTCCCACCCCACAGAGAACTCTAGAATCTCCTGCAGAGAAAGAAATCCAGGTGTCTGCTCTGGGTACAGGAACAGCCCTTCAGGATCCCACCAAGCTATGACAGACATCACAGTTCAGCACCACACCTTTCACCAGTCACACAACACAGAGAGAACAAATCGAGAAAAGTCTCAGGGTTGTTCTGGGCTGCAAAATGAAAGAGTCTCTGGTCTGACATCTCTCACATGAAAGTCACCAATTATGTTATGCCTAGTTCATTACTCGTGTGTTCGTGCCCACTTTGCACCCAAAACAAACTTTCCTGGAATCTGGAAAAGAGCTCTCTGTCTCTCCTTTTACCAAACAGTAAGCATCAAGGGTGTGGGTTGATTATTGGAAACAGATGAGATAAAAAAAAACCCCCAAACAGCTACTGCAGGTCTCTCACACACTCCTGCTTCTGCATTTCTTCCCCCCTCCTTCCCCCCCACCCTGGTTTGAGAACTGCCTTACAAGGAAGAGGCTTCCATGAGGGATCCAGTAAAAATGATAAAGAGTTAAAAACTGTTCCAAGGGAATCTCTTATTGGATACATAAAACAAACAAATGGAATAGAAGGGGCTTCTTCCAGCATCCCTGAGCTCTGGGGCCTGCTAATGAGACAGAATGGACCTCTCACAGCTGGAAAAGAGACAAACTGCAACAGGAGGAGTGCTCTCCATCCCTCCACATCAGCCACCTGCTCATCTACCTTCCCAAATACATCTGTGCTGAAAAGGCACACAAGAAAATGTCAAAAACTGTAAGCAACAGACCTGTAGAAAGTCACTAAAGACTAAAAAAAAATATAAGTGTGGAAGTTGATTTTGGTAGGAAAGAAGCAACTCTCACCATTTCCCTCTCCTCTTCCAAAATCAGTGGCTCCCTTGTCCTTTCCCAGAGGCGCAGGGACTTGTCATGGGATGCTGACACCACATAGTCTCCATTGGGACTGAGTGCCAAACACCAAACCTCCTGGTGATGCCCCTGCACAGATGACAGAAGAGACACTAACACCCCCCGACTTTCACCCCTGAGGAAAATCCTGCTCAATGCAGGGTTAATGCTTCCTTTCAACAGACTCCAAAACTTCCTACCTCCAGTGTCTGGATATGTTCAAATTTATCTGCATCCCACTGCTTAATCTTGCTGTCCTTCCCAGCTGTGAAGAAGAGATGGGATTTGGGCACAAACTGCAGATACATCACACTGGAAGAGAAAAAGGCTCAAATTTATCCACTTGGGAAACACTGCAGAACACTCTCTGCTCTGTGCTGGATAAAAGGATTACTGCTGGATCAAAGTTCCTGGGAGACAAGTTCACAGTCCAAAGATGCTGTAAGATTTGACTAACCTGTCATCATGGGCAAAGAGAGAACGGTGACAGTCCCCAAAATCCAAGCCCCAAATCTTCACATTCCTGTCAGCAGAGCCAGTTGCAATTAGAGTCCCATCCTAGAGCAGCAAAGAGAGGAGGGTGTGGGGAGCTGGCTCACAGCCCCATGGGGAACTGCTGCTGCCCGTGTGACTCAGCACTGCTGAGTAAGCAGACACCTGGCTCCTGAAATGTGGCCACCTTATCCCCCCTCCCCAGTAGCCCATGCCCTGGTACTGGCACAGCTCACAGACAGCACCCTGGCCCTTTCTGACCCTCTGCAGTATTTGGTTATATCCTGACATTCTTCTTGGCTTCCAATGAGACTCATTCCAAAGATACCTCAGAGAAAGATGCAGCCCAAGAATGAACAGGCACGAGGAGGATGTTCCCTCTCAGCACCTGCCCTCAGCTCCCACTAACAACTCAGGCTCCTCTCACAGTAACTTCAGCAGAAAGCTGTACCTGTGACAGTGAGTATAAGGGACCATTACAGCATTCTGATTTCCACTCACTCACAAAATGCCCCAGGGTCAGGTCTGTCATGATTCCAACTCTGATACCCCTTCCAGTGAGCACAGGACTGCAGAATAAGAAGGAGCTTGCTGTGTCCCACCCAGAAACTGCTAAGTCAGGAGCAAGGAGGTGACAAGAAAGCACTATCCTAGAGACCTTGATGCCAGCAGAGCTTCTCACACTCATATCACTACAGTCCCACGTTACACAGCCCTAATGATACTTACATAGCAGATATCCATACACAGCACTGGCAGCTTGTGTCCATACAGAGAGAGGAAAAACTGAAGCAGAACAAAGGTGACTCAGTTAGACATGTTGGGTGGAGAGCAGTGCAAATCCCAACCTCCAGGCTACTTCTGCTCTGCCTCAGGAGCTGTTTTTCTAGCACTGTGCCATTTTCATTATTGCCCTGAGACTGTTAGCAGCAGAGTCATGAGAGCAAAAGGTGAGGAAGGTGGAAGTAGCCCAGCAAACTGAACTAGCTCTGTTTGCTCTCTAACTAACTCTGGTACCAATCACCAGTGCCAATGGAGTTCATTTCTGTTTCCCTCCACAGAACTGCCAGCACCAGTCTGTCTTGTGCCACTCCCTACCATTCACATGTTAATACACAGCTCACAAATCCACTGTTCACCGCTCACAAGGCTCTCTTCCTGCAGGCTCTGCCTCTGCCATGCTCTATTTAACACCCCGTGGGACACATGCATCCTCATCTTTACAGTGCCTGACAGATCTGCCACGTCTGCAGGGTTTAGAATGAACCTTGCCACCTGCAGGCTCAGAACACTTTTTAAGTGAAAAGTGGATGTTCCAGTTCCCAATGTGGAACAACCATGGCTCTGGCCCCTGAAGGAGGATACACGTTCCACATAAAACAAACACTATTCCTTTGTATTCCAGACCTTGCAGGCTACAGTGACATCCCTTCCTGCACTGCCTCACAGCATGTTTGGTCACGCACCTTGAGTGTGTCGACGTAGAAAACCTTCACAGTGCAATCCAGCAAGGAGACAGCCAGCAGCTTCTGGTTGGGGCTGTAGCGCACGCAGAGCACGTCCTCATCCAGCTGCAGAATGCGCACGTGTTTCATGGAAAGCCTGGCAACAAGAGGAAAAAAAAACTGTTATCCCAAACAAACAAACTAGGAAGAGAAACGGACACAAGTCCCACAGTGAACTCTTGGAAGGCAAGAGAATTCTAACACCTCATTGCTCACTATGACAGGAGTGGAAATTAGCATAAGTAGAATAAGGCTCTCGTGGCTGATGAGATTTATGGTAGATTTATGGCACCAACCTGCAGGCCCAGCCTGATCAGACACTAAACTCACACACAAAAAGGGATCAGAATGAGGAGAGTGAGCTTCTCCAGCTAAGCTCAGGTCTCCACAAACTGCACTGAGCCCACACTTTTCTTCCATGTGTTCCACACTGATGTCATGGGCAGTTCTTGCAGTGCACAGCAAAGGCCAAAACACCCATCAACGACAATGGCACAAGGTTTATCTTCTCACCTTTTCTGAACACTGTTCTCATCCTTCACAAGCTCAAACTCCCAGAACTTGACACACTTATCAGCACCTCCTGTCACAAAGCCATGCTGCAGAGGAAAACAAAAGTTTGTTGTGAAACTAGCTCCTATCAACCAGAGAAAGTTTACAGCAAGGAACTGACAACACAGAGGAGGTTTTTGGAATGTCCCACATTCCTACACCATTAATGATTAAGCGAACACCACCAGGAGCTCTGGTTAGAGCACACATTGGCTGAGCAACAACAACAATTTCAAAAGCTCTACCTTATTTTGGAGATCTAAAACAAGGACCCCAAATGTAAAACAAAATCTGGACTGAAACTTTGGGACTGAAAGCAGCCATCTCAGCTGCAGATAACAATACGCTTTTGATTTGTGGGCAGCTTGAGACTCTCACTGTTACTGGATAACACAACTTACCACCACCCTACAACAGAGCTTTCTAAAGGAACAGCAGTCCAACATTTTACATTAAGAAGGAGGATAAAATCTATCCCACGTGTTTTCATCTGTAGGGTGGATGAATATATGAATATATGACTTTGATTCCACTAGAAAGTTAGGGAGGATCAGAGGATGAGGAGTTCTGTGCTTCCACAGTGCAAAACAAATCCCATGGTGCAAACACAGTATTGTAGGAAGGAATTACATGAGAAGATGTGCAGATGATACTTAAGGGTGACTGAGTTACCTGGTCTGGTGAAAGAGCAATGGACCACACTGCCCCGTCGTGAGCATCAAGTGTCTCTATCAGACTGCCAGAAGCCAGGTCATACAGCTGCAGCTTCCCTGTCTGGAGAAAAAGACATCACAGAGGAAGAATCAGCCTCTGCTCACAACTCATGATAGCTCCTGGCAGAAGAGCTCCCTGCCACCCACATCCCCAGCAGCCAGCTTCATTAGGTGGCTGTTACACACAGATGGCCAAACTCCTGATCTCCATCAGGGCCTTCCCAAAGCTCTCCTCTGCTCTCCACCTCAAATCACAAGAGCTCTGTAACGACTCTGGGAACACAGCAGTGCTCCAGATCTCCAGGAGAGGCAATGCACTTTCTGTGAGGCTGCCTTGATGACGTGTTCCTAACACATTCCCAGACCTGGGCAGTCTGGAGTCAGAGGTCACTCCTTACCTTGGTGCCAACGATGACCTGCCGATCTCCGGGGACGAAGAGCGAGCAGAGCGCGTACTCACACTCCATCGTCCGGATGCACTGCAAGGTCGACCTGTGGGCAAGGACAGAGCCCAAAACCTCTTAGCACACACAGAATCTGACTGCTCAGTCAGACATGCTCCAGCGTGGCCTCTACCTGCAGCTGTATCTCAGCTGGGGTCAGAAGATAAGCCACCACCATCCTATTGACCCAAACACTATCGGCACTACCGCTAACAACGTTTCCCATAAAAACATACCACCGTGCTGCCCACCATCATGACCTATTGCTGCTGCAAACAAGAACACAGCTCCTCATTTTAAACAGCATCTCAGGAAGGGATGGAGTGTAGGACAGTGTGCTCAGAAGAAACTGAGCTTGAAATCAGTACCATTCAAGAAACTCTGGGACACCGTTCTACGTGACCACACAACACTCTAGATCAATGCAATAGCCTACTCAGTTTACTACTAGATCCTTCAGATAAGATGTTAAGAAACCCACGTTTCCTAAAGAACAGGCAGTAGCTTGTTTAGGGTAACAGTCAGTATCTGTTATTAAAATTGGAAAAGCAGAAAAAAACCCATAGTAAAATACAGTCAGTACCCAACTGCTATGTATGAACTTTGTGTTTAGACCTTCTGTTGGAATTTTATATCTACAGTTTCTCAGTTTCCCTAATAAGGAAAACAGAAAAATAATTTCTTATTTACTTCCTTTATTTCATTTACTGTTTTATCTCTTTCAATCGTCCCCTCTTTCTTATCACTGCTTTTCTTAACACAGCATGCCCCAATTCTGGGAGACGGACACAACTCGACTGCGTACCTGTTCCAAATCTTCACAGACTCTGCAGCTGCTGAGAGAATGGCAATGTTGTCAGAGCTAAAAGCCAATGTCCTGACATCACTGCGGTGGCCTCCAATGGTTATCCTGGACACACGGACAGCCTGGGGTACTTGTGCTGACAGGTCCAGGTTGTACAATTCAATGACATTGTTCTGGAGCAGCAGTACCATCTTCAGCTCTCCTTTTGGAGAGAGAATCAAGTCAAATGACCTGTTTGATTAGATAAAATGAGAGCTGTACACAGGGGCAATAAGATAAAGTGCTGGAGGGATCAATTATCAAGAACAACTGAGACAGAGCAATATAGACAGAGCACATCCAACAAAAAAGTGCACACTGAGCCACAGAGGTGTGAATGGACTGGAGATCATGGCAGGCCTCTGCTCAGCTCCAAGCTCAACATATGTTGAGGGGGAAAATTCTCCCACCTCTGCCTGCCCTGAGCCATGCAGAGCTCTCCCCAGGTAGCTGTAAAACCACTCAGACACTACAACAAGCTTTTCACTCACTTGATTTTAGAAGAAGCTTTGACATTAGTGACCCGCTGAATCTCCTCCTGCAGACTCAGCTCTACACTCTTTTCAGGCTCCTCTTCAGAGTTCTGTCTGGAAATGTCAGATAAGAAAGGAGAGTCACATAACCCAGCACAGCCAACACAAACTAACACAGCGACAGAGAAAACATAATGAAACGAGTTAGCCTGCTGAAAACAACTTCCCTCTTACCCAGCAATGCTAACCACATTTAAGAATAGGGGCAGTGAAGGGTGGACAGTGAAGTTCATGCCAGTATGCAGACTACTAAAGACACAAACTGTCCTGAAAAAGGCAGTGTCCTCTAGAGCCAAAACACAATGCACATTACGAAGATGGATATGAAACAAGGAACAGCTGTGTTTGAGAGTAAGACCAGCTTCTGCTCATCTCCTATCACTTCCCAAAAGCTCTCAGCCCTTGCCAAAATGCATTTCCAGATTTACCTGCCCTGTGCTTGAGTTTCTACCCTGGAGCCAGATCCCTCCCTAAGGGCTGTTCTGAGGCCTTGTTCAGTGCTAGGATACACAGAGACACTTAACACAGAGCAACCATCAAGAAAATTCTCACCTGTATCTCTGCCTGCTGTAAAACAGGAGATGAAGTATCAGACTCTGACTTCTCAGATGAAACTCTCATTCCTGCATTGCCTATCAAGAACTTACTTTGATGCACCAAGCAAGATAAACACCAATGTCAGACAGAGCTGAGCAGCTCTGAAAAACCCATTTTATGTCCATTTCTTTGCACACTTCAGTTTTTGGTTTTTTTTTTTTCAGAAGGAAGACTCAGAAAGAAAGATATTTCCTTGGTCTCTCTGAGCATTGCTGCTCAGACAAGCACCAAGGATGCACAGAAAGATAAACCCCAAAATTCAACAGCTAGCACAAAGAGAATGGCTAGAAGCTTGGAGTTCAACCACTGTGTACCGCTACTGAAGAGCTTTTCTAACTGAAGAGCTTTCACACAGCCTTCTAGATACAAACAGCATCCAAAAAATTACTTACTTGGCTTTTTTCCTTGCTTTCTTCATTTTCTTTTCCAGTTTCTTTTGGATTTCCTCTTCAGAAAGGACAGAGAACACTTCCAGAACAGCGTCTGTTCCCTAGAGTCAGAGCAGACAAATTCAAAAGGTATGCACAGCCCTGGCTGGCCCTTACAGAAAGCACCCAAGGTCTCTACCAGCCCCTCTAGAGCTCAGAAGAGCCTCCCCATTACTCACATGGCAGGCCAAAAACTTGCCGGCCCGGTCTGTGCCAAGGGTCACCACTCGGTCTCTCCCTTCCCGCATGATGGATCCCACCTTGCTGCACTTAACGATGCGCTACAGGGAAAGAGGAAAAACCTGGGTCTGAAAGGTCAAATGGCCTTCTCAAGGGAACTCAAGAAACCTGCTGACAAGGGAAGTCAAGGAGAGGGGGAAATCAACCTACAGGGCCCTGACAAAACAGCTAGTAAGGATAATAAAGGGACAAAGCAAGCTTATCTCCTGGGGTTTCATTGCATTTCAGCTGAAAATAATCATCGGTGGTCTCAGTGGAAGAATAGCTTAACTTTATTGGCAAGCCATAGCCATTTAAGAGACAGAGCTGATTTTTTTATGCTACCAGAGCTCAGTCAAGAGAGGCAGAGAAGGTGAGAACAGAGACTCTAAATCAGGGCATTGAAGGGAGGGAAATCCTCTGGAGAAGAAGCTGGAAAATTAACCAAGTCAGGTATCTACCACAACTACAAGCAGCCTGAGATCTGAGCAGTACCCCAGAAAAGTTCTACCAGAAAGACAGATTCAGCAAAGTCTCCAGCAGCAGCACAAGTGGGAATGGCTTTTTGCAATCCAATCTCACACCATATTTCACTACAGTGCAACTCTGACCTCTCAGTTTCTGCTAAGCTGAGCATCAGTACTGCACTCAGCAGCTGACAACCAGCAAGGAACTATTTCATTTCTGTGCTGTTTGATGAAAGAGCTCTATTAACACAATTTAAAAGTACACATTTGCTAGTCCTTCTCAAATAGAAAGCAAAGGAAAGTTGTCAATGGAGAATAAATCTGTGGGAGTTTTGGCAAACATACTTCTGCTGCTGTTTTGCAGGTAGGTGAGGGAGCAACTGCTGCTGAGGAAGTTGTTAGGGAGCAGGACAAAAATTATCACATTTTCCCAAATAGCTAAATAAGACACTCAGGATATAAACCATGCAAATGGGGTTAGATACACCAGCTCAGAGACAACATAAAAAACTGATCTTACTTCCTCAGGATGCTCATCCAGCTCTAAGGTCTCATCATCTTCAATGTTTTCTTCTGCTCCAGGTGAAGAAGACCCTTTGCTTTTCTTGGGTTCTGGTTCATCAGGATCTTTTACCTGCTCACAGGAAAAAAATAAAACAACAACAAAAGGAGTACCTTAAATCTCAAGAGCTACAGTATTGTGGTTTCTGGCTCACAGTTCATTTCCCTAGAGATATAACTGGTTAGCATAGACTGGAGTGTCCTACAGCATTCCTGCAGGCACTCCATGTCCTCCCATGATTATTATCCACCCACAAGACTGTCCTCCTCAGCTGTAAGTCAGCAGGGAGGAAGAGCTGACACACTGTGGAAATCTCCTTCTGGAAGTGCTCACAGCTTCACTGGAAAGCTCAAAACAGAGGAAACAGCAAAGCCCATCCCACGAGCAGCTTCTGGACCCCTCAGATGGCAAAGACATTGCTTTGGCTGTTTCCCAGAACATCCACCAAATTTCAACATGTTCCAGTTCCATCTCAGTTCAGAAACAAGCAGCTAGGCAGGGGGGCTGAGGGGCTGCAGAGGGAATGTCTTACCTCCTGGATGAATGTGAGATCCCACACCCTCAGCTCACTGTCAGCACTCCCAGTGATCAGACGTTTCTCTTCGGAAAGCAAAGCCATCCCCCAGACCTGTCCAGAGGCACAATGTGAGGAACTGACTCCTTTAAATATCATAAAAGAGTACAGCATCTTTATTGACTTATCTAAACAGCAACCAAACAGAGAATGAATCTAGCTGGAACCTCCTCTGGGGACGTGTGCATGGGAATTGTCACCCACTGCATCTGATGACAGCTCTTGGAATGTTTGGAAGTTTCTCATTTGCTCACTCCTAAAGCCTAATGAAAGTAAAATGCACGGAGGTGCCAGCTTACACTCCTGTAAGCAAGGACAGCCCAGACTGAGCCATGACATCCCAAGTCCCTCCAGTCCCACACATCCCCTTTTTACCTCAGCTCGGTGTCCAACCAGAGTTTTGAAGCAGTGCTGGGTGTCCAGATCCCACCATTTCACCAGTGTGTCTTTGGAACTGGAAAAAAGAAGGGAAAAAAAAACTCAGACGTGAGGAAAGACTCCAGAGCTCACTATTTTTCTAGGTGGTAGAAATACAAAAAAACCTGAAACATGTCAGAATGTATCACAAACCAGCTGCTCAAACTTTAAAAAAAAACCATTTAATTTTGCAAGCTGAGCAAAAAAGGCACAGCAATGATGCAAAAAGATATCTGTCAAGTCACTGAAGCTGACCTGCAAATATTTGACATTGCATTAAGAAATGGGTATCATCTACCAAACCAACAAAATACTACTTTTTCCATCTGAAAAAAAAAAAAACCCAAAAGAAAGTTGTTTAAATCTTAAATTGAACTGATTGCATGCACTTTTCTATTAAGCTAGTAAATGGCATATTAAAAAGTAAAAAATGAGTGACTGATATTTCAGCAAGAGGATTCCATCAACTTGCAGCTCATTTAGTTGAATAACTAAAAGTCAACCAAAAAAAACCCTATCATCTTTTAATTAAAGCATTACAGCTTATGAGAAAGCAATTTTTCTGTCACACTGCTGTGTGAATTACACATACAGAAGGTAAGTCTGATTAATTCTCCAAGATAAACCAAGAAACCCCAAAAGCTGTTACGTACATAATGGACATGCTATCACTATTCTTGGTCACAATAGTGTTAAGCTGATGGATTTACCAACAAGTTAAACCCTTGTCCAAATACTTTTTTTCAGTATAGCCACTTCAGTTGCTCTAAGACTTGGATTCAGGCACCAGAGTCGGAGAGATCACAAAACAAGAAGGAAAATACAAATGGCTGTAGCACACAGGATGTCTAAATTGCAAGTACAACCACGCCTGCTTTCCTGATCAACAGTTACTCTTAGTCTGGCTCACCAAGTGACCAACAAGTTCTTCTCCTTCAAGAAAAGGACTTGAGTGATGACATCCTTGTGTCCCCTCAGCCGGTACAGGCCACTCTCATTGATGACATCCCACACGATGACTTCTGTATCCTGAAACAGAGAGAGTGTCACCATGGGGCTGGCCCTTGTCTCTGCAAAACTCCTGCCAGGAGACTGAAAAGATTACACTTCCTCACTCTGAATGACAAGGATAATCAATGCAAGCAATATTGTTTCCCCAAAGGTGCAGTCAGACAAATAATAAATGTACCACCGACCCAGCCTGAGACACTGCTGCTATTCTCACAGGATTCTTTATTTTAACAGCTCCACCAGTGCCCTGCTGCCCCCCAGCTCCTCCCACTGCCATCCTCTGGCTATGGCCAGAGGCCACACTTAAAACACTGAGCACTTCAGAGCAGTTCAGCCTTGCCCATGGCCGCTCTCCAGATGTCAAAGCCTCACCTTTGAGCCAGACACCAGCCTGCCCCCCAGGTGGTCGTACTGCAGGGCTGTAACTGCAGCCCTGTGCCCGTTGAAAGTGATAGCTGATTCCCCACTCAGGAGGTTGAAGACACGGATTGCTCCATCTTCATAACCAACAGCCAGGTGCAACCCGTCTGGAGAGGGGCAGAGGCAACTGACTTGCTGCTTGAGACCCTTAAGGATAAGAACCTGCAATTTTTAGGAGACAAAACGTGTATAATGTTGATAAATGAATGACATGTCAGAGTCAGATACTTACACAGCAGAGAATATAGCCTACTCTTCTCCTGAACTTTCAACTGAGCACTTCTGCCACTTTATAAGTTCACTTTTCAACTTTCTGCACCAAATACAGGATCATTAGCCCCATTTTCCAAGGCAAACAGCAGCTAGAAGGGAAGCAATTTCTCACAATCAAACAGGAAACCAGTGCAGAACGAGCCCTGGAACTTGGAATCTGAAATTTCTGCTCCCACACGTTAAGTGACTGAGAGAAAAAAATATTCTTTGAGACTAAAGTTGGAAAGTTTCTTTCTGCCTCCTCTTGCCTGGCCTTTCTCAGGTATAGGACAGAGCGGCTTTTCCACACACTGCACAAGAACCTGAGAATGACAAAAACATCTCCAGAACAACATACCAGCAGTGCAGAGGCTGTGAAACAAAACCAGCCTGTCCAGTTTGTAGCGCACAGCAGTACTTACAGTGACTTCTGACTCTCACAGCAGATGAGTCCCGCTCACACAGTGCGTGGCAAAGTCCTTAAAGTTACAGCTCACAACCTCCCTGTGAGATACAACTTTTCCATGGGATGCCCAGTTCCACAGCCAAAACACCAACTCTGTGACAACCCTGATTTGTCCAAGAACATTCAGACAGCCAGCTAAACCGGGAGCAGCTTTCCAGTTACTGTGACAGCAATGACTCTTCCACAACTGAGGTCCTGAGGCAAATCTCAAGAGATCCAGAGTGAGATTCAGCCATTTAAAGACCAAGTCGAGATAAAATCAATTACTCTCACAGTAAGAGCAGAGCAGCAGACCCACCACTCCCTCCCTCGAACAACTGATGGCTACAAGTTGCTACCAAAAGAAAACAAAGGTGAGAGTTGCTGCATCCAGGCACTCATCGTCCAAATCATCCGCAGCCTCCTCTGTTCTGTGTGTGCTGGTGCTGCCTGCTGGATTTCAACGTGTGTAACCCTTACAAATCCCTTAAACAGAAATAACCAATTACTTTCTCGTAAGTAGCAAGACCTTCCTGTAAGCGTCCAACGCTGCAGTATATTTTGGACTACTGAAAAGGACACACGACGGTAAGCAGAATCCTTTTAGTCCAGTAACCAGCTTGGAGAGCTGGAACACAGCAGCACGATGGGCCAGGACTCGCTCCACAAGGCTGCGCTCACCCTCCCCAAAGAGGCGGCGAGGCTGCGGTGGGGTCGCTCCCCTCCAAACGCCGCCCAGCACCACAAACCGCTTCGCTTCAGGCGGCCGAAAAGCCCCTCACGCCGCAGCCCAGCCCAGCCCAGCCCCGCACGGCGGGTCCCACCTTCTCTCCTTTCCTGGTGTCCCACACGAACACGTGCTCGCAAGCCGGCACGGCCACGTAGCGGCCCCGCTCGCCGCGCAGCGCCACGAAGGCCACGCCGGCCCTGGCGCTGGCCACCAGCCCGAAGAGCGCGGCGGGCTCGTAGCGCAGGTACTGCCGCGTCAGGCCCATGGCGGCGCCGGGCAGCGCGGCGNCGGCTGCGAGAGAGGGGCGGGAGAGGCGGATTCTGCTCCCGGTACGGGCACGGCGCTGCGCCCCGGGCACCGGGGCCGCGGGCCCCGCTCGCAGCGCTCCGTACCGAGCCTGAGAACGCCTCGGGGCCGCCCCCGGCGCGGGAGGGCCCGGCCGCGGCCGTGAGGGAGATCGCGGGGATGTGCGCGCCCCGCTTCGCCTGCCTCTCGCTGCCGCAGCCAGAGCCCCGGGGCTGGTGTTCGGCACGGCAAGGATGCTGCTGTAGCCCCGCATACCTTGCCTTTCTTGCTCACTGCCTTTTTTTTTTTTTTTTTCCGGCAGAAATCTTACTTTTAAATCTTGCTTAGATGCTTTTACGGCTATTTTTGTCCTAGCGTCAGCCTTTATTACCCCCTCAGCGTGAGCTTGGATACTTGGTTGTTTTCATTTGTTGTGTGTGTTGTTTTCCCCCGGTTACAGAATGCGCTTAGTAAGTCGCGTTTCACAATTACCCCACGTGGGCGCGATCGTTTTTAAATTATTATCAATTATAAACCTGCGAAAGGAGTTAAGTAGTGCGTGTGTAGGTGGCAAACCGGAGTTCCTTGCGTGGGTATGTTTGCGCTGGTTGGATCCCCCGGTACAGCTCAGTAGTCTCGGTGGAAATACAGGAGCCAAAGCGTTACCTGCTAGCAGCTGAAAATCGAGTGTTGGCACGTTTGAGCCCTCATCCAGCAACCAGTGTCATCTCAAAATCTGTCCGTCTTAAATTTCACTGGTTCCGGCGTTCAGATTTACAGCTTTACTCTTTCTTGCAAAACGGATTTGTGTTGAAGGGGGTTTTGTGCCTGAATGCATGGCTGTAAGAAGTGTGTGTCAGTAAGTCTTGTTTGCAGCAGTTCAGAATTCGCTGGACTCTTTTTTGAGTGTTATTCGGGAAGAGGGAGGGTTTTTGTTGGTTTGTAAGGTTTGGGGTTTTGGGGGTTGGGGAGCTCTGTCTTTTTTCTTTTTTGAATACATATTTATTTTTATCTCTGAAAGAATAGATTATATATTCCCTGCTACAAGTTTGATTTTGTCTAGATAAAGAAATAACAGTCTTTTCCAAAAGACTGAGTTCCTCTCTGCACTTGGGAATTTATTCTTGCTATTTGTAAAATGCAAGATCACAAGACAGTTGGATCAGTTTAGTAGAGAAGGTGTTTTCACCTTGAATTGTTGGAAGAGGTTTGCCTCACTGTGAATATCTGCATTGCCTGATTGCATACAGGCAACAAAACAGGGAGTGTTTGAGTGGGAAATCTGTTTTTCTATTGTCTGCTAGCTGTTATTGCATTGCAGTCTTAGGAAAGGTCTGGCTCCACAATTACTCTTAGTGAACAGCGGGTGATCTGGTTTGATTTTTTTTTTTTCCTTTAAAGCACCTGGAAGACTCCAGTGAAAATTGGAGTGTGACAAGTTAGCAGAGGAAGGGAGTTGTTGTTTCCATTCCATGGATCCCTTGGGTGCTCCTTCCCAGTTTGTGGATGTTGATAGTCTGCCAGGCTGGAGTGATGCCTGTGAGGCCAAACAGCTGGATTGTCACCAAAGTCCTGTTGAAAAAGCTCAAGTTGATGTGAGATCACCTTTTCCATACAGGAAAGACATCAATGAAAAAATAATCCTGTGGTAAGTTCGATGTGGCTCTCGTGTGTCAGTCATCACTTCTCCATTGACTGCAGGATCCATACCTTCATGTAATGATCACTGCTGTAGAATAAAGCTTCTAAATCCTCTTTTCTTGAATCAGACATTACAGATGTGGAAAGAAAATATTTGTTCACTGTAACTTTGAAATTCTGGGATTTTGCTCCACCGTAGGTTGTGCTCATAGGCAGTCCTCCAGCAGGCTGGAGCTGTACTTCCAATTGCAATACTGTATGTTTAGTATGAAAACGTAGTTGGACACTTGGATATGAGGTTTTTGTATTTTAAAACAATATGTTTGCTGTCTACTAGCTTTTTTCTGTATTTGCAGGTGTTATTCTGCTTTCCCTTTCCTGTTTTAAATCAGCATTTCTTTCTTTCCTGCAGTTCTTGTGACTTGCTTTTGGCTCTTCCTGCCCCTCCTTCCTCCATTCCATGTTTTGTCTCCATTACTTTCTTCCAAAATCTACTGATAGAGTGTGCTGTACTTCCTCCACCAGTGTTTCTATCCTGTAACTCAGATACTTGAGCCTGCTCTTTAGATTAATAGCTCTTAATCAGTGTCAAGGGAGAAGGATTTCTCAGGGATCAGCCTGGACCTCTTTCTGGTTAATATATGCAGAAAATAGGACTGTTAATGGAAGTCCTGAGCTCAGTTAACTAAAGAAAGAGAGGAGTAAAACAGAGAGTAAAGAAAGAGAGGAGTAAAAGGTTAAACATCTCTTACAGCATGGGCAAATGTGTGCAATTTCAGCTGTTAGTTTAGTTTTTCCGTGTGCATGGGAATCTTTATTTCCCTTCCTATGCTCTTTGATCCCAAAATCCCCAATGGCTGCTGCTGTGACAAAGGGCAGGTCAAAGTTCTGCTACTCCATTGTCTCTAATGTGCCTTGTTTATGTTCTGCTTGTCTCATCTTTGGACAGCAGAATGAGCATGATCAACTTGAGGGTTCACAATTTGGGAACCAAAGAGAAGAAAACTTGTCCAGCTGCAGCATCACTCTAGACCCACAGTGGTCTGAGGAGCAGCACTGGATAGGCTGGCTAGTCTGTCTGCAAAAATAAAGAAATGCATTGAAAACATTGTTTAGGTTTTGAAAGTAATATGACACAAGAACTCTCCTCTTATCCCAGAGAGAAATTAAGTAGGTTTTTGGAAGTGTTACACTCTATGAGTTTAACAAGCTGCTTTGCCTGTTTGCTGCCTGAGCTGCCCTACAAACAACTACAACTCTGCCTTTTCTACAAACAACCCTGAGTTGCTGCTGAAGCAATCTTAACTCTTTAAGGAGCTGACGTTTTTCATGCAGTCAGTCTTCGTCAGGTGGAGCATTAGGTGGCTAAAGGTGATTCAGCTTGGTGAGCTCATCAGGGTGCACTACGCTGTGTGGGCACTGGAGTCCTGGTTTTTCCCTGTAACTTGGCTTTTCCTTGCTTGTCAGCACTGATTTGAGAATATCCTGCTCAGTTGTACATTCAGGCTGCAATGAAATGTTTCCTCAGGAAAGGAGATGTCGCCTTGCTGAACTGCACGGCCATCGTAAACACCAGCAATGAGACTCTCACGGATAAGAACCCGGTGTCTGAAAGTATATTCATGCATGCTGGGCCTGACCTGAAGGATGAGCTCCAGAAGCTCAAAGGTAAGTGCCTGGAGACATTTTTATCTTACTGAAATCTCCTGTCCTTGCCTAGTACAAAGCATCAGGATTAGGGCACAAACAAAAAAGGCAGAGTTTCCCCCAGCCCCCAACAGCTGGTATTAATATGAAGTGTGAAATACCTGCCAATCTAATCTCTTCCTGCTGTTCACATTACAGATAATTGAAAGTCTGTGGCAGATACTTGAGTTGATGAGCCCTTTCTTTGTGGTACAATAACTCCTGTTACTATCTGAAGCCACTTTGAGCAGTTAGCTTATCAGAGCTTTTGCTCAAGGGACCAGTCTTGTACCTCATCTAACATTTACCTCTTCAGTGTATATACATTATGAAAGACAGAACCTGAAGTTCACCATTGAAGAAATTAAGTGGATTCTGTCATGCACTTTGTGTATCCTCTTTCAGGATATTAATATACACACAGTCTTTCAGAAAGTTAAGATAATAATAGATGGATTGATAAAACACTCCGTGTCTAAATAAAGTCTTTGTGACTTCTTAAGTTGGTTCATTTGTCTCTTGTGTACAACAAATGACTTTATTGGAAAGCTACAAGGGCAGCCCTAATGCAAGGCTATTCTAGAAATGGATGAGGTTTGCCTAGAATCTTCATTAACAAAGTTTATTGCCAGTAATGGGACATGAGTGCTCAGCCTTTTTTTTTTTTCTCATCTAACAGGCACTGGGAATGAGTTTCCTTATTTTGTGTGTGAAAAACAAGAGTTTATAGTTCTCCAAGGTCATACAGAAGTGTAATATGGCTTACAGATAAAAATTCACATCTCTAGGAACTATGGTACTGAACTGAATTTTGAGGTATCTGTGTGATACTGCTCACTCTGGATAACAAAATGGATATAGAAGAACCATATTTCTAATATAAACTCTCAGTAGCTTAAATTACATTTTAATGAAAATCCCACTTCTATAAAATCATCCTTTGCTGACTCAGCTTGCTTTTTTTGAGTAACATAGAAATAAAACAGGAGGAAAAGTAACTATTTTATAACAGCAAAAATTCAGTTTTTGCTGTGGGTGGAAATTAAAATACCATAGGTGCTCTAGAATAGTTAGGACCCTGCTGTATATACCAGAACTTTTCTGAAATACATTTGGGTTTCTTGTGTGCACTGAGAGGTGGGAAGAGAGGGACTGCATTTCAAGGACTCCTAAAGTCTGAGATCTGTCAGCTCTGTAGGGAGTTGTTGTGTTCAGCTTCTTAAATTCCCTTTTACCCTGCTGAGTTATGCGTGGTTTTGCATCTTCTACCACAGTGAAAACACTTACATCTTCTCCCTGTAATGCATTCTGCAGGTTCACAACTCCCTAGGAAGACATTTCTCTTTTAATCTTGTGCCAAGAGCTTTATGGAAATCAGTTCTTCTGTGACACCCTACTGACATGTTGTGTGGGGGAGGAAAGAGAGCCTGGCTTACAGATTTGGCATTTGAGCACCCATAGTGTGTTTGTCACGTAGCAGAAGTGGATGGAGAGCTTAGTTAAGAAATCAGTTCAGGATTCATTTGTCACCTCTGCTTCCTTTTTGCCCTCTTCCCCATTTAGCCTTGACATTTTTTCATTGGAGAATGTTTGTGCTGAAAAAGTGGTCTACATTCTAAAGCTGTAAAGTACATTTTCACTTAGGTCTCTCCTGCTTTATTCCTGCTGCTTGGTATATATTCACATTTCATAGATTCCAAGAAAAATCACAACCTGAAAGCACGTGACATACTGACTCTTTGAAGGCCTGTGCCTTCTTTAGGGCTCAGCAAACTTGTGTGTTCCTGGGAGCAGCATCAGTTTTGATTCGTGCAGAAGTACTACAGCCAGGGCAGGCTTGCAGATGAAGTGCTGTTGATAGAAGCTGGCCTATCAAACTTGTTGCAGTCTAGTAAAGACTTGCTGTGGCAGAAGTCTTCCAGCTCTGGTGATGCTTTTTCTCTGCCACAAACATGTTGTAGAGGATTCAGACTTTCCATTTTAAACTCGGAGAAAAACTGTTCTAATAGCTGAAATCTTATCAGATAAAAAATAGGATCTTGACTTTGTTCCCAGTTTTGCCACAGACCTTGGCTTGTGCAGCTCCCCTCAACTTGTATCTTAAAATCAGAGTGATAGCTGTTGCTTGTTTTAGTTTTATAAGTTGTATAGACATATCCAGGCAGAATGCACTGGGAAGTATGAACTGTGATCTGAGTATAGTTAAGGATTACCAGTGCTATTACCTATCTGCTTCCCTGAATTTATTGATTTCCCTACTGAATTCACAACTATACCTCAATCAAACTTGCTTCATTCTTTTTTTTCCACAAGTTCTTCCTTACAGGTCTTTGTTTGTTCTTCACTGCCTGTAAGGCGTGGGGATTGCAGAGGAAGAAAAGTAGCTTGATATCTAATACACTGTTTTGGGTTTGGCCTTACTTTATTCATATTGAACTTATTTAATTGCTCTCTTGAGCTCGCAGAGGTTGTGCAGGAATTCAGAAGAGGATGCTTAGTTTTACTGTGGTGTTTTCTTCCTTCTGATTAACCTAGAAGAAGCACGGTGGAGGTCTGTAGAACCTGATAATGTGATTTGTTGGATCAGAAACTTTACAAGATGCTGGCTTCAAGGCAGCGTGTGGTTGTCATTAAAAAGATATGGTTGAAGTTTTAGGTAAGGAAGATTCTTGACCTGGAGTGTCTCTTCCCATAAAATATGCTTTTGTGCAAGTTGCTAGCTTGACCTGAACACTACGAGGAAAGAGTGGAGTGGGAGAGATGAACGTTCCTGTTCAAGGGGCAGCTTAAACCAAGCTCCTGCAGCTGTGCTGCCTGAAGGGTGGCTGCAGCTGCTCCTTCCTGTCTCACACCCTGTTGTGGGCACCAGAAACCTAAAAGAAGATCATGTTGAAAGCTAATCCAGTGAAAATACTGGTTTTCAGTCAGATCAGAAAGCTGAAGTGCAGCTGTACAGGCAGAAGGAATAAGGTTGGAATATACTTGTCTGTGAGGGTAGGGAAGGAGAGACTAGGATACTTCTTTAGCTGTCCAGACCTGGAGTGGACTAGATTTAGGTGAAGAAGGGGAAGTTTAGCTGACTTTTCTTCTGTGTGCTGAAGGAAAAACAGACTTCAAACACAGAATCTGCTCTAGAGTCTAACTGGAGGGTGCTGTGAATGGAACAATTAAATGTATTGCTTGAACTTCCTTTCCTTGAGACTAGACAACTAGTCTGTCCGGAGAGTATGAGCTGTGTGAGGATCATATGTCTGCCTTGTGGACATGAAGAAACTTGCAGGACAAAGCCAGCTACCTCATTCTGGGAGCATAAATTAAACAGTTTTAATAGCTTTGTCAACAACTGGTTTGTTTGATTAGGATACCTGTCATTTTATCCAAAAAGCAGTCTCCCCAAACCAAGTTGTTATATTGAGAAGGACTTTTTAATGCTTCCTATACGGTATACTTGTGCATCCCTTCTCTGCACATTATTAAATCATTTCTTCCTTTGCTCTGTAGGTAGTGTAGTAAGTACTGCAATTAAGACAGAATTTCTAGCAATAAAAAATTGAGAGAAACAAGCACAGTTCTCACCTCCTCAGCCTGACTAGGTGCTAAGCAGCTGGTATGGATAGGATGGTATGAGATAGGATGCTGTCCTTAATATTTGATATCTAAAACACCGACTCCTATGTACAAAATGGAGTTGTCTGGCTGGAATAAGACATGGGCTTGAACACTTCTGACTTTCTCACCCTGTCATGTCCACTTCCCCTCATGTTTTCCTTGTGCCAGGCTGCAGGACGGGCGAGGCCAAGCTGACGAAAGGATTTAACCTGGCTGCTCGTTTCATCATTCACACGGTGGGGCCCAAGTACAAGAGCCGGTACCGCACGGCGGCCGAGAGCTCCCTCTACAGCTGCTACCGCAACGTCCTGCAGCTCGCCAAGTAAGCACAGCACAGCTCACACCGGGGCTGCCATCTGGGCCACAGCTCTCCTGCCAGCTCGGCTCTGCACAAAGCTCTCACCTCTGGGAATGTCTTCTCGTGTGTGCTGCGTCTCGTTAAGGACCTGAGAGCAGGAGTGGCTTCGTGGTGTGCTTCGTGCCTTTGGTTATCTCTGCTGTGGGGTAGATAAAGTGTGCAGAGAGGTTTGAACTGAGCTGCTTCAAGTCCTGAAACGGGGTAGCTGGAGCTGTGCAGCATTCAGTTCCTCAGTGGAGAAACATTAGGAATTGCTTTGGGTTCTGTGCTGCAACAAGTATTAAATGAGCTTGCTCCAGCAGCAGCTTCAGGTGTGTCTGCACACACAGGCAGATCTGAGTGCTGTGTCAGTTCATGTGTTTGGCTTCTCTGCCCTTATACAACAGATAGCTACAATTCTGAGTCAAGGTATAGGGGTGCTTCTAAATTTAAGGTTGCAGCAGCTAGGTTTGTATTTTTTCCCCCTTTTGTCTGTGCTATTATCTACTTCCTCTTAACTAACAGGGGTTTTTCTTCCTATTTTTCTGTGTTTTGTTTTTCTCCTGTGACAGCTGTTGTAGCAGTAGCAGTCACAAAATACACCTGAGCAAGAGCAATGTCAGAAGGCATACCTAACATTTTTTTAGGGTTGGGAAGATAAATTCTTCTAAAGTTGGACTTTGTATTACATTGCAATAGTAACTGTTTCATACTCAAGATTACAGGTATGGTTTTTAGTATGTGCCAGTTTTGTCCTGCCTCAGAAGTTACAAGCAAATTCAGGTCTGGATGGAAACATGTTTAAAACTGTTTTAAAATCCTTATACTTCTGCATACTGAATGTCTTTCAGTCAATCTATTTTCTAGAGTAACTTTTGATGTTTGTGAAATTGTCTACTATCTCTGAACTTGCTCAAACTCCTTTGATTACTGTTGAGTCACTCTTCTGAAAATGTGGCTCTGCACTGGAAGCATCTTACTGGTCTTAAAGTATGTGTCACTCCATTCTGATGGCTGTCTAATCATACCTAAAATGGAGTAAGACACCTTGGCCTGTGTCCAGACCTCTAACAAAACAAAATCATAGTTCAGGTGAAGAAACAGGAGTGTGTATGCATTGAAGAGCACCTTCTTTTTCCCTCCTTCTTCCTGTCAGTCCTAAACAGGAATAAAAGTATTTTGAGCAAGGAGTTTGAGGGAAGAACTTCATTCAGGTTATGTGGAACTGTAGAATCAACATAGCTGAGGTAGGAGGATAAATCTGAAAACAAGCACCAGAGGAAGCAGTGGGGAATAATTAATGGTTCTCTCCTTCTCTAATTAATGAGGGTGTGTGCATCTTGCTAGGGAAGAATCCTCCTGCAAAAACCTGAAAGAGGATTACTGCTGCTTAGAACCAAGAAAGAAATTAAAGGTGCTCCCTACTGCCCTGACAGACATCTGTTTGCAGCTGGCTGTCTACTAATTTGCTTCTCTTTTTCTGGATTCCAGGGAACAAGCAATGTGCTCTGTAGGATTTTGTGTCATTAACACTTTGAAAAGATGCTACCCCTTGGAGGATGCAACCCACATAGCACTGCGTAAGTGTGTTGGAAAACAGCATGAACTGGATGGCAGCAGTTACCACTGTCACTTACCTCTGACAGATTGCTCTTGAAATGGGGCAACCTTTTTTTAGGGGTCTGTGGTTCATTAGAGCCTGTAAGAAGGCAAGGCATTCCATGGTTGATCAGAAAATAAAAGATAAAAGCAACTGAAGCTTTCTTTCAGTAAAGATCCCTGGGATTTCCTCAGTAAAGATCCATGGGAATCTGTGCCAAAACTTGCATTCTTCAGTGATTTAATTTATAACCTGGAAAAGATGCTAAAAGTGAGGTGAGGGAGTTTGCTGGTAATAGAAATTTGTTCATAACAGCCAAGATATGAGGCCTTACAGTTGAATACTTGTAGGTAGATTCGAACAACAGTGAATTTCATCTGCTGTTTTGGTGTCATCAGCACATCCCAATGTAAAGTGATATCCTTCCCCCTCCCCCTCGACTGACTCCTACAGGCTTCTGCCTTCACATGCAAGATGATGGGCTGATTATAGGCAGCAAAACATTGAGATGGTAATAATTCCATGAGAACAACAGCTCAGAGGAGCTCAAAACAGCAAGCTGAGTAAGACACAACAAAACTGAGAATGTTTTGCAGTCAGTCGGTGCTTAGTTCACTGTTTAAAGCTGCACATTCAAAAAGAATATAGTAGACAGAGAAGTTGAGGAGGTCAACAAGGATAGAAAAAGGCAAGAAATAGTGAAATGAGCTCAAAGCTTTTTCAGACTGGAATATACCTGACTTGAGAGCAGTGTGATAGAGGTCTGTAAACTCATGAGTGGCATGGAAATGGTGAAAAGAAATCGGCTGTTTGCTGTCCCCCAGAATAAGAACCATCAAACCATGCCAATTCAGAACAAACAAGGGGAAATGGTTCTTGTGCTTGTTACTTGTTTTATGGAAATTCCTACTAAAAAGCATCGCTAAAAGTTTTCAATTCCCTTGTGCTTGAGAGAAAACTAGATTAAAGAAAAAATGAAGATCATTAAAAACAAACCAGAAAACATCTTAGGTTGAAAATAAAGTATAGAAAAATGCTCGAACAATAATATTATATACTCTTGTGTATATACTTATATACTGGTTCCTACTTTTTCCCTTCTCTTTTGGCTTTTTCACATACATCCAGAACTGTTAGCTGTGAAACTGCACAACTGTATTTGTTGTGTAAAGTAATGTCGCAGGTCAACACGATTACACAGGAATTTGTGTACAGTAGAACACAGGAAGTATTTGAAAATAGCTCCTTTTTTCCCTCTGCTGTTTACTGAACTCCCACAAAAGTATTCTCTGTAGATAACTTCTTTTATTGCTGTCTTCTATTGTCTCTGTAGGTCTGTGTGCTACTTGATAAAATATTCCTGTACCAACCAATTTGTCTGGACACTTTCTCTCACGATTTACAAATAGAATTTTTATATGCCTCTTTGGCACAGCTGGACCCAGAGATTTTGTGTTGCTGAGCCTGCCTTGGACCAGCTTCTGCCTGGCTTGCTTATATTGCTTTGCTGATAGCTTAGGGCACAGTAACTTGTTCTAAGAATGTCTGGTTTTAGCAATTTGCACAGGACTCTCTAAAAGAAGGATTTGGCTTGATTTTTCAGGGCCACCAAATCACATTTCACAGTCTAAGGTATGCTTAGTAAGCTAAAATCAGAGAGATTTATTTTCTGTTTCTCTCTCTGTTTAAAGTCAGCATCAGAAGAGAGTGAAGATGGAACTTCCAGTATGTCCAGCAACCCATTTCGTGTGTTAAATCACCAGCTAATCCACACCTTCCTACAGCCTGTGAGCTATTTAGTATGAGGAGAGATGTGTCTCTCTTCTGCACTCTCAGTTCTTCCCTTGTAGCTGTGTGTGTAGATTTCTCCTTCTGTTTGGCTAAATACATTTAATCTGCTTCCTTGCAGGCACAGTTAGGAGATTTCTGGAGGTTCATGGAGAGACTCTGGAGAAGGTGGTGTTTGCTGTCTCTGAGCTTGAAGAGGTATCTTCTTGGCATTCATTCCTCCAAAATTCCTGGGCATGATTGATAGATTTGGATTTGGATTTCCCCTTCAGATCACACAGGCTTTGGGTCTTGCAGCATCCTTCTGTCTCCTTCTTAGCACAGGCTCTTTTCTAGAACTGTTCATGCTCTTCACAGTCTGTTAGCCAGAAATTCCTCACACAGAGTTTCCTCCTTACACAAAGATGTGCTTGAAGAGGGCCAGTTCAGCATCCCTGCAGATCACCTGCAAACATCTGAAATGCTGCTTGCTGGCTTGTTGGAAAAGCAAACTTGACATTTAGGGATCTGTGTTCTGAGAGATGCAGTTTGGATATTGACTTTCCTTGTACACCAAAGTTGTTCCTGTGCAGAACTCAGACTGTGTTCAGGTTCTGTGGCATCTGGAAAATAGCTAATTTGCTGGGGATCATAAAACTGCTAATCACTTGGAGAGGACCCATGAAGTATTACATTCTGTGGGGATTTTCACTACTTCCCTTCATGTGGGAAGGGATTTTCTTGTTTGGTTGGTGCTTTTTCTTTTCTGCCAGAGAGATCACTAAAGGTGATCTATGTTAATGGTGCATTTTAACATAAAGAAAATTTGCTGGAATCTGTTGTCCGTGAATATTTTAACTTCATTTCAAAGGTAAAGTATTGGCCATCTACCTGAGTTCAGGTTATAACAAAATCCTCTCAAAGTCATTTGCCAGTGTGGCAAAAATCCCCCAATAGTTAACCTTTATCAAGGTTAAAAAGATTAAGGTTATAAAGTATTCCTAGCCAAACCCAAAGTAACCACTGAGGGAGACAATACTTTGCTCCAAACTGCCGAGAGGCTCCCTGCTCCAAAGGGAACTGCTGTTCAAGCCAAGAGCACGGGTGGGTGATAGACCCTTCACGCATTTTTTTCTTGTTTGTAGGCCACTTACCAGAAGTTGCTGCCTCTGTATTTTCCGAGATCGTTGGAGGAAGAGGCGCAGTCCTTGCCTTACCTCCCTGCAGATATTGGCAATGCCGAAGGGGAGCCGGTGGTGCCGGAGCGGCAGATCAGGATCACTGAGAAGCCGGGCGTTCCGGATGGTGAGTTTGGAACTGGACTTTGGAAGAAGTGTCTCTCTGGGAGAAAGGCAGTGCCAAAAACAGAAAAGGAAGGAAGGGGATGTTTTCTTACCCCAATTCACCTAAGTCAGGTTGTAGTGATTCCAGTTCTCAAGCTGCCTCATTGGCTTCTTGTGTTCCCCAGAACACACGAGAGCTGTTCTATTTTCTTGGTGGAAGGGGTGAGGTAGTTAGTTCCCTTTGTAAATTTTGTCCCCCAAGGAATTAGGATCTTTGAAGGTGTTTTTGCAGAATCTTGTGCAGCCCCTAATTGAAAAATGTGTTAATGAAACACATCTTGTGCAGCCCCTAATGAAAAATGTGGTTAATGGTCTGTCTTGTGTATTAGCAAAGTGTTGTTTACATATTAGCAAGTGTTGTCTCAAACTACACGATTTTATTGATACAGCAGGGATACAGTGCATACAACTAGAAGATGGCAATGAAAACTAGCAGAAACTTCCTAAAATATGTAAAATTACTAGAGGAACCCAGAGATCAGTTTTTGGAGGTGGCTGTCAAAGTTCAGTGAAAGTCTTTTTGTAAAAAGGTTGTCTGGATGTCGGGGTGAAGGTGAGATACACATAGAAAAGCAATTTAGTATATTAATGGACACAGCAGACACATTCTGCTTTACTTGTTAAGCAGTGACGTGCAAGTTTTATGGCCTTGAACCATCCAAAGCAGGTAACTTGGAATTAATTTCAATTTTCTGCTTTTGCGTAGCCAGTTGGCATAAGACTGAGTATTTGATATTTGCTGCTATGACTGATAAGTGTGAGGTATTTAAATTATTCAATTTCATAAAATTAAAATTAAACTGGATTCATTAGAATTAAACTGGATTTGCATAGTTAAGAGTCAATTTGTATAGTGGAATCCTTCACTCTTGTGCTATTTCTACTATACCATATCATGCTAAAAGGGGAACTGGTTCCTGTCCAGATTGCCCAGAGACACAGTGCTAGCAGTCTTAGCAACATGCCTGGATGACATCAATTCAGTGGAGCATTCTGGTATTGTCACCAGCAAGGGAGCCTGTGCTCTTTTATTTCATCACCCAGTCGTGTTGTAAACAGTACTATAAAAATAGCTACACTCAAATCACTACAGCATTTGTTCAGGAGGTGTCAGTGATCCAAGAAGTGAGCCCTTTCTACAGTACAGCTTCTAAATGGAATAAAGCTGCAGCACCTGTGCCTCTTCATGCTAATTTTCCCCCTTTTGACAAGTAGGATGACTGTAAAGCTGAAGTCACTGTCTCGAGTCCCATTGTTACGAGCTGATGACTAGGGCTTCCCAGTTAGTTTCCAGGCAAACCAACATTTTAAGGAAGTGGTTCTCCATCAGGTGCTGTGATCTGCCAGTGGTACTGGTGAGGGATCACAGCCACATCATGGTCCCTCCCATGGGGGTTTTTGTGTTAGCCCGTAGCACAATGACTGTGTTGTTTCACTGGGAAATGCACCAGTTCATCAGCAGCATCGCTGTCCTGTACACAGCCCAAACCCTTTGTACCGTGTTTGTTTCTGCTGCAGATGCTTCAGATGAAGAGGGTCTGGAGGCAGATCTGTCTTTCATTGGGTCCCATGCTTTTGCCCGCATGGAGGGGGACGTTGATAAACAGAGGCGCCTCATCCTTCAGGGACAGCTGTCAGAGGCAGCACTGCAGAAACAGCATCAGAGGAAGTGAGAATTTGCTTGTTCACGTGAATATTTCTGTTAGTTAGGACCAACCCTTATGAATGATGGTTTTGTTATCTGTAAAGCCTCATCTTCCAGCAAGCAAATACAGGTAAAGCCTGCTGTCACCCTGCATTGATGTAGTAGCCTGTTTGGCCTGAAGGGAGAAGGGATGGGACAGTAGGAGGAAAAGGGATGCTTGTGATGAACTCAAGCACACCCCATCATCCAGCCAGCTGCCTTACCCGTCTGCCACAAGATGTCACTGTTTTGCCTCCACTTTTTCTAGTAGGGATCCCCCTGCTTTTGATACTTCCTGCTTGTTCCTGAGGCTCTGTGTGGATAGCAAAACACTCTTCCTCCACTTGATAAACAAAAGATGGCTCAGGCTCTCCCCCTCCCTTCCTGGTAACCCTAACAGGCATGATCACTTCTTTAGAAGACATTTCCATGCTGGACACCTCTCAAAGCTCAGTGTTGGCTTGTTTTGTCAGATGAGGCACTAAGTTGTTCACCTGTTGTTCATGAAAATGGTTGCTGCATAGTTGCATTTGACATCTAGGCTTTTAAAGTAAATTTTCTCCATTTTTTCTGTCTTTTAAACACTGACATATTTAAATGGAAAAATTAGATTAGATCTGACCAGATGTTTTTGACCTTCTAGTTATAATCGCTGGCTGTGCCAGGCAAGAGCTGAAGACCTCTCTGACATTGCTTCTCTTAAAGCTTTATACCAGACAGGTAAGTTTGGGGTACTGCTGACTGATCTATGTTGTCTTAAAATAAAATTTTTTTCTTTGGACTTGCATATACAATAGGTTATGCTGAAAGCATAGCTGTGTTTCTGGAGAGAAAATGTGTTCAGCACTTTGGCTGATCTCTTAGGCCTCATGAAAATCCAGAGCTTACCTTGATCTTTGTGGAAATACCAAGGTTGTGTGATACCTTCTGCTCAGTAGCTGAAAATTTCAGTTCTTTTGTTTGCCTTAGACAAGGCTCCGTGGGCTGCAGGAGGTCCATGAGGCGTGCTCTGGAAATCTGTGCATTGGATTTCAGAGCCTGGTTTCTAGGAAAAATTTTGCTTTAATATTTAAGTAAATATGGAGTACATAGGCAACATAAAATTGCTGGCCTTAAGTTTATCACGTGTGATACATTGGGGTTTTTTTTATCAGAATAGGTATTGGTATAGTGAGAGCAGTAACTAAGCATATTTCCTCTATTGGAAACCAGGTGCATTGCAAAAGTTCTGAGCTCAGGCTCTTTCTCCCCATTTTGAAAGGGCCCAGCTGCAAAACTGCCATGACTGAGAGAAGTTGAGCCACCTTTCTTTCCTTTGTAGGTGTAGATAACTGTGGCCGCACTGTGATGGTGGTGGTTGGAAGGAATATCCCCGTAACACTGATAGACATGGAAAAGGTGAGGCTTTGTAAAATTAGAGTTGTGTAGGTTACGTGTCAATGTTTTGGATGGAAAAGTCTGATTATAAGGATAATTCAGTGTTAGTTCTAGAAACATCATTTGTAGAAGAGTTAAGGTGTTAATTAGAAAGTATTTTTATAGGCATAAGAGAATGTGTACCCTTACAGAGCTATGTGTGCACTGGGCTGACACTTTTCAGTGAGGCTTTTTCTAGGAAAAACAAAGCAAGTATGAACTCCTTTTTCTTCTCAAGAAGAAGGAGAGTTACTGTGCTTCTATAACTGCCAAGATGTGAAGAGTGAAACGTAATGAGTTAAATGGAGTTTTTCAGGAAAACAACAGGAATGCATCTCCATCTGTGAGATCAGACAAAAGACTTCCAAGTTATTACAGTCAGGTTGAAAACTTGTAATGTTGGCCTTGCTTTTGTAGCTGAAATGTAATGCCATTCAGCCTCATGATTCCTGATTTTTAGATGCAACAAGGGAATTATATTAACATATAATGCAACTGAGAAAGAGTTCTTTGCAGATAAACATTTTGTTTCTTTCTGCCTCAGGCTCTTCTGTATTTCATCCACGTCATGGATCACATTGCAGTGAAGGAATATGTCCTGGTGTACTTCCATACACTCACAAATGATTACAATCAACTAGACTCTAACTTCCTGAAGAAACTCTATGATGTTGTTGATGCCAAGTGAGTGTCAATAGGAAAAGAACATGTTCCAGTCTTCCTCTGTGCTATGCAAATTTCTGTTATTCCCTGTATCTGGTTTCCCATTTATTTCTGAGAGAGTTTGGCTGGGATAAAGACCTAAATAACTAACAAAGGCAAGAAGAAGGAGGAAGAGGTGCTTTCTTTCTTTCTCCAGTCCATCTTTTCAACCAGAAGTTCTGTCCTCTGCAGTCTCTCTCTGGAGCTGTTAGGGAGGCTCTCTGGTCGTCTTGTCTGTCACAATCCAGAGCTGGAGATTTTGGAGCCTGGCTTTGTTAAACTCTGTTGCTGGTTGTGAGAGGAGAGGTTTGGGTAACAGTGACAGTCATAATTTGTCCTTAACTTTCTTTCACTTCCTACTTGAAAGACTGAAGACTATGATGTCTTTATCTGAAAAATAACCATTCTGCCTTTTTTTCCCCCCTTTACATTTACTTTTTGGTGTCTGCCCTTTCATTAGATCTAACTTGGTAAAATTACATCGCTGGCACTTAAGAAAAATGGTCTCTTTTGACAGTTGACTTGTGTAGGTGACCTGAGTTAGAATTCACTTCTATATTTTTTTTTTCTTTCTCGAAACTAGGTACAAGAGGAACTTGAAGGCTTTGTATTTTGTCCACCCAACATTTCGTTCAAAGGTAAGGTAAATCTTACAAAAGGAAAGAAATCTTGAAAGCTGGTGGAGTAACATGTAAGCCTGTAGCATGAAGAAGGTGGAGATGTATAGAAGATTCCCAAAATTAGGCATTATCTTCTGGATCCACAGTCAGAACTGGCAATTCACCCTATCTTGGATCTTGCTGCAATCTTCCAAGCTTTGTGATGAGCTGAACCTCAATGCAGTGCACGCCGTCTGTGCCCTGGTTTTTGTGTGCTCTTACCAGAGAGAGGTGGAAGCTTTAAATCATGTTTCTTTCAAAGGGAAACATTTTGTCATTTTTCCTGCTGTCTGGCTGGCAGGGTGATGAACCATGATCAAACACTCAGGGAAATCTTTTTTTGTGTAGTTCATCTCCTGGACGTTTCACCTTTTCTTTCACCACAAGAGGTATCGCGTGTGTCCTGTGTGTCACTTCAGAGCTGCCCTGGGAGGGCAGAGAGCGGTCTCAGGCAGCAGTGAGATTGGTCAGGGTTAGAGTGGAGAGCAGCAAAGAAAGATGGGAAGAATGCCTTTGATGGAGTGCAGAAAAAAAATCCTGCTAATCCATCAGGAGACGAAAAACCTGAACTTGTCATGCACTAAGCTGTTACCCTTGGCTGGGATCTGTGTGGGGCAACAGAAGATGGAGCTGGTTCCCTTCTGGACTTCATCCACTACTCATATTGCAGCAGTGTGAGTACTTCAGATGAACTAAGTGGCAGCAGCAGCCCTTCCTAGAATTTTTGTTTGTCCAATTAAAACAGAAATCTGATCCTCCATGTTCACATCAGATTAACCTCTGTGTTTATTCTGCTTTTTGCTGACATTAATCAAATTGGAGAAAAGTAGATGCTTGGAAAAATACATCTGTTTGCACATGTTCAGCAGGTATTTCTTTGACTGCTAAATTTCCAAAGAGTCCTTCCTTTGCCTGTGCACAGCTGAGACACCATGAGACTTGGAGCTTCCTTGTTTTTATGGAGATAAGAGTGAGGCTTCCCAACAGGACGGCTTCCAGTTTCTTTTAGTTGATTAGTTACTCCCACAGGATACAGATCAGAGGTCTGTGTCCCAGAATTAGAGCTTCCAGCTCTGATGCTCATAAAAATGTAGGAGCTGGCACAGAGCATTGCTAAGGTCACAAAGTTGAGTGGAAAAGCTGAAACGAGGAAGTGCTAGTGTTTTAGATTCTCAGCAGCACTTCACCCCCCTCCTCCCTTCCCATGCATTTCTATTTAGTTGAGAAACTTCGTTGTTGTTGTTGGAGGATGACAACTCATCCTCACTGGTGTCTGTTGCCATCTTTTCTGTCCCTTTGGAAACTGCAGTGGGACTCAACAGATCTGTAGGCGAAGCAGATGGTTGGTGGGAAGCAGGGAGGGTGAGAGACACAGAGTTCTCTAACTTGCTGGAAATAGTATTGGTTTATATCCTATTCTGGCAGCACAGCTGGAGGCAAAAGAGAATGTGTATCCATTTCTTTCTGCCAGTCTTTTCTATAACTGGAAGGCAAGCAGGATTGCTTCTGACTGTTGCATGGACTATCAGCTTATGAAACATGATGGGGAATATGCAGTAGAAAGCATGGTGAAGAGGGTGGCTGCTAAGAGGGAATGACTTTTCACTCCCCTCCTTTTCTTGGCTCTTTCAGGGCTCTTGTCCCCATGGAAGATTGCTAGCTCAAAAGCTTCAAATTTCTTCAACCATGTTTTGCACGTTCATCTTCCTATTTGGATCACTTCCTTGCTTCCCTAGAAGTAGTAGGAAATGCCCCATGCCTCAAATTCAAGAGGAAGGCATGTGCATTCATGTGATTTCCCAAACACATCACCCTCATACACAGATCCTAAATGTCTGGTATAAATTGTCCCTTTCACAACAGGATTGAAATTCTGGCACGGTGGATGGCCACCGTTAAGAGTCACTTTTGCTTATTTATGGGCTAAAAGGGATTAAGAGGCTTTTCATCATGTCTTTTGGAAAATCATACACCCCTGGAAAACCAGCACGGTTCTCCATGTGCTTTATGGTGCCAACAATGATTCTTTGTTCAGTTTCTAGGTATAAAACTGTCAACTATGTGTTTTCTGAGGGTGATTGCCTGTCTGGAATACATTTGGAGTTTGGTGTGCAGGGGGGAAGGTTCAGCTTTATCCTAAAGCACAGAGAAACTGAAGCAGGGTGAGCCACTGGGCACACATTTTTGTACAGTGCTCCTGCCTCTCCTCATGCTCTGAGTGTTAACTGTGAGCTGTGAAACAGAGCTGAGCTTGTCATGAAATCAGAGTATAAATGTCAAGAGTTTTGTAGGTTGGGGTGGCTCTTGCTGCACGAGCACTGCTGCCAGGCCTCAGATCAAGATATCCATGAAGTGCCATCACAAGTTCCTTTGTACTCTTGCATGCAGAGTTCCTCCTGCTTGTTTTTGATAAAGCTGCTGATAGATAAATAAAGGGCTTTAGGAGGCATTTTTGTGTTAATCCTCTCAGCTCCCCTCTTCCGAGAGCTCTCCAGACAAACTTTTTCACAGCTTGTATTCTGAACTGAGCTATAAATGGCTGGATCTGAAACAGTCTCACCCAGAGTAATTCTGTTTTCATTAACTGGCTGTGAATCAAGAATGTTTCAAAGCTGAAACGTACCCAAAAGACTCAGATATCCATAATCATCATAGTCTTTGTATTTATACTAAATTTTTTTTTGGTTTATTTTCTGTAATGGTGCTAAAAGCAGTTTCTTGAGATAAGATGCCAATAGAAAGGTTGTATCAAATCACTTACGTTTTTTTCCTTCACAAGATCCTTCCAATAGGAATAAAATTTCCCAGATTTTAGCAAATTTCTCTTAGAGAATACCCAAATTAAGAGATTAGTGACACAGCAAATCTCTGTTGCTGTTTTATTTTTGGGGTTTTTTGTTTTGTTGGAGGCATCTCCTACCTTTAACTGTGGGTTTATAGCTTGGCAGAGTGACTTTTGACAGCCTTTTATTTAGGTTCAGAATATGAGGACAAGAAAAATGAAGGGAAACTTCAGCTGATGTCTGGATTTTTAACTTTCTTTGGTTGCTGTGGTATAACTTACTCTACTTTCAGTGCATTAACAGGAGATTTGGTTTAATTTAAAGTTCTATGTCCTGTTACCAATAAGAAAATAGCTGCTCCTCTATTACTGTTTCTATAACCTGTGATTATCAAGAACAGAAGAAATAGAAAAATTCTCCAGAAACATTTCTGTCCCACTCCCTTCTCTATGCGTTCCTGGGTAAGATGCCAAGCTGCAGTGACCTGTGAGGGAAAAAAAACCACCAAAATTTTTCCCAACAGCAGTATTTGTGATAGCTGCAAAAATATCCCCAATTGGCTTTTATACATTAAACACCCACAGCAATTATGTTTAATGATTGTCATTCATAACACACCTTGAAATCCATGCTACTTTGGTGCCAGATTGAGAAGATATTTTTCACTCATTAAACTGTCACTTAGTGTCACTCGTAAGAGGTTTTGTTAGAGCAATATGATGAATAATGGATGCCAGTAAAATCTGTCTCCCTGCTTTCTGATCACATAAATATCTAATGCTGCCCTCAAAATAATGAACTGATTTCAAATGTTCTGTCATGTTCTTGACTTCCTTTTCTCTTTTTCATTGTTCCTCTCTCATTAAAATAAGCTGTTTAAAGGAGGCAGCACAGTTATTCCAGGACAGTTTTTAAGAATTTACTTTTTCTTTAACGTTGTATTCAGGCAGATCATTTTTATTGACTTAATCTTAGAGTTTATTTGAAACTCTTGCTCTCCTCAGCACTTTTCTTGCCCTGTTGCTTCTTTTCTGTTAACTTCCTGCAGTCAAAGCAGAATTATCAGACAGAATGGTCAAGGTTGTAAAGGACTTTGGAGGTCATCTGCTCTGACCCCTTGCTGAAGAAGAGTCAGCAAGAGCTCCTTGCTCAGGACCATGTGGTAGATCCCTACTGTGAGCATTTGTGTCCTGTAAAACAGGTTTTTTCTTTTCCTTCAGTCTGCCAGAAAAACAAATAAATAATACAATATTTAATTTTGGAGAAGGTGGACTGAAAAGGCAAAGCTTGTGCAGTCAATCTAAGCAGTTTTAGGTTGCTGTTTTACTGGTATTCAAAAACAAAAATTTTGTATCCAAAACAAAGAGAGATGTGAATATTTAAAGTAAAGTCTTGTAGAATAAGTTGATAGGCTTATTCTTGTAGAGTTCAATTAATAAGGCTTTAATAACAAGGGTGGTAAAACAAAAGCTCATTCAGATAACCCAAAGCAGAAGGGAGATTTCAGAACAATCTTTGAAAAGCCAAAAGCCTCCCTTTCTCTTGCTCCAGTTGGCCTTTCTTTCAAGTGAAAACTTGAATGTAAAGGGTTGAAAATGCTTCTGACAGAGTCAAACAGGTAATTTTCTGAACTGGCTAAACTTGGAGTGCAAACATGCCACTATGCCGATGGGGTTTGAGGACAAATAGCAGAATAGCCGTCATGCTTGGACTGTAGAAGGGACCTTAAGCTGGCATTTGTAGAGTCAGAAAACACTAGCTTGAAGCTCTCCAGACACTGCTTGCTAGCAGTTGGTGGTGCATACCTCCTGACCTTGTTGTGATATGGCAATGGTTTTGTTTTAGTGTTTCAGGGTCAACTCGAGCCTGTTCACTGAGGAGCATTACACTGAGCTTGAAGGTTTTGAAGCAGCACCTTGTTAATTGGTTTTTGTGGGGTTTTATTTTGCAGGTCTCAGCATGGTTTTTCACAACCTTTACAGTCTCAGGGCTAAAGGACAAAATCCACTATGTGGAAAGCCTTCAGCAGTTGTTCACAGCCATACCCCCAGAACAGATTGATCTTCCCCCTTTCGTCGTCGAGTACGACGCCAGGGTAAGTGACTGCCTGTGGCCACCACGAGGCTGCCCTAAGAGCAGTTCTTGTGCTGCTCCCATTCTGCTCTGCAAGAGCTTTAAGGGGACTGACTTCCACATCTTAAGAAGGGGGAAAAGGAAGAGAAGGTTCCTGGAGAGTCTGTGTTGTTCTGTGAGTAATCTGTCTCTGAATTTTTTGTCTCGTGAGCCCAAGCAGAGGGCTTGACTAAGAGGGAGGCTGCTTTCCCATTTCCCAGTCTCCCATGTGCACATGCCCTTTTTCAGCTCAGAACTGCAACACAACACTCAAACTGCCCGTGGACAGGATAAAATTTGTGGTAGCTGTTGTACACCTTATACTGACTGGAAAAAAAAGGAATAATAGCTGTGTTTTATCTTCCCTGCCCCACATACTAACAAGCATGCAGGAAAAGGAAAAAAAAAAAACAAACCACAAAACAAAACAGCAGGGGAAAATGGAACAGTAGAAAGGTACTCTGCCTTTGTATAGGACCCTCTTCCTTCTGCACCTTAGCTCTCTAACCAGATGGCACGAATATGGCTTGCATTGGCAAAATCATTCCAAAGACCATGTGATCTAACTCCAGAGTAGTAGCTGGAGCTGTGTGTCTGCATTAGTAGCTTTGTTTGAATCACTGGCTGTGCCAGCATTCGTGGCTTCCTGGTGGCATAGCTTTGGCTTAATGGCAGAAGTTTAACTTGCACTTTCTGCTTAAAACACAAGCAAAACCAAGGCCTGTGTTTGCCTGTTTAGCAGCACAATCCTCTCCTGGGTGAGTCGTGGCACTCCCTGTACTGATGGAAGACAAAGCCAGAGTACCTAATTATTTCTGCCTCTAGGGGCACTGTCATTGCACCAAGGTGTGTTGGAGAAGACTTCCATTCAACTGCTTATTCTGTTCTCTTTGCAGGAAAATGGGCCTTACTATTCTTCCTATCCTCCATCCCCTGACTTGTGATCTGCAGTCCTGTGATGCTGCCAGTTTCCCATGGATCCAATGACCTGATGCCTGCCAAAACCTGTGCATTTACCCATGTACAGAATTCAGAGAGAGGGTTTTCCTCCCCAGCTCTGGTATTTTTTTACTGATGAGATATTTTCAAGCACTCAAGCAATCAGAGAACTTTATGCCACTGTGAACTGTACAACTATTTCAAATATATTTATCCAATGGAAAAGATGATTTTAAAATCGCTAGATGCATTTTTTTTGTTTGTTTGTTTTGTTGTTGTTGTTGCTGTTGTTGTTTTTTTGAATCTGTTACATTATTTTTCTGAAGAGATTTTCTCTTTTCTGGGAAATCCCTCGAAAGCACTTGATCATGTTTTCAACTATTACTATTTTCCAGCTGTTTGTAATACCCATTTCTGACTGGCCTGTACAAATATTGTGTAGTACCAGCCTGACACATCACTCATCATATGGTCTGTGTTTCACATCTGATTAGTTTCCCTTTCTGTTACTACTGATTACTTTAGTCTTGACCCAGCAAAACTGTCTGGAATTGGGAATGCCATGTCTGCAGGCTGACAAAGCACTACAGCCAAGCCAACATTACTCCAGGATTTAGTCCCATAAATTGCTAGGTGAGCTAGGAGCCTTGAAAAAGTCCCTGTCAGTTTTCATTGGATGATGTGAAGGACCATGTCAGGATGCCACTCCCCTCCCAGTAAGAATAAAACTGAAAAGCATTCGTGGTTTCTTTCCTCTAACTGTACTCGTTGATGTTCTCCTTTGCCGTGCCAGATATGTTTGTGTCAGTGGATGCCATCTGCCTAAGCTGGGCATGGAGGGGAGGGGGAAATGGTGGCTCCAACTCCAGCCTCTGGTGGCAGAGATTGTTTCTTGGGGATAGCAGTGTCCCTCTCATCTCCTGGTACACGACACTCACGATTTTTGACAGACATGATACATGCAAGAGAGTTTAGCCACAGATTACTTGAACTGGAGGTGAAAAGTGTTCCAGGGATGCTAAAACAGGAGGAAGAAGGCTCCCTTGTAAAACCATCAGAGATGGCAGGCCCACGTACAAAAGGATTAAGTCCTTGGTAGGAAGAATGTCACACTACTGAATATAAAAATGACAGTATGATTCTCATTATTTAATTCTGGCTGCTTTCCTGTGCAGACTTGTATCTGCTACTCTCTCTTTACCAAAATTCAGTTTTCCTCATTTTCCACTTCTGCAATAACTGTGTTATTAAGCATTAGCCGAAGTCAGTGTGAGATATCCTAGAAGGTGGCTATTCATGCCTGTTGAGCTGGTCTTTCACTATACCCCTCTGTTGTTTAAAGATGCTGTAAACTGGTGGGATAAGCAGGGAAAAAAAAAAATCTCTTTTGGTGATCTAATGGCATGTCGTGATTTCTGTTAGCAGTCAGAGAGTTTGGAGTGCAGCGTAAGACAGGCCATACTGAGTTCCTTTTCTTTCCCACCTTTGCCTCCTGGCTTAGTGTTGTGTTTATCCTGCATGTTTCCTCAGCATATTGGGATATCTGTTGCTGTGTCAGTCATAGATTACAGTAATTACTTGGGCTGAAACAGTCGTGTATATGCAACATATAAAAAGCAAGTGGGTTTGCTTTTTACGTGTCCCTCGGGGTCCTTAAGTGATTCCATAATCACATCCAAGGTGCTGCTAAAACCTGGAAACTCCAGCACAACGGAAAACTCCCTTAGTGCTAATACTTGGGAGCCCTGCACCTTATGGTCTGTTCACATGTGATTGATTCAGCACTTTTCTGGTGGCTTTTGAGAAGGGAACAGCAGCAGTTTGTACAGAGCAGCTACCACGTGTTCCTCCCGCCTCTTTTCACCTGGCTGTTTACAGCTGCCCTTGCCTAGTGACTTTTATAGCCAGCTCTGAATTTTCCATGCTTCTCTAACGATTTGTGCAGCTTTCCACCCCCGTTAACCATCTGCTGTTTTTCACACCCGTGGCATTTCCAGTGGGGCTGTTGCAGAATTGCTGCAGAGTGCACTTAATGGGCAGATTAAAGGTGATTCAGAGCTTATTGTGGAAACCACACTCTCAGCTTGACAGTTTTTAGATGGTTTCTGTCCCTTTAGCTTGCAGATGGCTCAGAGTCATAAAACCTAAACAGTTCTTGTTAGGACTCAGTCTGCACGTTTTCCAAACGTGCAGTCATTTTCAGAAATTATTTGGCTCAGTGAAGTGTGAATGTGCCTCCAGAGCACTTGCAAAGCAGAAAGGAGATTTTTGGCACTGTGCATCTTATTGTGTATATTTTTCCCTTGAAAGATTTTGCTTTAAATCTTATTTTTTTACCCAAGTCTTGCAAATCTCAGTGGCAAGACAGACCCGCATTGTGCTGCAAAGATCCTGCATTTTCCAGTGAGTGTGGAGTTGTGATAATTTACCAGTTTTATGTTTTTAATGGAGACATTTGAAAATATAACGTGACAATGAAAAAACCCAAATCATTGGAATGCTCAGGATACTCACTGCTATTAAAATGTTTCATTGCTTAATTCTAGGGTGCAAAAAAACTGCATTAAACCAGCTGAGCTGCATTTGTTTCAGGCAGTGCTAAACACTGGCCTGCCCCAGTTAAGGGTGGACACAATGCTTTCCTCTGGAAGGTGGCCAGGGAGGCAATCTGTGTATGTCATAACTGCATTTTACCATCCCTACCCACTGCAGAATTAAAAGTTCTGATGAAGGGTTTGTTGTCTTGCTTAAAGCCATCTTACACCATCAGCAGGCTCAAAAAGCAGAGTCTCCTTAGAGAAGTGTGTTTATGAGGTAGAAGAAGTGTAATTATGAGGGTCATACTCACCTCAGCAGGGCCCAGGGTGTTACAGTGGTGGAGTGGCAGCACTGTTGTCAGTAAAACTGAGCTGTGGTGCTCAGGCACTCCTCTGTTCTCTCTCCTTTGTTCTAATGGCATTGCCATTAGATTTCTTAAGTCTGACCATGGACAGGTGACTCACAGTGTCTGGGCTTACCTGTTCTCATTTGCCCAGGCTGAGTTTGTAGTAATTGCCGAGGCAGTGAGAGATAAATTGCTTGGTGGCTGCTGCTCTTGCTTTGTGTTGTGCTGATTTCTCAACTGGATGCTGTTGGGAAGTGGCAAGAACTTGTGGGTGAGGTCAGAATGTCCTTTGAGCCAGGGTGAATTTATAGAGTCCCAAACACTGTAAGTTGGGTTGGAAGGCACCTAAAAGATCATCGAGTTCCATTTCCCCTGCCATGGCAGGGACACCTTTCACTAGACCCGGTTGCTCAAAGCCCCATCCAACCTGGCCTTGAACAGTTCCAGGGATGGGGCATCCACAGATCCTCTGGACTTCTTGTGCCTTGTTTGCCATGTACACTTGAACCTGAACTGTTCTTTTTTCCATGCTCTCCTGCTCACAAAATCTGAGGGTGAAGACAGAGCTGCTGAGTTTCATGGACATCTCTTCCCCAGTGGTTGCCTGAACCTCTTTTTTTCCTACTGCAGATGCCTCGGTTCCCTCAGCTTTGCAGTGAGCGAGGCCTTCTCCCCAGTCTGTCCCTGAGCACTCCTGTGGCTGCAGTGCTGCACAGGATTAGCATCCCGCTGCTGAGAACACACACTCCATGTGAAATTAATTTAAATGGTTCTGCTATTCAGCAAGCTGATACCAGCCCTTCTCCCCTGCTTAACTGAAAAACAAGAGTAAAAGGAGTTATCCCCTTTCCTTGGCCTCTCTGGGATGAATCTCCTGTTACATTTGTGACCAAAAAACCAGCTAGTCCTAGTCTGAAACTTGTTTGCACCTCTAAGAGTAATACAGGAATTCCTGAGTGTGTTGATTCTGGCTAAATAGGATCTGATCCCAGTGACTTCTCTTAGCAAGGGCAGTCTTGGGAGAGTAAGGGAATTGCTTCAGCTGTATTTGGGGAAGAGGGCAAGAAGAAAACTACCTGGAAAAATTCAGCTTGTGATCCTCCAGTGCCAGGGAGGACTAACACCAACATATAGCCAGTAATCCTACAGCAACTGGATTCTCTTCAGTCTCCCCAGGAAAGTAATAATCTCCAAATTAGAGGGATGAACAACTGAATACAGAGACAAGCAATGTGCAGTGTCCAGTCTCCAAGGTGAGGATGTGGGTGAGCTAAAGCAGCCCTGAGCCATACTGGACACACCGGAGCAGGCAGAGGCAAGCAAACCTGCTGCAAGGTGCTGTTTCCTTCCCAAGTGAAAACGAGGGAAAGATGTTTCATGCCTCAGTATTGCTATACAGAGCCTTCTTTGCTCATATGCCTAAAATTAAAGCAGTGTGTGAGGTGGTAGGGAGAGTGTTCTCTCTGCTTCCAGAGCTGATACAGCTCCCTCCTCCAGGAGAAGGGGGGAGAGTGCTGTGTAAAGGTTAAGGACTGCAGGGATTAAAATGCTGCAGCCTTGAGCCCTCTGCAGCATGGCCTCTGCCTCCTTGAGTACCAGGTGGATTTCTGATAAGCAGTCTACGACTTGATTCTGCAATCCCCCTGAAATATTTTAAATGGCAAAACCATTCTCAATATGTATAACTGAAAAAATTCCAAGATTCCTAATGCAATTTAGACATAGCTATGGAGGAGGTGGCTTTGCTTGGAAGGACATTATGTACAGAAACGAGGGGAAGGGGATTGTATCAGATGATCCACAGCAGCCTGCCTGCCAGCACAGCATCTGTTTTTAATCGGTCGATCAGATCCTGTTTGAAGCCTTTCTCAGCTGTGCTTCCCTTGAAAACCAGATTCCTCATCCAGATGTGGCAGGACCGCTTGCCATTACAGTGTGGTTAGCACAAGAGCAAAACTCAAAATGTTGCTGCGTGTTCGACGCTTTCAACAAGCTGTTAGGAGAAGTCCTTGCTCCAGGGAAGATGTAGGTACCAGAGCTTCTTGCCCTTCATTCCTCCCATCTACCGTAGTTTATTCCTCTCCTATTTTTGAGGGGGGTAGCAAGGAAGGTTGTTAAATTCCTAACCTTGTGCTGTGGAAGGTATCAAAAACTGTTCAGCATCCTCTAATGCTGATGCTTCCGAGTGGAACTGGTCTTAGGAGCAGGATCTGGCTCTGTATCCAGGTAGCCAGTAATGGCAGGAGTACCCTGAGGCAGGTCCTGCAGAAATGCTCAGACTGTTCCTGGACAGTTCTGCACTGTGTCAGTTGTGTGCTCCTGACACATCTCTGCCTGGTATCTGCAGCTCATGTGCTGCCTGCACGTGTGGTTCTCAGATCCATCCACTAAGGAAGCTGTGGGCAGATGTCATGGGCTTAATCTCAGTCCATTGGGAAGGTCCTGTAACTCACGGAGAGCTGACAAGAATGGCATAAAGAGGAAAGGCTCAGCGTGATGATTTGCTCTTGTTGCATTGCTATTTTTCAGAAAGCAAAAGCAATTTTTAAGTAGTTGATAGGAAAAATAAATGTTTAATGTTTTAATGAAGCTCTGGAGCAATATACTCAACACCTCTGCTGGGACCAACTGCGTGACCTGTCACAGAGCAGTAGGGGTCCTGTGTTGTCCACCTTTTCCTAAAAAAAATCTCCCATGTACCTGGCACCTTCAGGAAAGGGGGTTCTGAGTATGGCTGAGGAATGCTTTGGGTGAGAGGGTCTTCATGACTGCTGCAGATCTGAGCTGCTGTCCAAGCTGCAGTCCTGTCCTGGCACACGGATACTGCCATGGTCCGTGCAACTGGGCTTAATGTGACCTTCTGCTTGAAGAAAGGGCTGGAGATCAAGTTTCAAATGTGGCTGTAGAGCTGCTTTATCAACAGGAGCATGCAAAATTGAGTCTTGTGTGTAGGTTTGGTTTCTAGCATGGCGTTCTTAACAGACTGATGTCTACCATAAAGCAGTGCTGCACAGGAGCAGAAAGAAATTGAAAAGTGTCTTGCTCTGGGGCTAGGTGCTCGTCCCACAGAACAGGTCCAGTGTCTTCCATCAGTTTATCATGCTTGTTTCTGTGAAAGAGATGTTTGCAACCCCTGATTCTCATTCTCACCACAACGTTTGTGAAGCAAGAAGCTCGTAGCTCCTGTGGTTTAAGGGTTTAGTAGCAGCATCTGGCTGCTGTCACAACTTGGACACACTTAGGCTTTGCTAATGGCCTGGCTTGAAAAGCTGTTTTAACATCATCTAAACAGGTTTACTTATTTGCAAGCAAGACATTACCCTGTCTGCCCAGAAGGGAAATTTCAGAGGTGGCTTTGCATATTGAAGTCTTGCACTAATTTTAATGTTCTCCACAAGAACAGGGAAGGTGAAAAATGGCCTCTTGACTGAATTTATAGAGGTAGTAAGGGAAGGGCCTGGCTGGGGTTCGTTATCTATACTGGTTCTCTGGCTCACTGATCCATTGCCATCCTCTTCATGGGATGCAAAGTGTGCAGTTTGGGGCAGGTGAATCCACAGCACCTGGAACCTGTTCTCTTCAGCAGCAACCAGCAGCGATGAGTGAAGCATAATGCAACTGCCCTCAGAGGAGTATACATCCTCTGTGGATTTAGGAGCTCCTGAAAGTTTTTGGGCCACTTTTTCAGCAAGCTGCAAGGGCCCAGAGGTGAACTAGTAATGGGAGATCCCAAAAGAGAGTCGGTGACCCAGCCTGGCAAGTGCTCACTTGAGCACGGAAAGGTCGAGAAAGGAAGTGCAGATCCTGAGGTCACTTGAACCTGAGGCCACTGTCAGCAGGTAAAGCCTCATCAATCCAGCCCATCCAACCCTTGGATGGGGAAAGGGAAAACTGAGAGAAAACTGCTGGGCATAGCTGAAACTGTCCTGGACAGTGCTCTGCATGGCAGGCCAGGAGCAATCCCCCTCTTCTGGTCCCAATGGACTTCAGAGAGTTCTTCCAAAGGTGCTGAAGAGTACATTTCAGTAAGGTGAGCCTCTCGGATTTGTTTTGAAAATACATGCAGGAGCTTGCACACACTGTGAGTAGGAAATCTGAACTTGGTAAGAGGCTACTGAGCTAATGGTCAACATCATGGTCTGAATGACAACATTGAACCAGAATTTTTCTAAGGCCAGAGCCATAAAAGAGAGAGCACTAAGCAGAAGAGCTGCTCTTTATGAGACCAGACAAGAGCATCTGAAAAATGCAAACATATTTTATGGTAATGGTAGGATAGCTTCTTTTGGCAGATCCCAGTAGTTACGTTGAAGGGAAATGCTCCATGTCCTGTTGTGGTGCCTTTGTTTGCACTTGAGCATCTCTTTGAACTGGACTCTGTATGGTTACAGCCATACACCAAAACCATTTTGAGGGGCTGATCCAAGAATTTAGAAAATAATAATAAAATGTTCAAGAACATGACAGCCATGAAGAAGAAAATGCAGAAGTGTTCTGCAGTCTGGCTGGTGCATTAGCAGCCATAGCCAGCGGACGGGCCAGCTCAGGACAGCAGAGCCCAGGCTGTGGGATGGGGGCTTTGCCCATCAGAGCACACTCAGACCCAAAAAAAAAATGGTGGAGCAGGTGGAGTTTTTACAGATGGAGATGCCATAAATAAAGATGCCCTTTTGGACATTTTCAGAGCCACTGGTGCAGTTAGGCAAATTCTCTTCTGCTGCATCACATTTAAATATCTCGCTCTGTGCATTGTGATCATCACTGCCACCATTAGCCAGCAAAACTGGTTACACAGTCATTACAGAAGACACAGCACAGCAGAAAAAAAAATTCACAGTCAGCAATGAACTTTCAAAGTGAGTTATTAAAAATAGATGTTGGGGCTGCCCCCCTCTTGCCCCATCTTCCAGTGGCCTGTTTCCAAGGGGCTCAAAATGCTGCACCTTTTTAGCACCTGGTTTGGAAAAGCCTGTCTCTGTTTGCTGATGGATGTAAGTTATTTTATTTATTCAGAGTGGCAGCAAGTTGTACAACTAGTTTTAGTCCTTACACCTGTGGAAAACACACTGCAGCCAGCAGCAAGGTTTTGTGATGCTGGGCTGCTTCCTTAGGCTGGCCTTGCAATGCTCCTCAGCCCACCTGAGGGAATTCACCACAACCCTGGAGTAACCAGCAAGGATGCCAGGGGCAGCGAGCAGCTCCCATGTCCCTCCTCCCCACAGCACAGCTCACTGCAGTTTTAAACCATCAATGTTGAATCCATGTAGACTCCAGACACTTCTTGAGGGGCTTTCAGCTGGGGTTTTTGGGGTGAGGAAGAACAAAGCTGTTTATGAGCTGCTCCAATTGTTCTTTGATGCATCACAGCATCTGTGACTGGAGCGTGTGCCTGCACCTCGGCCCTGCTGGGGCTCAGTGCCATGCCCGGGGCTCTCGGCACAGCGGGGAGCTCGAGCTGCTCCGAGCCTCCATCTGCAGCTGCCAGCATCCCCTGCAGTCTAAACAGCACAGGGTTTGCTGTGTCTGAAAAACCCCAAGGGCAGAGCAGCTGCAGCCACTCCAGGACAGCAGTAAAGGGACGTGCAGATGAATCCAGAGAGAATTATTCTTTTCTCCTGGCACTACAGCAAGCCCTAACGAGAAGCAGCCGTCAGGAGCTTTTGAAGAATGAACTCACCAGGAGACTCCTCTGCTCTGATCGGCCTCCAACCCTCTCATCTGCTCAGGAGAAATAATAAACTGGGACATACGAGTTATTTTCATATGCACAGTCGAGTAACCTCACATGGGGAGGACTGGCAGGGAGGATGGGGCAGTGTTGGAGCTGCTCTCCCAAGGATCAGGCAATGCGACAGGGAGCCTGCACGGCCCACGGAAATCTCTCAGACCCCTGGCAAGATGCAGGAGGGGGTCAGGGGAATGAGGTGTTCTGTTTCTCAAGGCCAAAAAGCTGTTGTTTTTTAACCTGGGCTCAGTTCTGGTTCATACAGGCCAATTACCCTAGGACAGATGTGTGGCCAGGTACATCACCGGTCCTGGGCTTCTTGTGACTGCCCAGAAAAAGAGACAGAAAGAACAGGGCTTTCTTCAAACAAGGAATAAACTGTGGGGATATTATTTTACGGCTGAAACTGTTACTAATGGGGATTTCCTTTCTTTTTTTTTTTTTTTTTTTTTTTTTTTTTTTTAAACCTTTTCATTTTTCCTTTAGCATTTGCTTTCCTGCAGGCAGACAATTTTTTGAAAGGTCACATCCATTTAACTTTCATCCATCCTGCTCTTACTACTTTCCAAGCCACATAAGGAATAATTAAATTTTTATTCTGGAAAATAAATTTATAAATAAAATTATAGGGGCAGCCCTGAGCCCAGCTGCACACAAATGCAACTACATGCAATTGCAATTGTCTCTTTTTTCCAAGACCAAGAGCAGCAATGCAGCTGTCTCCCTTTTTCCCACAATATTTTAGCAACTAAAGCTCTATTCACATTTTCCAAAAGCTCCTCAGCTGGGCACAGCACTGCTCCAACAGGCACGAGGTTTTCCAAAGAAAACTTCAGTCCTTCCCAAGAGATAACCCATGTCAGCTAAGCTGAAGAGTCCTTCCCGGGTAGAAAAAGGGCTCTTCCTTTTCTTGAGTGAGCCAGCCCTTTGCAACATTGCTAGCACAAAGTCAAGGGGAGACAGTCTCTTGTGATTTCCAAAAGGTCACAGGCAATTTGTGGCTCTGGTGAGTTGTAGCTGTTGTAAGGTTTTTGCTTTCTGGTATATAAAACCTCCTTGGTAGAAAAAAAAAAAAAAAAAAGAGCTTGGTTTTTCTTTTTCTTTTTTTTTTTAAGAGATCTTTATATACATATTTGTTGTTTAATCCTGAATTGGGTTCTCCTTGCATAATGTGCTTACCTTAAGATCTCACTCCTGTTTCCCGCAGGAAGGTGGTCAGATAAACAGAGATGGAAACCTTGTCCATTGCTAGCTGAAGCAGTGACAACTCTGAATTTTCACGTATAATGCTTCTTGTGACCACTTGCCAGACATCTGGAGACAAACAGCTGCTAAAGGGAACCAACATAAAACATAAATGTTTTGAATTGTTTGTTTGACTAAAATATTTTTGAGCCCCTTGGTTGCTCTTGTTTTTTCCCCTTGCTTGAATTGAATCAAAAGTCTTCCAGGAAAGAAAAAGATCAATTGAGATCTACTTTCCTAAATATAATAAAATAAAAAATTTTAAAAAATTAAAATCCCGAGTCCAACCAAAGTTGCAGGTATTTGTATCTGTTTCTAAAGAAGCAAACAACCAAAACCATCCCCCAAACACAGCAACTGTCCTCCCTCTTTCCTCTTGCATGGGCTAGAAATTCAACTCTCTTCTCTGGTTTTATGCCACTTTTCCAAGAGAAAAGAAGTTTTCAAGTTGGAGACAGAATGAAATGGGCTAATTTATGCCAGCAATTTGTGCTGAGACTTGCCCACCAACTTACAGAACTGTAGAACCATAAGGCTGAAACCCCTACCTGGCAAATCTCCAAAGGCAAAAAATAAAAGATAACAGATGCATTTAGAATATTCATAAACTTAAGCCTGGAACACCTGCTGCAGAGCAAATGCCATCATCTCACAAACTCAACAGAATCGTTAGCTGAGTCAGCCAAAAAGTGGCCAGAAAAACAAACAAAAAAAAACTTATTTAGACTTTTGGACGTTTTAAACAAGGTCTTTTATAAGGTAATCTGCAGACACAGTGTATGGATATAGGCTTGTAGGTATTTTTTTTTCCTTTCTATCCATTCTGCTTTGTGGTATTTAGCTTAAAGATTATTAAAAGAGATATTAGAACCTTCCTTGCTAATGCCAGGCCATATGGACTTGTTGGTTCCTGTGCTGTATGTTTAAGAAGGAGTGAAGACCAGAGAGTCCTGCCTGCTGAGGTAAAAGGAGAGAAGATTTGCCATGGAAACCAGGCAAAGGGGTAGAGATTGACAGGAGTGGATCAGGTTTCCAGGGCAGTGACTGAGATTAGTGAGCCTAAAGATGAGGTTGATTTGGGTTGAGGCTGGCAATGAGCATGGCTGAAGGAACACTTGCATGAAATGGCCACACGAAATTTCTCTTTGATACCACAGAGTTCCCCAGGCTTTCACAGCTGGACTAACCCCTTCCTCCTTGGGAAAACCAAATAGCAGCTCTGTAAAACCCACTCTGTATTATTTTTGACCCACTTTAACTGATGGTCCTAAATGTCTGGGTCAGCCCATGTGCCCCAGCAACCTCCCCAGCAGGCTCTGCCACAGGAGCGATGCCCGACGGCCCCGGCAGAGCCAGGTGCCATCCCGAGAAGAGCTGGCACAGCCCGGGATGGCAGCAGCCAGGAGAGGGGTGAGTGCCATCACTGCCTCCTTGGGACACAGCTTCTGCAGCATCCTGAAGCATGATGCGACTCTGGAGCTGCAGCACAACCTTAGAGATGTTTTCCCCTTTCTGGGATAAATGCCCAAGTCACACAAGCCTGGGGATGCAGCGCTGGGGCAGCGAGCACCGCATGCAGCTGGAAGCTCCCACTCAGGGCCTCTCCAAAAGGGCTGTGGCTGGGGCAAGGGTCCCATCCTGGCATGGAGCCTCACCTCACCGCTTCCTCAAGGCCTTTTCAGGATCTTTTCCTCCGGGATAAAATAGGGACAAGCTGGCACAGAGCTGCTGTTTAGTCTGACCTCGCTGTCGTGTCTCCAGCGTGCTGCTGCCTCGCAGGGATCGCTGGCTCTCAGGCATTTTGCACTGCAGGGCTCTCAGAGAGCGATGGAGCAGTGGGGTTACAGCAGCTCCTCAGCTCTAGTGCTGGCTCCCCTGCAAGGCTGAGAGGCAGCTCCTGGGGTCCCAAGTGCTGGTCCAGCCAGGAACACTGCGGTACCAGCACCCCAAGATGGGACAAAGCAGCCAAGAGGCTCAGCCAGCACCATGAACTCCATCAGATGCACCACGTCTGCCAGCCACAGCTGCCAAACTCTATGAAAAGCTCTGACTTGCCTTCTAGAGTCCTTTCCTGTTGCAAAACACAGGCATTGGCCAAGGAACAAGTTATTCATTCCATCCCTTGTTCTCTGTCACTCAGACAGGGGAGCACAAACCCTCCTGGCATCACAAGGACCTTTTGGTAGTATCACACAATGGGTTATCCTGCATTCCTAAAGGAGCAAGCACCTCTGGGGACCACACACTGATTTTTCAGATTGGTTACTGAGATGGACAGTGAACACCTTAGAACCTTCCTAAGCTGGTAACCAGGTTCACCTACACAGGTTCCCCTACCACACCTCCAGGGTGGATGGGAACATCCCCACCCCAACACCCAGCAGCTCCAGGCTCCCCAGGATGGGATGGGGATGAGCACAAGCAACTCATGCTGTGGGTGGCACTGGGCACTCCTAGGATAGGACTCAGGGCTGGGAAACTGCACTGAAGAGCCTCGCATGGAGCAGGTGCTGCGTGAGCCTCAGAGCTCACTGCAGGACACCACTCCAGTGGCAGGTTCTCAGCTGGTGCTGGGATCCTGGCCCATCACCGGGCTGGGCCAGGGAAACAGCAGCACATATTTTGTTGGTGTGTGGCATTTTGTTTGCAAGTCACCCCCCAGCTTCCCCATGAGCTGGGGGCTTTGAAGGCATCATACAACAGCTCTGCCTAGAGCCCCTCACCTGACTCAGCCAGGCTGCCTCGGCGTGGGTCAGTTTGGGTCAAACCCTGCAGGTCACCACACTTACAGGGATGGGTGGAGGTAGAGCAGAGTCCTCTGCTATGGACTCCATGCTCTGCTGACCTACTGGTGCTCAGGCCGGAGCACAAAAGCAGGGCCAGGAGTGGTTCTGGAGGGTGTAGGAGCACAGGAAAGCAGTGGGACAAATTTCCCTTCTTCAGCTGTTTGTTCCCCTTCTTCAGCTCAGAGGGGAAGCTTCAGTTACCATGCTGTCTACTGGCATGAGGGGAAAAGAGGAGGAAGATGGGGACCAACGCATCTTGCAGAAAAGGAGTATCCACAGGGCCCACTCTCTCACACACCCAAGAAGAACCTGCTATAGGCACTTGGCTGGAAGTCCAAGTGCATGGGCAGAAGGATGCAGGAGGTTTCTCTCTCCCTTTATTGTCATCATCAGCACCTGGACACAATGAAAGCTTTCATGCTGCACCTGGCCCTCCAACTTCATCCCATTTTAGCTGCTGTGTCTTCTCACAAAGCTGCTGTTTTGAGTCAGAAAAGGCTATCAAGAGAGCAGCTGTTTCCAGCCACAAGCTCTGCTACACTTCCCCCCCGGGGTCAAAAGCAGCCAGCCCAGTTGATGGAGCAGGTCAGGAGAGGGATATGTTTCACAGGCTGCTGACAGCCCCTAAGTCTCCTGGCTTTACCATAACCAGGAGGCTCCTGTTTCTGAACATTGCTATGGCTCTAACTCCCCAGGAAACCTGACCTCTCCTCCAGGGCAGCAGGATGGCCACAGTGGCCACAGAAGCTGCCATCCACACTGCTGCTGTGACAGCGGGGAAGCCAAGCATCTGCAATGTCTTCAACAGAAAGGGTCTTCTCCTGGGACTGCTGATGTTCTGGTGGTCCCTACTTGAGCACAAGCCAGCTTTTGCCTAGGTCCAGCCCTAGGAGAGCTCTAAGCCTGGCCCTGGGTTCAAAGTTTTCCCTTTCCATTTTCTCAGGCCACGTGTGACACACAGGTAGCTCATTCCAAACCATGCCCTACCCTACAGAGAGCTGCAAGTGGCTCTCCTCATGCAGAGTCATGTTTGGGACAGCCTGGGAGCATGAGCCCATCTCTTCCAGCAGATCTTTGGGGCTCAGAGAAGCCACAATTTATCAGTGGGAAACACAAGCATAGCCCCCTATTAACCCCATGTCAGCTCAGAAAGCCAAACCCCACCTGGGAGGGGATGTATTTCTCTGCTATGCTTTGCCATAGTGTAGGTCTTCTCCCCAGGGAGAGGTGAAGAAACACTCACTGCTGGGCAGTGGCAACATTCCCCATAACATCTTCCAGGGACTGAGAGAGACGGGAGCCACCCTGGCCCGCGTCACACCTCACCAGCCCAATCTTTCCACCATGTGAAAGCTGTGGCCAGACCTGTCAGAGAGGCCAAGAAGAGGGATACAGCTCTCAGTTCCTGGTTCTTCAACCAGCTGGGATGGTGCTTGGCTGTTTTTGTAGCAGCAGCAGAGGCAGCAATGGAGGTGGGGAGGAGGTGGGGAGGAGGTGGGGGCTCTGCCAGAGGTGAGGGAATGGCATTGCACTGCAAAGTGCACAGCATCATACAGGGACAGGAAGACTCCTGCCCTGCATAGCAACAAGGCTGCCTGTGACAGGCTGTTTTGCTGTCTGATACTAAATTTGGCCCCGTGGCCAGAACCAGCTTCACTGCTGAGAAGCCAAGGTAAGGGGAAGCGAAAGCCACAGGGGCTGTGACACCTGTTCTGCCTCGCTCTTTCGCTTGTGTCACTCTCAGGAGACCTTGGGTTGCTATATTTGAGCACTGATTACGTCCTAGCTCTGCTCTTATCCTTGTTTGTGAAGTTTGACTGAGTTCACACACTCTTGTGTACACAATGTGCCACCCTCCAGCTGCCAAGGAGCACTCACAGCTGGTTGGGGCTCCCCCCTCCACCACAGGGACATGGGCTCCTAGGAAGGATGGAAATTCTGTCCCAGGCCTTCTGTACCACCTGCATCCCAGGGCACGTGGGAAACCAGAGAGGAGCTGCTGAAAGCCCAGGCTGGGTGTAGGCCTGCAGTTTGAACCCCCTGGCAAGAGGTGTCCAGAGATGGTGGGTACTGACCCTTGTCCTGCAGGGCACAGCACCCTCTGGGAAAGCCAGGACAGCTGCCACAGACATGGAGGTCTGCTTTAAAGAGGGAGAGGATGGGGGTGAAACCAGCACAGCTGCAGAGCAGCCCTGGCAGAGGAGGGATGGGAAGGGAAGCAGGTGGCAAGTGGAGAGGAGAGCAAGCAGAGGCTGTGAGGGTTGGGGTCTCTGGGAGAGGATGGAGAATAAAGGATGGTTACTAAGCCCCAGGCCATCCTGGGTGGGTGGGGTCCTGATCTCTCATTTGTCCACCATCAGCAGCTCCTTTTTATTCCTGTGGTTGATGATAATGATTCTTCTACTCTAGGAGAGCTGCTAACCTGGGTCACACTGTTCCACAGCATGATCCCTTTTCCTTTCAATCCCATCCATGGCAGCCTTTCCTCTCCATCTCCTTTTCTACAGTTCTTTTCATTCTCTGGGGAGTCAAAGACCACTGGAAACAACTCAGGCTTTCAAGCCAAGCCCCAAAACTCTTCACCCTTCCTCTTCCCAGTCAGAGGGGAGGCATGGGAAGCTGAGTCCTGTCAGAGCTTTCACAGACAGACCAAGAAAAGTCATCTGTGTATTCTGGCTCTTTTCTTCCACTGGCATTCCCCTGGTCAGGCTGATCCAGTCATGGCCTCCCTATCCTCAGTTATTCCCTCTCCTCCTGAGATTTTCTTTCACACAGGTATCACGCTCCTCCATGCAGACATCTACAGAGGAGCCCATACAGTATGGCCTACCCATGTCTTTTCTACCACATGTCAAGGGGATTTGGTGAAAATTAAAAGATTAATTAGATTAATATTAAAGTTAAAATACTGCCCAAACAGTGCTGCAAGATTCGTAATGTGGTCTCAGGCCCCAGAGCAGTCTGAAACAAGGTAGGGAGCTCACACTGTAACACAGAAGAAGAAGGGAGAATCTACAGTTCAAAACCAATATCCAGGTAAGCATTGCCTTTTGAGGGTTCTCAGCTGGCTGGAAACAAGTTTTGATCAAAACCATTTTGATCAGCATCCACTGAGTATAAGGTGGGAGCTGAAGTGGGAAAGCTCTTTCCACATTTGTTCTATTATAGACCTAGACCTGAGTTACCTCTTCTGTGCAGCTGTCTATTCAAGAGAATTTGTCTGGAGACTGTTTGTCTGTGCTTTTTTGAGGAAGAAGCAAAGAAACCCCTGTGAGCTCAGGCTGCAAGCAAAGCTGCTTCATGGGAAGTGTAGAAGTGAGCCTGCATGGACACAAAAAGATTAAAAAAAAAAAAAAAGGGGAACTTTCCTGTGTGATGATTTCCATTTTCTCCTCTTTCCTTC
>VWZN01008957.1:28669-47381 GCA_013396955.1 Regulus satrapa
GGTGCCGCACGGAGCCCGGCCCCGGGGGACGGGGCCAGGTCACTGCGCAGGGCTCTCCAGCAGCGCAGCGTACCCGGTCCCCTCCTCCGTGGGCTCCCTAAGCCCGGCTGTGTCGGGGCGTGTCTTTGCTGTCGTTTAATAACTTCTTATTTGAAAGGGCGTAATTTTCTGCCGTTGTGGGGCGAGCAGCGCGCCGTGTTGGTAATTGCGGCAGCTGGCGCTGCGTGGGAGGGCTCGGCGCGGCCGGGGCAGCTCCTTCGCTCCTGCCGGTGCTCGGGGAGCGCGGCGGCCGCGCCGACCTTGAGAGGAAACTCAGGTGCGCGTCACCGGGGAGTTCCTTAGCAAAAAGCGATCATGGTACGCTCTTAAGGAAAAAAAAACAACAAAATATGACCCTTAAATAGTGCCTGGCTAGGAAGTTCAAAACACAGTTAGTGTGTTGCATGCTTGAAATAGACACCCTGGTCAGTTTCTCCTTTCTTTTTAGTCCATGTTCTTGATTTTTTTGCTGCTACGCAAACTTGCAGACGATAAAAATTGCAAGGGAACAGCATGTTGATTAATACTGACCTGTGGAGGGGGATGCTGGAGTCCTGTCTTAGGAGCTGGGTCTTCTGCCACTTGGCAGAGGCTTCAGCATAAGAATCTGAGTGGGGTTCTCTCTTGGGAATGTACCCTGACTTGTAGGTCATGTGAAGGTGGTGGGTCTTCGGTCTGGGTCTGTGGAGATACCCAGAGACAAGCCTGAACGCTGTGCTTTAGAGTTGGCAGTTGCTAATACACAGGTGCTAGCACAAGTCATGCTTATGTTCTGAGGGCCAGAGCCCTGGATCCTTGGGATGTGGAGAATACAGTGCTGTTTGCTTTATGATCTCTTTATTTTATTTATATTGTGAAATACAAGGATAATGACATACATGACTAGGTCTTGATTCTCCTGTCCTCTCTGTAGCCTTTATGAATATTCTAGAGTGACCGTAATACTTATTTTTTCTGGAATTGCAAATACAAACCCAAGAGTATAATGTACGTAGGCATCTCATTGCTCTCTTACTCAAAAAGCTGTTGTTTCACAGTTTCAAAAGCAGTTCTCCACCTTAAAAATAAAAGATACCTTTGCCAGCAGGTCATGACCTTTGTAGCTTGTCTGTATTAAGCACCAGGTCCAGGCTGAAAGTAAGTAATGGCAGAGCTGCTCAATTTGTTCACATGACAGATTTTTCAAATTAAAAGAAGGTTAGCGAGGATCTAAACCAATATCCACCACACATCTGGATTTCCTGAGATGTTAGTACAGACACAGGGAGTATTTTATTCTGGTACTAAGAAGATGTAAATATCCCCCAACTCTGTGAATATTTGTGAGGGATAAAAATGGTGTATCTGCAAGGAAGGAATAATGCTTAACAATGACGCTTGTTTTAATAGTATCTTATCCCTTATCTGTGGTTGTGAATGATTGAGATTTTTTTCCACGTTCCTAAAAATGAAATTTCATTGGCTTCTCTTTGGGGGTCCTTTTCATGAAGATGTCCCTTTGTCATAGCAGTTGCAATGAGCTGCTGCTGCTCTTAACATGTAACACCTGTAATGCATGGGCCTTCACATACAAGTGTTTAGGACAATCAGGTCAGCATAATTTATTTTCTAGAAATGTTTTAAAAGCCGAGGAGAGGGTTTTAATAGAGAAGAGGATCATAACTTTCTTTTACACACCAACTTTTAATGTATGTATTTGAATATTTTTTTTTTAAGTACTGCCTATCTTCACTTTGCCTGTGCCTTGTGCGTTCACTTTCCACCATCTCAGCACAAACTGAAACACAGAAAACACCATCTGAATATAAGAAAACTTTTTTTTCAGTGTGGGGATGATTTGGCATTGGAGCAGGTTGCTCAGTGCAGTTGTGGAGTCCCCATCCCTGGAGCAGAGTGGAGATGGACAGCCTGCTGTGGCCTACCCTGCACATCCCAGAAGTGCCTTCCAGCCCCAGTGGTTCTGTGCCCATCAGTGCTGCAGTAATTCAGCATCCTCTGAGCAGCATGCATTCACCTGACCGTGCTGGGCACAGCCTGCTGCTCTGGTGCATTCATGATTAAACACAAAGCGATGACCTGCGTGGAGTGTAATGCTTGCGTTAGTGGCATTCAGCCATTTGCCCATTCAGAAATATAAAGAAGTTGATACTGTGTCTTAAGGAATAATAAACAAATTATTCCATAGCTTCGTGAGTTGCAAGCATTCGTGAAAAAGAAACATCATGGTTTAAATCATCCGTTTCAAAACTGTAGAAAATATTAATTGAATAATGTGGTCGAGAATTTATTTAGAGTAGCTCAGCATCAATCACTTATTAACAGAATGGGAAATGAATGTTTATACTGTAAGAAGAATTAGAGTGCCAGCTTTCAAGTGGTCCACAACATTAATCTTTCTAACTCTAGTACTTTTGAGAAGCTGCTCAAATAATCTCTAAACAATTGTTGAAAATATATTTAACTGATCACTGAATTACTCATTATGCTTTATTTTTGTTTCCCCAAAATACATTAGTTTTAGGTCAGTGATCAAAAGAGAGGAAATAATAATTGTGGTTTGTCCTTCGGTCTCTGTTTATTGCTGTTATGTCCAAGGGTCTTAGGCTGGTTTTAATACTCAGGGAAATGAATGCAGTGTGAAAAGCAGGTGCCCTTCTGCCTTGAGGTATTTTATGTTCATAGTGAGTCTGCCTCCAGTGTGGCGTGCCAGAGCACAAATAAATCTGTGACATGCATGTTTTATGTATTGAAACAAGCTTCAATCTGGCTGAGCAAAAATTCATATTCCTGACTGCCTAAATTGTTTCCACACATAGAGACATGAAATTTAAACTGAGTATGCATTTTGTGCAGCAAAATGTGCATAGGTAAATGTTAGCACTTCCTCCATGTGTAAAGTGAAAAAACAGTTGTTCGTGCTTAAAATAGGTTGTTGACAGCAGAGATTGTTTAAGCTTGCAGCAGAGGTTCTTGTAATGAAAAATTTGAGTTTATTTGGAAATACCAAATTTGTCAGGCTACATGATTTTATCTTACCTTGTTTTTTACATGTGTGCTTTTCATTTGGTAATCAAGCTGAAAGGAATCCCTTTTAACTCCTGTTCAGTTTCAATAAGCAAGTTTCTTACGTTGTTCTTGCCAATTTATGCTCAGACACGTTTCATGACTTGATTTGGACCAATCCTTTGAGTCGATTGCTTATCAAATCTATTTTTTTAAATTGGAGAAAACATTACTTTCACAATTGTAGTACAGTACATATTTCATTTTGAAATATTGTTATTTCTTGTTTTTAAGCAGTAGCATAATTACAGTTTATAATAGAGCATGCTTCTATAATTGTTTTTGTCTCCATTAAGACCAAGGAGTCTTTCTCTAATCAGCACTTTATGTTTTTTGCTAAAGTGATGTCTTCTTTTCTCATTCCAGAAATGAGATTGCTCTAAAAATAATGCTAACAAAATTAGTAAACCTAATATAGCACCTATTTTGATATTGTCCAGTTTGAATTTCAAGAGAACTTTCATTGGCTGATGAAACCATGACAAGTAGTTTGAATGAGAGTGCTGTTTTGGAGCCTCTGCTGAAGAGGTCATAGAAGAAAGTAGCAAATAATGAGAATAACTTTGGAGAGGAATCAGATCTGTCTTCTCTTTCTCTTTCCTTTTTTCTCTGGTCCTTGAATGCTGTGTTCTCTGCCTGTCCTCAGGCATTAACCTGGTCTGTTCCCATAGGTTTGGAGCAGGTGAGTAATTTTTTTTCAAAAGAAGAATAAATGAAAGAGCTTGGTTGCTGTTCTTTGCTCTAGTTGAACAGGCATCACATGTTGTACGCTGCTGGGCATTTTCAGTTGTCTCTTTTGAAAGTGAGTGAGAAACTGCAGCTGCGTGCAAGCCTTGGTGAGGACAGAAAGTACACACCATGCTCTCAAATTTTTATTATTATTACCTTTAAATTCTGGTCTTTAGTTATTAAGAAGATGGTGTAGATAACTCATGAACGTTGGTGTTTTAATACAAACTGGAAAAAAGTTATATGTAGCAATAAAACCTGTGAAATATTCAGGAAGTATTGGAAACCCCAAAGGAAAAAATTCCAGTGATGCTGCAAAGAATGCAGGAGAAGTCTCATTGGGAGAATGGGAGCTCAAGTAAAAAAAATGGTTTGTACATACTGAATTAGAAAGTGAAAGTGCTGAGAGATGGGAATTTTTAACAGTTCTGCCTTCTAACTGTGGGATAATGACAGTGAAGCCAATGTAATGTTTGCTTTCCTAGCAAGAGCTTTCAAAGCTCAACCGCATGTGTGTTTCTTTTTGCATTTGAACGCCGTGCTGGCAGAACTCTGGATGCATTGGAGTGCTCTCACGAAAGGCCTTGGAAGAGAAATGAGCGAGACGGTGAGGCTGTGAGTAAGAGAACAGGATGAATGCTTTCAGGTTTTGAAGCAGGAAGTCTGCAGTGTTTCCCAGAGTGAGGGAGAGTGTGAGAGGTGCTGTGGCAAATACCACAGTCTGGTTTGGGGACTTCAAGGCTCGGAGGCCTAGAGCAGCACCTTCTCCCTTGCTAGCAGCAGCACTTGGCTGGCTGCACCAGTGCTACTGTCTGCATTTCTACCCTGCAGAGCTCTCCTGCCTGGAGATGTCAGCTCATCTTGCAGCTTTGCAAGGCTGGTGCTGCTGCGCTTAGGGCCGTGGGCAGGATAGAGAATGAGACAGTGGAGGGGAGCCCTAATGAAAGGCCAGAGGGGCTGGGGCTGGGTGAGCCAGAACTGTGTGTGGGAAGCAGCTTTTGGAGCAGGTGTGGGATACTGAGGTCCTGTCTGCTGGGGCAGATGTGTGGGATCTCTGCTGTGGGCCAGAGCAGGGGTGCTGTGGATGAGAAGGCAGGAACTAACTCCCTGGGGTACTCTACAGGAGTGGTGGTCAGACCGCCTGGCAAACACCTTTAGGGGAGGAGGAGTTCAGACTAACACAGGAAAGAGGGGTCCTAATCCAGAAGAGCTTTCAGAGGGTTGATTTTAAAATGTACCTATCTACAAATGTAGGTATCATGGCTAAGAAGTGTCCCAGTCCAATAAGGCATTAATGAGTATCATACCTCCACTGTCCTGCTCTTCACAGCTCCTGTGCTTGAAGTTTGACTTCTTGGGTCAGGGCCAAGGAGGAGCAAGGGACTTAAGTGACACAAAGGGAAGGGATGGATTTAGAGGTCTATAAAAAACTAATTTTAAGAATTACAGAGCTTCTTTTTTATGCTGAATTTTACAAATGAGTAAAATATCTCCAGCTTGTCAGGACTTTATAAATAAATCTTTTGAGATCATTTAGCTGGCACGCTCTCTGATTTTTCTGAAGGAATCCAGATGTTGATTTAGGAACAGCTTTTATTTATGGATTTGATTTTGTTGAGATTTTGTTGGCCTTGTCTCCTGACAGGATCTCTCTCCTGTGGCCTGCCCTAGCATCAAGAGTGCTAAGCACCCTAGAGGATTGAACCACAGATGTGTACACTCTTGAAAGTCAGCCCAAAGGCAGTAACAGAATTGGGGCTAATGCTTCAATACATGCAATTAATGGCTTTCTTGGAGGGTGAAGAAGCAGATTATGTAATGTGAAATGTCTGCTGCAGTAATGTCTCGTGCTGACTCTCATAGTAGTACAGCTACAGGAAACTCAGGTTTGAGAATTGCTGCTGAGATTGAGTCTTTACATTGACTATCTGCTCAATCAATAATTACTGAGTAGTCATGTTCTATCTGAATTGTAATATCTCTGCAAAAGAGGCCAGGGACAGAGTTAAGCAAATGATGTAATTATTTGATACATGATTTAATGCATAGTGTTTAACTAGTGTGAAAGTTGTTTTTCATTTGGCAAGTCACTATGAAACATGTTTTGGTCTTTTGTCAGCAGAGCCAGGGAGTTGCTGATGCTTTCATTTTTTCTTGGCCCTTGTTAGTTTACAGGATTAGGCAATTACATGAAATTGATGTGTACTCAGTGTGGGTGGGTTGAACCGGTGGGTCTTAAGGAAGCTAATTCACAACTTTCTCGTACTTCCTTTATTGATCACTCTTAATGTATGAGATGTAGACATTTGACTGCTTTGGTTCCAAAGTGGAAGCAGCTTCACTGTATTAGTCAAAACATACCCCGCCACTTCTTTCCTGAGTACTAGAAACACATATTTCTGGCATTTTCGTTTTAAACAACGTATTACCACTTGAAAGTACAGATTTGTGTTAAAAGAATATGAACCGCTTCTTTTTTGATGCATTTTAACACCAAGTGTCTTACAATCCTCTTTCCTTCTGCAGTCTGGGGAATAGCTTTTCATGTGTTTTTCTTTGGGTCCCTTCCAACTCAGAATGTTCTGCCATTCTTTGGTTTTGGGCAGCAGGTCCCCACCATATCACCAGATTTTGGAAACCAAAAAGGGTAGCTTTTCCTGCTGATTGTCGTGATTTTTGCTTCATGATGTTTCGAGACTTTCAAGTAATACTGTTGCATATAGATATTGCCCAGATGTAAGACTGAATTTCTTTTCAGTGTTTACTCTTGTGAAAAAGCAGTTTTGAGAAACCTCATTATATTTTAATTAAATCTCTACCTAGGGAGAGGCTAAAGGAAACGATGTGAAAATAATATGTAAGTTAGTCTCTCCAGCTGTAATGCTGCAATACAGTGATTCAGATTAATGCCAAGTATTTTTGTTTGCTTGTTTTTAATAGAGGATATCTTGCCTCTTGGGTCTTGTAGCAGGCCTTTTATGCCATGTGAACCAAACTGGTAAATACAGATGTTTTAGCTTTCTTCCTTTTTTTTAAAATCTAAGTTTAATATCAAAGTATTTAAGAAAAATGTAACAAAAAGGAAAGTGATGCATGCAAATGTGGTGGTTTTAGAGGTGTAGTCTTTATTTTTATATGATCCATAACAACTTCGTAACATTTCATGAAATTGCTGTGTCAAAGAAGGTCAAATATTTCCAGGCCAAGTCTTGGCCTTGCCTACACAACAGCACACAGTGAGCTGTATGGAAAAGATTGTTAGTCAGCTGAATACTGCATTTACAGAAACAGAAGGTATCCAAGAATAAATTGGTGGCAAACTGAGAATAGAGTAAATTTTACTTTACAGGAGATTTGGGGCAGAAATTATCTTGATTTACTATTTATTAGCCTTGACTCCTATTAGGCATGGGCTACTTTTATAGCAGAAAAAATATTTCTATCTGCATTGCCTTCCAAAAATATTCTTGTCCCAACAGAACTCTGTGGTACTGCTGAGAGCTGGGAACAGCCTAATTTCAAGTTGAGTGTTTTCCTAAAAACTTTTATTTAACTTGTTGGTGACTTAATTTCTCATTCAGGAGGGAACATCTTAATGCCTGGATCTAGAGGTCTCTGGCTTTTGTCTGTGGCTGGTATTCAAGAGTTCCACAGCTTGCCAGCAAGCTAAATTAAGGACAGACTACAGGGCAAATCACACTGCCTACCCTACTGTTGAAACTGGCTATTCATACTAGACCACTGAAGTGGCTAAATGGTTGTTTATCATATTCCACAATTTAACATGCAAAGTATCACGTCTTCTCATTTTCACAGTGAGAGTCTTATTTTTTTAAGTAAGAGGATTAAAGGCATAACTGTAAACCATTTATTTCATTACATCTCTTTTATCATCATGGAGCTGCTCGGAGAATGTGGATAAAAATGTTTGTTTCCCCTTTACATTCTGGCAGCACTGACACAGCATGAAGAATTTCCCAGGAATTCAGGGTATAGAAGTTGAAACCAAGTTCTGTGCACTCATAAATAGATGCTGAGGTGCTGTAGAGAGTCTTAGGGATGCAGTGCTTCCCCTTGAACAGACTTCATGGGGGAATGAATGCTAGTGAGTGCAGCCTCTCATTCTTTGACTCGAAATTCACCAGTGTGCAAGGGGGGTATGTGCCGATTTGAGGGCTTTACTTGGGGCTGTGTAGCCTTCAGGTGAGCTGCTGATCCCCTGCTGACAGTGGGGTTCAGTGCTCTTGAGGATGTCTTCTTGCAGCATATTCACATTCTTTTTTCTTACTGTCCCAAAAGTATTTGTGTAGATAAAGTCTTATTATTGAAATGTCAGTCTGAAACATCTGGAAACATTGTAATCCAAGTGCTATTTGAATCTCTCTGGTCTTAATGTTGCTTAAGTAAAACATTTCACACAATGTGAAAATCTGAAAAGGGCACCTAATGCAATAAACCTTTAGTGGCAAAAAATTTTATGTGGTTGTCATGATTCATTCTGTGCTTTGGAAGTTTTTTTTTAAGAGCAAACCCCATATTTTTTCTAAGTCATTCTCTGATAGGACAGATGAGAAGTTAAGAATCTGTTTCAATAGTTATAAACCTGAGTACTTAAAACTCCACTGGGAATGTGCAACACACCAGTTCACAGAATTTTCTTCTAATTTGACAACTAAGAACCCTGTTATCACTCTGAAATCTTTAACATTTTCTATGCTAAACTGTTAATAAGTAAAACACTTAGACTAACAAATACCACTGAGCTTAGTGAAATTTTCATGCATTTTTAGTCATCCACAAAACCAAGGAAGTTTTGGTGTAGGTTTGCTTGCTGTTTGACTTCCCTACTTGTTGGGGTGCTGTGTCTGCTGAATTCTCAGCACCCAGGGTAACAAGGTTATGTAGTGATGTTTTCTGTGTCCATGTCCTTTTAATTCTCATTTTGGTGTTGCTTTTGAACTCAAGCCCTTTTCAGACAATGTTAATTGGGGGGTGAGGGGGGGGATGGAGGGAGTGGAATAGATAGTTTCCCATCATAGGCTGTTTTCTATAAGTGGCATTATTGTTTTAATAATCAACCAGTGTGGTAGAGGAGAAGTAGGGAAAGGCAATAGTATGAGATTTGATTGTCCTGAGCAGCAGACAATCCACATGAAAGACCAAATATTTGAATTTGTTAATCATGGGAAAAGTTTCAGTAGAGTGGGAAAACAATTTTTACTGAAGACTGCAAGCCTGAGAGACAGACCCATTGAAAACCACACAATAGTAATTCCTCTGATTACAGAGGCAGAAGGAAGAACAAAATAGTTCCTTATTCCTAAGAAATGTAGAGAAGCTATTCCTGTAAGGCATGCTTCCAGGCAGTTATTTCATCCTGTGAGCAACTAATGATAAAAATGTCTGTTGCGTAGGATCTAACACATAAATGTGATTCTGTGTTGAGGGCTTCTGAAGCTGAATTGACATCACATTTGTTAATTTTCTCTTTATATACCGAGTGCCACAGTAGTCGTGGTTAGCAGGGAAATGAACATCTACAGACCAGAAGATTATAGTTGCCGAAGGATAAACTGGATTTGACTTCATTAGTGCACAAATGATAAGTTTGTGAGGAGTTATTATAGCATTAATCAACTTGATGGATTGGAAATATGACAGAACTGAAGCAGCGTGTAATATTAGTGCCTATTATTCTACAAATTATGTCTTCACCTACATTCATAAGGCAAGAGTCATTGCTGCACATTAAAGATGTTACACACTTTCTCCTCTTGTGGGGGCATGTGACAGCCCTTCAGTGATTCCTCCTCCTCTCTTCCCCGGCAGGGCTCTGCTCTGCCTTGGCTGCGTGTTTGCACCTTGCAACTAATTGAAGGCAGCATGGGACTGCATGGGAGCTCCTCCTTGAATGTAGTTTGTACCTTATGAACCTGGACCTCCTACGTAGCAGTGTGTATTTAAATTGCTTCATCAGAAATAAATGTTTTGTCTTCTAGACATCTTGGAAGAGGGAGAATGAGTAGAAGTTGTAAGGTATGGAAAGGTAGTGAATGGGTATTTAATAGTTTGATTTCCAGAGTATTGCACAGGTACCTGTACCTTTGGTATTGCCAAATACGATCTGCATGCAGTTCTGAATGCATACTGCAGGATTTGTTTATTTTCTAGGATATTGGTAATAACACGTGAGTGTGAAACCGATAGTTTTAAAATCCAGTCTGTACAGAAGTAGTGAAATCAGTTACCTTTGATCTGCTTTGCATACAAGGAACTGAAGACTTTGGTTCAAGGCTTGTGGGCATGTGTCTGCCTTATGCAGACATGGTCAGAATTGTCTCCTCTCTCTGGAGACTGTTGGGTGCCCAGTGCAGGGTATATCACTCATTTTTGTTACAACTGCTGAAATTTGGAGTTTAAGGTGTACTCATAATGAAGGCTGAGATTTTTATTTGTCTGTTTTTCCTTGTTCCATTTACTCATCAAAAACATAAATTAGTACACAACTAAACTGTGAATGAGTGAATACAAAGGCTTTAAATCTAGCCTTGTCCTTTCCTTCGCTTAAGTTGGGTGTCTGCTCTTGTGTACTAGGACTGTGGGATAAAGACTTTGTATCATCACTAATAAAATTAGGGTCAGCAGATACAGTTTGTGAAAATATGTATGTGATCAGTAGATTGTGGAAGTAAGATTTAAGCTGAAAAGGGAAAAAAATGATACAAACAATCTTCTGCTTGTATTTTAGTTTATAGCATGGATATGGCATGCCTTAGCAGCGGTGTGGTTTTGGATTCTGTGTGCCAAGAAGCTGGTGGTTGTGTGTGTTTGTGTGTATTGTATCTCTGTATCTCCATGGCTGCATATAGCTTAGTGCCAAAATCAGACTGGAAGTAGAATCTGAATTTCTTGAAATGTACCTAGCTCTTTTGTTGGAGAAGGAAAAGTTTGCATGATATTTATGATCCAGAAATATTTCAGCCATGTGCTTGACTGTGAAAAATAGGTGACTTCCAGTTTAGGCTGGAATCCAAGAATTTGTTATAAATCTGGCATTTCAGTCAGAAGAGGATCAGGCAAAAAGTTTCAGTAGGAATGGACCCATGCAATTGAAGCTCTCTGTACCCTTTTGGACATGTAAAAAGGGTGTTTTCACTGTTTGACTGGAACATTTACGAGATCATTGCAACTTTATCACTTAGTTACTTCTGTAAGTGTTTCAGAGTCCAGAACTGATAAGTTTGCTAAAATACAGTAATAACGTTCTTAATTTCCTCATTCCATTTGCTCCTACAAGACTTCAGTCGACTTGAAGAAATGTGTATTAGATAAATTATTTTAAATGTTTAAGGTTGTAGTACTGCAGACACTCTCTTAGTTTCTTTTTATTTAAAGATGTAAATGTACTTCCACCTCAAGAATTTTTACTCCAGGGCAAAACTTTAATGGCAGGGTGTTAAACCAATAGCTGCTACAATAAAACATAAAACATTTTTTCATGACACTTAAATGTGATTAGTTGCTTTCTCATGCCCATACTAGTATCACTCTGATAGGCTCTATGTCTTAATGTTAGAGACAGTGACCTTCACAAAACTGTGTACAGTGTTTTAAGCTTTACATTCTGTGTGACTTCCATAAAAGTTAATACTTCATGAGTACCCAAAGGAAATGATATAAAATTGTGCATTTTTTTTGTTAGAGTTCTAAATGGAAAGGTGCAAAGCCTTATTTAAGCCACTGACATGTTTATGCTTGATCCACTCATAGCTATTTATAGACATTATGGCTTTCAAAAATAATTTACATGATTTTTAGAGCATGAATTTTGTTTACAAATGGCTATTTTGGATAGAATGCAAGGTTGAACTGTTACTTAAAAAATGATTTTTAATCAGATGTTAACAAGGAATGTAATGGATACAAAAAATGTGGTGAACTCTTACTTTAATGCTACCATTAACAGTAAATTGGTACTAATTATTATTTTTGCCTTCCCTTACATTCAAATGGTGTATGATTGATTACGTGCAATGGTTCTCAACTGGAGGATGTGATTGTCTTTTATTTCATTGCCTCATTTTTCTAACAACTGTTAGAAAACTCAACTGTTTTGAACTGTTCCCGCAGTTTCTTGAATGCCTACTGACGTTCCCATTTTAGGGTTGAGCAGTACATAACTTAAAGCAGTAGGCACCTCTGGTCATCCTGGTGGGCGAGAGTTCTGACATGCCCAGGCTCCTGGCTCTGTGGGTATTACATGGGACCGTGAGGTCGCAACTTTAAAAGGCAGAAAGCTTTTCCATTTCCTCAAAGCATTCTTCACACTTTATTTGGAGGTTTGTGCCTCTCTCCTCTGTGTCTTGTTCTCTTCTCTCCAGAATTCTTCTTTTAGTACCTTAATAAATTGTTGCTCTTGGGAGTGGCCAGAATTAGGATGGGAACGTGCACAAGGATATCTTTATGGTGGAGGGAAAATAGCTGCATCAGTTGCTTCAGAATTACAAGGCCATTCCGTAACGTAGCTTGAATTTTTGCTCTTCTTGCAACATCACATTCTGGGACTTTCTTCTTCTCCGTGCTGTCCCCCTGTGAGCAGGAGAGAAGTACAGGAGGAGAGGATGTCGGTGAGACATTTTTAGGGCAGGTTGAATATTGCATCAGCATCTTTGCAGACTGAATTCTTGCTCTTGGTAACATTCGTGTTCAGTTAGCATTTGCAAGCACACTGGTATTCAGCTTGCTTAATTAATTTCTTCTCTTTCCACAGCCGCAGAGCCTTGGCCTGAAAATGCTGCGTTGTATCAGCAACTGAAGGGTAGGTACGCTGTTTTTTGGCAATTAATAATTACTTTATTTTTAGAAAACTCATTAACTATGCACTAAGATAATTAACTGCAAGGAAGCACAGAAACTGTTAAACTAGTCCTTAGTGTTTTTTGTTTGGTCAGAGGTTTTAGTAATGCTTGCATCTGCCAATATAAACCAGCTATTCATGGCCTATAAGGTCCTTGGTTTATTATTGACTCATTATATTGGCTGCTGTAGCCAGTGTAAAATGATGTGGTTGCAGGCACAGTTGGCAGATTTACTGCACCAATAGCTGAGGCAGCAGATTTTTGAAGTCTTGTGGTAAAGTGGGCTCTCAGTAAAAAGGAACTGTTAAAATGTATAGGCTAGGATGGTTCACTCTCCCTTTAGCAGCTCTTCATATATCATCAGATCACATTATGGCCCCCATTTGGGGCTCAGCAGCCTGCTACAGTTGTCAGAAGACTGCAAAGTAATGAAGACTAATAGGTAGCAGCTCTAGTCTTCTAAGCATGGAATTTTTATTGCAGTGAACTTGTCATCTTTCTTTTGTGTGACAGACCTAGACACAGTGTGCAATATTAGCTGCAAGCTGCTTTTATAGGTTTCTGAATACTTTTACTTTTTAGCCAGAGGAGGTATGAAGATGCGGTTTTATTTAACTTTGATTAGAAGGAGAGTAATTGGCATAAAAGTCAGGGATTTGGGTTTTTTTCTTGTAGTGTTTTTTATTGAATGTTGGTGGTAATGTATGATAAGTGCAGTTGCATTTGCAGGAGAAAAAATTCTGATTTTTTTTTCCCTGTTTTTTAATATTCATATTACAGATTTTCTAGTCCAGCTGCTAAATAATTATATATGTGCTCCTTGTTTTGAGCATAAGAAATGCAGCCCAGAATGATTTACAGGTACAGGTCAGTAGCTAAATGGGCACTGATTTTTTTGCAATTGTGTGGTTTATTTTTTTCTTCTTTTTTCTTTCTTTCAACAGAGGAACAAATTTTGCTTTCTGATAATGCATCTTCCCTTGCTGTTCAGGTAAAACATCATATTTTCTAAACTAAAGATGTTAACTCAATTTTATTTTTTGAATTATTATCTAGCTAACGTAACTGTATTTAGCGAAAAGATTAATTTAAGGATTATTTCTGCCAAAACCAATGACTTACTTCCTGCCTCTGATTTGCTTTACATTTTTATTGAAGTGGCAGAGCCTAAAGGATTTGAGGATTTTGAAAGTCTTTCGTAGAGTGCTGCTCCTTGTATTCCGGTTTATGTTGGTCTGTGTACAGTATCTGCCTGCCTGTCTGCTCTGGGAACTGTGCATGGTTCATACCTTTTGTCACCTGCTATGCATGTTTGTCTTGTAGCATCCTGCATGATGTTAGCCAGTCATTTAATTCTCACAGCTAATACTGCCCCAAACTCAGGGCATATTTGCTTCATGCTGTGAGCATCACCTCTTTCTGTGTCTCTGGTAGGTTTTTTCAATTTCATCATGTGTACGGACTGCAGCTCCAATGTGGTTTTTTGGAAATAGTCCATATAATTGACAGACTTGCACCTCTAATTGACTTAATAGCACCTCTGTGGCTGTGGAGTCCATGTAATCTCCATAAACCTGTTAGGTTCAGTAACCCCAAATCTCGAGGGGACCTTTTCCCCATTAGTAGCCAGCGAAGGCCTGGCTGTCAGAGTGGTGGGGAGCAGGATGTCTGTCAGGTTCCTGTCCTTCAAAGCAATTTTGTGGCTTAGCTTTGCTTAGCAGGCAGTTGCACTGTTCTCCTGCTTCTTGCTTTTTGTGTGTGGTCTAGCTCAGAGAAGCTTCAGCAAGCAGTCTTTGAGGGCTGCTGTCCAAAGAGGTCACATCTCGTTTACCAAAAATGGGACACTTCGAGATTGTAACTGATGTTATTGGTAAAAAAGTTAATGTGATTTCATCATGGTAGTTACTTCCAGGATCTCTTAACTTTTCTCCTTCCAGTCTGGCACTCTAGGATGTACCTCTAAGAGTAAATTTGATCACAGCAAAAAGATACCTTTTTCCTTTGCTGGAAAGAGGAATCATCTCCGATACACCTAATAAGTGGGGCAGTGTTTATTTGTTTGAGTAGTATGTTTTATACTGTGCTTCACAATAATATTTTTTTTTCTGTTGCTTACTTGAGCTCAGTGTTACTTTTTACCCCAGCAACTGTATTTTGGGGGGGTTCTCATGAATTTTCTTCCTGTCTAACAATACGTGTATGTGTGGCTTGTATTTAAAACAGAAACCCCCCTCCCCCCCAACTCACCAACAAAATAACCCTAAAATTTCCTTTTCTAATGCATCATTTTTATTTACTGTTTCTAGTACATTGTTATCCTACACATGTCACTTAGATGATAAATTAACTATAATATATTAAAAATCCTTGTTTTTCTTCAATATTCTCTAGCTGGACAGCTGATAGTAGCCATGACTATAAATAGGGTTCTGGTAGATATCTGATCTTAAACTTTATAGAACAATTCTGTATTGGGGAATTGTATCAATTTTTAAGAATCTGTGTAACATGGTTGTGACAGTGGAAGAATAACTGTTCCTGGTGTCTTTAATCCATTCTGAAATGATACTAGAATAAGTAGTGATCAGAGAGGTTTAAATACATCAGTGTATTTTGCATAAGGAATTTGCTTTTTGTTTTGATGAGAGCCCTGTTTGTCTGTTTATTGGTTTCATGGGGTTTTTTTTTAAAGGAGGTAGTGTGAGTTGGAGGATGTTTGTCTTTCTCAAAGGAAAATTTGGGAATGAGGGTAGGAGGAAAAATAGGAGCTGGTACCTGGGACTTTTTTCTTATTACTGACATTCTTTTTCCCCCTGTTACTGATTGGGGCACACCAATATCACCAGAGCAGATACATAGCTTGTTTGTGGTTGTTGAACTTGAATGTGGTGAAAACATCAGAAATTTGAGTCAAAAGAGCGTGTGTAATCAGCCGCCATGAAATTTTTAAGGAACGTGGTTTTAACAGCAAGACTCTGAATGTGCTGCAGCCAGTCTTTCAGGTGCTTTACAAAATCTCCTTGTACATCTCTTTGTAAAGCTGCTCTCAGGTCTCAGAGGGACATACAAGCTGATATCTACACATAAAATAACACACGCAATCCAGTGCCATGGTAAGTAATCAGTCAGAGTAAAACTTGACTGTTTCAAAGTTACCAACCCTGCAACACAGATGGCATTTCATGTACTTTCTGTTAATGGAGCAGATCAAGCAGACAGCAGAGCAAGCGACTCTCACTGCAGATGTAATTAATGAGAAGAGAGGGCTGCAGGTTGAATAGAGGAAGATGGTTGAGTTTTGCTGTTTTAATAATGATTGGACTTACAACTTCTCATTGGGCAGTAAAATCTGGACTCTTAATAGCCACATGTCAGATAAGAGAAAGGATGATAGAATCTTCTGGGAATTGCTGAGTAACCGTGCCTTTAGTAGTTAAAAACCAACCAAACACAAAATTGCCTCTCATCTTGTGGAACTTCTGTGTTGAATCTGGTAGGGTTTATTTTTGTGCATTTGTTTGTTTTTAAGTTTCTCTTCTGCTCATTGTTTATTTTGGAAACAGACTAATTTAGCAATTTCTTTGTCTTTAGTGGGTTCAGATTCTACCTATGGTACATCTTGGTGTTTTGCACTCATTGTTCGGTAACTTGAATAGTGTATTATGCAGCCAAGTCCACTTGATCTTGGGCTGCAAAGCCTTGGTATTGAATGAAATTTTATTTTCACTGCCAATTAATTTAAAGTTAAGGGAAAATACTAATCAGTAATGATTATCCAGCTCTTGAAAGGAGATTGTAACAGAAAGAAGGCTCTGTTCTTGTGAGACACTCGGCCCTCTTCATTAACAATCGGTGTTAATGAGAACACACCTCCTGGGTAACATGGCTCATGGTTAAAACTGTTCTCCATCTATTTATTGTACAGCTGCCATTATACACCGTTCCTGCTTATCAGGCTTAGCACAGTAAAAAAAGGCCTCCAAAGCCAATACATAAATATATCTCAGTAACAGAACAATGCCACAACTTTAAGGATGAAGAAATGGAGTTTGACCTAGATTCAAGCTGAATTACCTGAATGAACACAGGGGAGTGTATTTCAGTGTGAAGCAGAGGGCTTGTCCAGGCTGTGTCTCCTGGTTGATGCCTGGTGCAGGTAAAGCCATTTTGTTTGGTGCCTGGGTGCCAGTGGTGTGGCTGAGGAGGAGGGAGGGGTTAACACAGCTGCACTCTGCCAGGCCTCTTGCCTCAAATGGCAGCTCAAAGCATCTCTTGCACTGTTCCAACTTGTCAGGAGGAGGAATGTGGATGTTGAGACCGCCTCTTTTATTACAGGTTCTTCTGGAATCTTTATGCAGCTAGTCTCATAGTCTCGCTCAAAAGGCTGTCTTAAAATGTTTAGAATTCTGGAAATTCTGAAAGCTGTCTTGAGGTTAGAGAGCCTGCAGCTCATTTTGTTAAGATATGTATTAATTGCTTGTGCAGTTGATGTCCTTGTAAGTGGTCTTAACTTATTCCAGAGAAGTGCTTTTAGAATTGTCTGTTCTTAGCCCTGAATGACAGTAGGAAGTTTGGGCAATTTAAAATTGTCTTGCACAGACCAATTGCTTATTTACTTCAACAAGTAATCAAATAAATGTGTATATCATACATGATTAATTGCCCTTGACATTTATGTGATTTTTCCCCCCCTCTGTGTGTGTGTGTGTGTGTGTGTGTGTGTGTGTGTGAGAATTGTGGTTTGGTTTTCCTCTAGACAAAACAGTAGCAGAAATTTGAACTTGTTGCTGAGTCTTAAACAAAAGCTTGGTACTGAAATGAAAATCTGCCAATCCCTTTTTTAAAAAGAGAGTAAAACCTGGAATTCTTCATGATGAGAAATGCAGTATCAACATTATCAATCTAGTAGCAGTTTGTTGTTGCTGAAAACACTTAAATCCCAAGCTATGCAGGTACTGTTTGTGAGTGAAACATCTTTCATATAGTTCTAAGATGAAATTACATCTGAATGAATAGGATCTTCATTTATCTTCGAAACCTCTGTGCTACCAGTGAATCCACTCTTTCTACATTCTACAACAAGAATTACATTATACCATTAGAGCAGTGCCATGATGCAGTATAAAATAGATTGTTTTGGAGAATGAACGTGGCTCTGCTATAAATTACATTCACAGGTACAGAGGAATTTGTTATTTTGTTTAAAATAGTCACAAATATAATTAAGATCTTAATTTATGTTAAACTACGCATGTGGCCATTACCATAACTGGATTAGGAATTTAATCTGTCACTCAAGCAATGATACTGAACAGTTTTCATTTATAACCTTAGACACACTATTTCAGTTACAGGGACTGCAGCTGTTTGATATGAAAACTGAATTATTCTGTGGATTTGTTCATGGGTTTTAATTTTAAAATGTGTTCCTGCAATAAAGTGGAGAATAACTCTTTAGTTGTCATCACATACTGTCCATTGTACGCTCTTGAAATAACACAAAAATGAAAACAGAAAATGCATTTCACTCTTTCTTCCTAACAGTATGTTGTGTGAGTGCCTTTAGAAGTGCTGCTGAATAAGAGATGGCTTGGAATGGCTTGCTCTTTATTAAAAACTAATCATGAATATATCTTCTTCAAATGAAGCCTGGACCATGCCATCTGAAAATAGCGTTCCTCATGTGGCGATGTAAATTGTGAACTATTTGAGTCTTGGCATAAGTAATTTAATTCTTGCCTCTGATCTCAGAAACGGCAATCTGGATATGATTTACTTCAAGTTGTAACTCATTTTTAATGAGCGTATGTGTTTGCTCATATGTGTTTTTCTGGGAGGATACTGTAGGGGAGGAGGAGAGCCCTGTGATGGAGCTCTGACAGGGTGGTTCGCTGCCCAGTACATGTCGTGTGTCCAGCTGTCCTTAGCTGGGCAGGGCAAAGAGGAAGGGAGAGCAAGAGTAAAAGTCACACCTAAACCAATTGACTCCCGCAATAAGCAGAAAACTCCTCCCTCCCTCCCTC
>VWZN01008957.1:47418-63332 GCA_013396955.1 Regulus satrapa
CCCTCCCTCCCTTCTCCTCTGTCTTCCCATTGTATTTCATGCACAGTCGCTTTCTGTAGTTGCCATCAGAGGAGGACACAATGGCACCGTTTTCTTGCAGTGTTCCAGGGCTGGTGTGGGAAGAGGAGGGTGGGGTGAGTTGTCCTGTGTCTGGCTGTGGTTTCTGGGCTCTGGGCTTTTGAACTATGCCAAATCAGCACAAAGGTGATTGCTCTGATTTTTTTTTTTTTTAGGTAATTGAAATCCAACATCCTACTTAACATTTTGAATTTTAAATTGGGTGAGCTTTAAGAATAAGCAAGCCTTACATGGATTGTGTTCTTTAAGCAATGCTGTTGTAAATATACTCCATAATTCTGGCAGGAGGTGTCACCTGCCGTGATTGAAATGAATGATAGGCATAAGATATTTGATTCATTTTGTTACAAGTGCCACCTCAAAGCTTCCTATCTGCCCTGTTCACATAGTTACCAATACCTCATTCTCTCACAGCAAAAATATGAGCTTGCTTGTTCCACCCGATTTTGAAGACAGAGTGGCTCACGCTGTTCTCTGTGAGTATGAGGCCATGCAATACAAACCATAGTCCTGTGTGGATCCCTGGACACTGGGGCAGGAAAGGCACTGAGAGGCTTCACCATACTTCAATTCATTGTGCATGACTCTTTCTTCCCTACTCTATGACAATAAATATTGGGAGGGTAGGGAGGAGACTGTTAGACTGCAGGCAAGAGGCAGAGAGCATGTGTGGGAGAGAAGCTGACAACCCTATTAAGCCAAATCTTTATTTTTTTAATGCCTTTATCTGTTTCTTGCATTAACCTCATCCAAAGAACGGACACACTTTGTTCCTCCAGTGCTATTGAGGGCTGTAGTGTCACCCTGTAGTGTTCATTCTTTGGTAGTACACTTTTTTTCCCATAGGAGAAGGGAGCTGGAAATTTAATGCTGTTACTTGGAACTTCAGGAATCTTTGTGAGGTAGGACAGGCTGTGCTCAGATAAGTTTCTAGTTCTGCTGTTACTGTCTTGCTTGCCATTTTTTGGTGAATTTTCACAAGGCTTGTGTGTTACAGTTGGCCCCTTTCAGTCCTTTTTTAATTGATCAGCCAAATTTATGACTTTAACAATAATCTCTGATGTACTAGAATAAGCCCGGGTCCTTTATCTTTCAGATTGCTCAGCTTTTGATGCTTTGTCTTTGAAGGGGTGTTGATATCTTCATAAATCTCAGCAAAACTGTGCTGGGGTGGTTTCAACCTTCAATCTCTTGCCCAAAAGCGCTCAGAGGAGCTGAGAACACTCCCATTTGCTCACAGAAAAAAATTTCTCTCACAAGAAAAGCAAGGGTAACTTGCCTGCTCAAACTGAGTATGTGAGGTGGCCAAAGGGAAACAAGATGTTCTGAGCTGAAGTAATCAGTGTTCCGTGGCATCTTTTATCAGAGTTGGAAGCCATGGTGGTCTCATACCATCTGCACACCAAATGTGCTGGTTCTTGACATTCTGCGTGAGTGGTCAAAAAGGGAACAAATCCTCCCTTGATCACTGGGCTAAAGCGTGTAATGAGATAAAGACTCAGAGAAATTGCTGCTCTGTCTTATATTCTCTCTCTAGGATTTCTTTGATCTGTTCCAGTTCCAACTATTTTGGTAATAGTTCATGCCACTCACTTACTGTCTAACATCAGCTGTTGTCTAATATCTAGCATACCTAGTTAAATGCATCAGAAAAAAATGTCAAGATTTTTTTCTGGCAGGGGATATTTATAGGAATGTGTTGGTCATGATCCTTGTCCATGTTTTTTCTAAAAGAAACTATAATTTCCATAAATATGGAACGCATTCCCCATGCTTGAAAAGGCAAAACCACCTGTCTTGTTAATGCTAATAATTTCCAAAGCCTGTCAGTTACATCAATGAGAAAATGTAAGTACTCATAGTAATGCAAATTGCAAGGCTTATTTCTTAGGCTGAGCCCTCCTAAATTTGGGATAATACTGTCTTCTTTTACTGATTCACATGAATTTTTTAGTTGACTTGAAGGGTGTCCAGTGGACCATTAGTTTAAGCTGAAGCCAGAAGTAGATACTGGCCTAGTTCTAGTTAATGATTAGTTAAGCAGTGTAGATTCAATAAGGATTAAATTTGTCTTATACCGTGGATCTTTCCTTCATTTTGCTGCAGAACATTTTGTAAGGAGCGCTCAAAGTTGAGTAGGTCATGCTTTGGATACAAGCTATGACTCATAATAGACAGATATGTTGGTCTTTTTATTCCCTGGGCTTTTATCTTTTTAAAGATGTAATATCAGGGTTTTAAAAAAAAATTGTTTTCTTAGGTTGATTGTATTTTATGTTTAGGTTATACTATTAATATTACATACTGTATTACATATTTATGTTTATTTCATCACTCATCTTAAAGCCAGTCCTAAATAGGGACAAAGACTGGGTCTTCTTAAATTTGTTTTCATTTTTATTTTTTAAACTGAGGGTAGACGAAATTATTTCTAACATTACTAGAATCTGTGCTCTATTATAAAAAGAGTAACAAACATTTTTATGCAGTTAATATTTATTTCCACAGTAGAACTCAAATCTAGTTCATCCTTCTCTCTTTTCTTTACAAAGTTCAAAAAGGCACATGAACCCACTTTATTTGCATTTTTGAAATAGAAGATGTCAGCGTATTCTCCATCCCCTTTGTACTAGGCCAGAGACTGAGGTGGAATTTTCCCTCCAGTGTGATAAGAGTTGATATTCCTTGGTTTGTGGACATTTATGGAAGAGAAAGAGAAAAAGAAAGGTCAGATGTGATGAAAACTAGAGGAAACTAATCTGGAAATTTGGAGTCACAAACTATTTTTTGTAGAAACCTTGTGCTACATAGGAGTCTACGTACAATTCAGTATACAGTGGGCAATAATCTGAAGCAACTCATGTGACGTAAGTGTTCTGTGCAAGCATGTCTCATTTTTGATATGCTGATATGAAAAAGTAAAAATAGTTCTCTGATTCACCTCCTGTTGCTTAAATGTGTCTCTGCACTTGCAAACGTTTCACTTATTCATGTGTTGCCCTAACTCCGATGCAGTTCTGACTTCCCTTTTCTTCTAAACTTGCAGCCTGAATAGTACATGGCAGTTACAAAATTCATCTCTGCAGAACTGCAGAGTTAATTTAGTGCCTTACTGTGAAAGAAAATAATTCAGTAAGCCTAGACCAGTGATGAAATTCTTTGGAGCTGTTGTTTGGTGCCATCTGTTCCACTTCAGTGCACTACTGTTGAGAATATGGTGTTAGCTACTGGTAGAGCTTTCAGAAGAGCAAAGGCTGTGTACCAGTTGAGTTGGTGTATATTTTTGGTGTCCAGCAGTGGTGTAGGAGCCCTGCAGCACTGTGTGTGATCTAAACCAAAGTCTGTGCTCTTGTCTCTGCACTGTTTCTGAAGAGGTTGCGTATGAGGCCCCAGTTTGGGTAGGAGATGTGATTGGTGTAACAGCAGCTGGAGCAGCATGGACAGTGCCAGGTCCTGCAGAGCCAGCAGGCAAAGGAAGAGATTTAGGACTGAGACACACCAGTGCCTTAAATTACTGAAGAATTAGTCCTTTGGGTATTCTTACTGTTAGCATGGAGTTTGTGGTGCCAAGGTAGCAAGATACTCCGTTGTGGATGTATTCTGATGTGAGCACAGACTTGGTAAGGGATGCGCTGTCAATACCAGTGCCTTGTATTTTCTTTGTGATGGTTGCATCCTTAAGCAGTAATAGAGATTCTGGTTGGGATTAAAGACTTCCAAGACCAATTTCTTATTTATTAGTGCAGGACCTGAATTATTTGGCTGATGTTGACCGTGACTACTCTCTCTTTATATGTCTATGTCTTTGTCTGTATATGTATGTATAGTAATAGGGTCCCTAGCAGAGCTTTAAGTTAGTTAGGCTTAGTCAAAAGATGTAGAAATCCATGTTTCTGATGTATTCTGTAGAGCAATCAAAATTCTGAGGCGGGCTCTTGTCACCTGTAATGAATGTCTTGTGTTTGTGCAGTTTGTGACCATTATTTCTTTTTTTAAATTGAGATTTGTATTTGAGTCAGTTCATCTAAGTGTGCAAGAGCCAAATATCACAATGGAGTGTGCAGTTCTTCAGTTTGGTGGAAAAAAGACCAAAGTTTTTGGCTTTTTTTCCTTGGATTGGTTTAGAATTTGGAAATAAAAGCCTTGAAGAGCACACCTGAGAGGAGATGAGTTTGGGTTATTTTTGTTTCCTTGATAGTACAGAAACCACAAAGTTAGGAGTGGGGCTGTTGACAGTTCATGACCTAAGGTTTCATCTGGTGCAGAGATGGGCAAATCTTAAGGTTAAGGTTTGCTTTCATGTGTGTGATGAGAGTCTGAGCAGCTAAAGCTGTGAGAGAGTGGTTTACTGCCAGTTCCTGCAATCTGAAGAGCAGGGAGGAGGCTTGTGTAGAAAGCGCTGTTACAGCAGCATTTTTCTTCATGGTGAGAGCTTTGTTACTCTAGGCCTTTTTTACCTCAAGTCACATTGTATAAATAGGTAGTGGAATAATTTTGGAATCTGGAATTGTGACCTGTCTAATTGCAGAGACAAAATGAATGATAGGACTGAGCTGAGTTGTGAGAGTCTCTAGAGATTAAGATATTCCTTATTTGGCCTGGCCAAACTGCAAATATTTTTCTTGACATCTTGCTATTTCAACAGAAACAGCGTATGGATTTTGTGGTAGTGGCAGGTGCTGACAGAAATTGTTATCCTTCTGAGAAAGCTTTGAATCTAAGAACACAGATAGATGGAAATGGTAAATTGATCACTTATGCTCTCCATGAATTGCATAAATTAAAAATAATGCTTTGTCCCAAATCAGACTTGTGCGTTGACAGTATCGTAGAGCAAAATTTCTGGCAGCTATTGTAATTATAATGTGGGAAGGTGCCATATGTGTTTGCTATGTTACACAACATTACCTTGACTAGCCAGCTTTAGCCAGGAGAAATGAGTACTGTGGTTTTCAAAAGGGGCAAAATGTCACTCAATTTTGTACAGCCACAGCACTAATTGTGTCTGTCACATACTGCTTCTTTGCCCATCTTGGAAAAACAGTAAAAATAGATGAAACTGCATTAGAAGAATCCCAGTCAGTGTTTGAATGATAAAGAGTTGTCTAATGAAGTTAAAACACCTTTGTTTTTCTTTTACTTACCTTTCTTATTTATTCCTGAAAACAGTATGCAAGGAACTATACTTCATAAGTGTGTGTTAGGAACCAGCTAACACAGCCAAACGTGTAGAAAAACGCCACATTCGTTTGCCACTGCTGTATTAATGCTTTTCAAATGCGACTCTTTGTTTCCAGGCCTTTTTGCAAATGTGCAATCTGCCAATCCGGGTGATTTGCAGGGCAAACGCCGAGTACATGTCCCCATCTGGTAAGTGTGGCCTTCATTTAGATTACTGTGTTATACCTCCATTTTGATACCATGGCAACTACGCCTTGTCTTGCTGATAACTGTCGGGCAATGCTACTGTGTGTGGGTTGCCTTTCCCCCTCCTCTCTCCTCTGCAAACAATCAAAACAGTGAAATGTTGGCACAATGTGCAACAGTACCCGTATAAAGTGTTCACACAGTTCAGTGCCTGATGGAAACCTCTCAAATGTCCTACAGCAGAAAGAATATGTATCCAAAAGTGGCTTTATTCTGCGTCCAGCAAATATTCCAGGAAATGCTGTTATATTTTCCGGTTGCTGGAGCGAAACAATACTGGAGAAAGGTTCTCTTTTGTTACTCTCTGTGGGAGTTGATTGCCAGGATACAGGAGAGAAAAAGGTGCGTTGTTGCTGTTAAGGGTGACAGGTGATTTTAGATTTTCCTCAAGTCCATGAGACTGTCTGGAAAAAGATTCCAAACCCACCACCAAAAGGTTAAGTATTAGAAGGCTATACAGCCTGGTTTTGTTGGAGGTGATTGCCTAAAAATGCCCAGATGCCAGCTTCAAAATATTGCCTAAAACTCAGAAAGAATTACAGAATGCAGGGTGCCCAAGTGTGGCAATCCTTGCACTCTGTCCCAGATTTTTATTGTGTGAAGAGGTCCATGTTTACTGGTTACCTGGCCCTTGCTGATGACTGCTGTATGGAAGTGCCTTTCAGTATATATCTGCCAGCTATATGGATTCTGCTGCTGGTACTGATATTTTTGGTTAAAGCAGTGAAATGAGACTGTTTAAAAAATAACCCCAAACCAACAGTTGCTTGGCAAGAGTGAAAACCCAGCAAAATATGCAGGTATATGAATTATTTGTTAGTAAATAGAGCTTTGAAATGCTGAATCCAGGCACACAGGCACATCTTGCATGTGTAGGACTAGGACTGGTGACAGTTATTTGCTATGGCTTTTCTGCCACTCACAGCTCATGTCCACACTTGCTGGCATCTAATGTTGTAATTTAGGTCTGAACACTCCCTTCTTCTAAAAACAAGGAGCACAACAGGGAAAATGATACTGCTTTCATTTTAAATGTAGGCAAACATACAGTTTTGGGTTTTTTCCCCCTTATTCCTGGAATCCTTTACTGGTTTTACTCATTTCTACTCACCTAGTTTCCTTTCTTTATATTGGTTTAATGATAATTCAGAGAAGGTTTGCATTTGTTCCCTTCTCTCTCCCCATCACCCTCTGTCTCATTACTACAATGCATTTCTCCTTTTACAGGCAAAGTGCCCTTCATTCATGTGGGAAATCAAGTAGTATCTGAACTTGGGCCCATAGTCCAGTTTGTAAAAGCCAAGGTAATAGTACATGGTTTTCACTAATTAGTGAATTTTAATCCTGCTTAGCATTGCTCTGATTTAGTGTGCTTTTCTGGAATGTTATTGAATTTGTTAAAACAATATAGGAATCTTGTGCTGCTTTAAAAGGAAGATATGGTGGAACAGGAGTTCATGAAGTGAAAATGTTTTTCTTTGTCATTTCCTCAAATTCTACAGGTAAATTCTGTGCAGGATAGCTGCATGTCAGTGTTAGTTTCAGAGACTTTTTTTCTGCATGCTTTATTGCTGGGTCTCAGATGTCTTAAACCCAGAACTGACCATTTTAATTGACCAGTTCTAAAACATTCAAATTTGCCTTTATTCTCCCACCCCCTGGCCCTCCCCTCTATTTTAAAAAATGCCGTGTTTTCACTGAGAAGTTGAGTCTGTATCACAGGTATAAATTTGTGTTTACTTCTTGCCATAACCAGCAGGTTGTATGCTGGAATTGTGTTCATCTATAACTGATAGTAGTCTAACTTTCTTGTAGATTAGCTTAGATTTCTTATAGATCAGATTAGTTGCATTATGGTGATTTGATTTTAATTGTAAAGGATACTGTATGTAAAAATTTCATATGTAATTTGTTATTGAACTATGGAAGAGACTAGGATCTGAGACAGAGCTCACCAATGTTAAAGGTCCTTGGGTCATATGTTGCTGAATATTCCAATACCCATCCTTACATGTGTGTCTTTTTTCTTGTCCTCATTAGGGCCATTCTCTCAGTGATGGATTGGATGAAGTTCAAAAAGCTGAGATGAAAGCCTACATGGAATTGGTCAATAATATGCTCTTGACAGCAGAGGTACTGCAAACCCTAGTAACTCCACACACATAAGTGACTGTAGGCAAGAAAGCTTTAGGATTTTTCCCTGTAGTGGAAATAGTGTTTAGTTCTTCTAATAGTTCTTAGATTTAAAAGTTCTTAGATTAGGTCATCAGCTCTGTGAGTTGAAGGGGAGCCAGGAGTAAATTCTCCTGCACTGTGGATTGCTTGACCTGTTCCTGTAGCCGCATACGTGACTCCCCTCTCCTGTGTCATGTGTGCCACACAGCTGCAGAAGAGGCTGACCAAAAAGCCCAGTGGTTGCTGGGGTGCTGGCGCAGCGCCTGGCCGGCCAGGCAGCGTGCTGTCACTGTCACCGTGTGCCCGCTGGGATCCTCTGGCTGCACGGCCGGTGTGGGTGACAGTCCCAGCGTGGGAGCCCCGCTGGAAGCACGGGGAAGGTGCAGGGACTGAGCAGCTGAGGGCTGGTCACCTGTGCCTTGAGTTGGGCGTGGGCAACAGCAGCAGGATTTTGGTCTCAGCTTAGTTTTGGTGCTGGTGAAATAAGAACTAGGAACTGGGCTTTTGCCTCCCACTTTTATTTTGGTTTGTACATCAGAGGTCTAAGAGAAGAAATGAAATGGAAATTTTAATCTAATTTAGAAAAGAAAATTCTGCTAGTGAAAAATGATTGTCCCTGTATTCTCCTTTATTAGGAAGTTTTAGTAAGTGTTCTTTCTTTTTCCAGCTCTATCTCCAGTGGTGTGATGATGTTACAGTAGAGGAGGTGAGTGGTTCCGCAGCATTTATCTTAATTAAAATTTAATGAGAAAACACTTTTGCTCACAACTGCAAGTCCCTACTCATAAATGAAACATGGGGGTTTAAACCAGTAATGATAAAGTCTTTTCACTTTAATTTCACTTGCATACGCACTTCAGGGAAGCTGTGTTACTAGAGGTAGCTGACTGCAGAATATATACAGGTTTTATTTATGTTTCTGAAATAATACCTTTAAATAGTTGTGCTGCCAACGGTGGCTCCTGTGCAAATGCACAAAAACTCCTTTTATCTTCTACAGCTCCTTTTCTGAGAGAAAGATTTAAATATGAGCTGTTTTGTTCAAGAGGTATCTGTATTTTCTTTTATTATAACCCAGTACCTTTCTATTTTTCAACAAAGATTACTCACCCGAGGTATGGCTCTCCCTACCCCTGGCCTCTGAACCGCATTTTGTCCTATCAGAAGCAGTGGGAGGTCAGGCGAAAGATGAAAGCCATCGGATGGGCTGGAAAGACACTTGAGCAGGTAAGTATGAAAAGGGAGCCATATTTCTTTACCCTGTCTTCCTTTTGATTTCTTTTCTTTAGTTTTTTTTAGTAGGCATTGGAGAGTAGCGTGTTCCTGAAACAGATGTTGAGCAATGTATATTCTGTATTTTAAACATTATCAGGGGTCAGGTATTTGCCTTCAGCAGCAATGCATCTTAAATTATGTGCAACCTGATGGGGGGGAGGAAGGATGTTTTGCCACGAGTGTACAGCTGTGTCAGTGTTAGTTCTTGCCACAATCCTGAAGATAGGTTGTAAGTTCTGTGCCCTGCTTCCTGTATGATGCCGATAGGCACTCTTTGTGGGATTGTGGCAGGTTGTGAGGTTTAAGGCAGTACCTTTCATTGAGCATAGTTATAAATGTTATGGGAAGCACTTAATCAGAATTGCCTTACATCAAATGTTAGATTAAATAGCACTTTGCTACCTGCCTGCTGTGTAGGTTTGGCTGATTTTAACAGCTTCTGATATTCCAACGTGTTATATTCCCTGTTCCCACTGTCAGTGCATATAGAATTTCTTGCAATGGTATTACTTCCTGACAATATGGATTTTCTTTCTTTCTTGTGTGTTTTGATAGGTGCTTGAAGATGTAGATCAGTGCTGTCATGCTCTCTCCCAGAGATTAGGAACGCAACCATATTTCTTCAATAAGCAGTAAGTTATTCTTCATTGAAATACTGCATCCAGCAATAACAAATATAGGAATATGCCCACATACTTACAAGTGCATTTATGTAAAACTCCTGTTTCATTTGAATGCTGTGTGAGTAGCTGCAAAAATACAATTGTGTGACCTAAATCTAAACATGAAAATTCAGGAATAAGTATTCAAAGATTTTAAAGGGAAAGCTTCTGTAAGTTTGTTATATTTAGGATTTCGTTTTACTCCTGCTTGTCTTCTCTACAGATTCTACCACAACTTTTGTAGGCTACAAATGTATATTTTAATATAGTTAGTTTCTTATTAAAAATGATACATTTAAAGCTTTACTTGTATTCCTTGGGTAACATTCTCTGCTAGAAGAGTGAGTGTATATTGTGCCAACCCAATCAGGACAGCTTGTCTTAACACCTGAAGAAGTTCTGAATGAATTGAATTAGCATGAGTGTGCCTGTGAGTTCGAAGAACTGGGGGAGAAGCTAGCTGGTCCACAAAGAGCTAAATGCAAAGTGAAAACTAAGATTCACATTGCCAGGAGAGAAAAAAGAAATGACCTTATCTCCATGGAATGTCCTCTGCTCTCACTGGTTTCTTTCAATTGCAATATGCTCTTTTAGTATTTTTTTCTCTCCAATAAATCACAATTTTTAAAATGTTACAGGCTTAAATAACACCACATTAGCACCCTCTTGTCACTTGTGCATAGATCAGTCTAGAACTGCTCAGGTCTGTATTTCAGTTTACTACATTTGAATAGGGAGATATCTTGAAATGGCAGCATTTGGTTACTTTTCTGCATTGTGTCTTTGCCCCTTAATCTGTTTCAAGTTGAGACTAGTTGGGTAGTCTTAATTCAGGGGATACAGAAATATGACTGATGGTGATTTTAAGTTGCATCTTCTTATTAAGCATAGTATCCCTTAATTTTTCTTTCTTTATTTCTAATGAATTGTAACTTGGGGAATTTGTGTTGGTTGGTTTTTTTTGGTGCAGTTTCAACCTTTAAATTTTTTATCTGTCTGAAATATTATGAAGAAAGCTTGTGGTTTTAACCCACTAGTTTTCAGTCTGACTTCTGTGAGTCATTGGGAGGTATATAAGAAAAGCAGCCTGTTTCTGACAGATTAGTTTGTTATGCAGGGGTCCATATCTCCACTGGAGAGTGCTTAGTGATCCACAAATAAAAAGGCAAAAATTTTATCAGTTAGGAAAGCTTCATGCTGCATACATTGAGTGTTAGTAAAGGGGGACTCTGAAGTTCTTGATATATTTGAAAAAAGGTATTTTTTTTCCATAGACTATATATATGGACTACTTCAAGGTCCAAGGTGACAAAACAGAAGGGTCATACCTAAAACATTCCCCAGATATCTGTTTTCTTCTGTGTAATCCCCTTTCAGAAAAGTTTCCAGCTGCTGCCACCATGGAACTCCCTTTTTTGTTGGTTGAATAGTTCCGAACTGTTGCAGGGCATAAACAAAGGAATGGGAGTCTTTAAACTTCCACTTGTCTCCTTTTTTTCCCTGTGTGACATAATAGTTGGATTTCTTTAATAAACATCTGCAGAAATAAAAGAAGAGCCACAAAACACCTGATGAACATTTGTGCTTGTTATGGGATTAAAAGGTGGAGCATGGTTTGAAACCAAATCACTGAGTCTTGTGGTCTAAGAGATGTTTTTACATTTCTAAGCTCCCTAAAGCAAAGAAAATACCATCCCGAGAACAAGCAGGGTTCTTAATATACCCTGTACACAGATTTCATACATTTGGTTTAGCCTTGTTTGATTTCATCTCAATTCTTAGACGGCATGGCTATCCAAAGGTTACTCAGAACAGCACCATTTTTCTTGAGCTGAAGGACTTCTCTTCCAAAATACCTGTTCTTTTTTTCCTTTTTTTTTTTTTCCTTTTTCTTTTACAGACCAACTGAATTAGACGCTCTCGTGTTTGGACATCTGTTCACAATCCTTACTACTCAACTAATCACTGATGAACTCTCTGAAAAAGTGAAGAGCTACAGTAATCTCACAGCGTTTTGTCGGCGAATAGAGCAGCAGTACTTTGAGGGTCATGAGAAAGACAGCTCTACAATTGCAGCCCGATCTTCCAAGAGGTCCTTGCTGAAATAAGCGTGGTGCTTAGGGTGGATCACCTTGCAGTTTTGGGTTTGTTATTGTTCAATGAATTGATTTTGAGAACAGAAACATTTGTTACCTTTTTGAAGCTGCCAAATCGTTTTGGAGCGAGAAATACAGTTTTTGCGTTGTAGAATATACTGTGCACATTTAAGCTGAAATGTCTGTATGAATATTTCCATTTTAATAGCCTGTGTTCTACTTACTGTAAAGTGACCTGGGAAAAATATTGTATCTGTTTCAAAAAAAATAAAACACTGAAAGTTGAGCTGTGATCTTGCTAAATGCCCTTTTTTGCTAAATTTAATGTTTTTGTAGTTCACCTGTGAGATCCTTTTGATAGGACACTCAGAGGAAAGTTGTAAAACTAGTTAGAATTATTAGGCTGGGTGAGAAAGTATGCATTAAAGATCTTAAAGTTTGTCTGCCTCAGCTGAAACTTATTTAGAAATTGGGTGAAAAAAATGTCTTGGAACTCTCACAACTCATGTGATCTTATTCAGTCAGTTCCTATTTTTGTGTCAAAGTAGCTTCTGGCTGTCAGTCCTTCATCTTGTGTGTCGTGCCTCTGCTTTTATCTCTCATTCACCTTTGGATTTTTGATTATAATTTTTTTTTCCCTGTACTTTCCCAGTTTTAATCCCCAGCTCGTCCTGCTATTTAAGAAACGAATTTGCAAGGTAAGTGTCTACCTCACTGTTTCCACTTCCAGTATGTTAACATTGCTTCTCAGCTTTGATCTAGCAGATGTGGTTCTCATAGAAAAAGGAAGCACTGTGACCCAATGGCTGACATGTCTTGGTCCTTCTGCCTCTGCATTATTCTTGGTCACGTAGCCACAACGACACAGAAGTGAACACAGAAATACCACTGTGGTACTCCAAAAACCCTGGCAACATTGAACTTTTCAAGGCAGAGGTTCTTGTGTGTAGGCAAGGACTGATCTGACTGGTATTGTTTTGAGTGCATTAAATGGTACTGCTCTGTTCTGCTGTGTACTTGATACGTTTCCAAAAGCACCACCAGGATCATGCTGGTGGCAGAAACAAACCTTGTGCACTCAGGAAGTCATGGGCACAACTAGGAACTAGCTCAGGCTGTTTGGCTTGTTGGAACCACTGTGTTCTTATTTTGAAATCTGTTCTTTTGACTATATGCTTTAGTGTCAGAACACTTAATGGCTTGAACTGGTTACACAATGTACACATGGCTGCCATTTCCTTCTCTCTTAAAACTGAGCAGAAAGCAGCTTCATGCCTTGGACTGGCTGCAAATCCCATGACAGGTTTCTGAGCCACTCCTGCTTACTCACTGCTTTTGTGGGGACCACTCTTGCCAGCTGGACTGGAAAACAGACCTGAATTCTTACTGCCTGCTTTTGGATGTAACAGTCATAAGTCCTACTGCAGTCAAATTTACTAGTGTGTAGGGGTGTCTTGGTCTTTCATCAAACCACTCTTGCCAGCAGAGGTAAATTGTCCTTGTCCTGCATTTCAGTCTCAAAATTAACATGTCTTTCTGTTGAATGCCTTTTTAAACTAAAACACATCAGCTCTTGGCTGCTTAGACTGCTTAGTCAGTTTTTAGCTGAGAACTCAGACATTTGTTTGAAACTTTCTTTTTTTTGCATTAATTCAACCCCTGAAATCAACTAGAAAAGATTTTTTTTTCTATAAGTTTGGAGAGAATATTGTGATACATGCTACTTCGATACATGCTGCTACTCATAGGCTAAAGTTAGCACACCATGGTGGTGGGGAAATCCTGTGTGAAAACTCAAGTATCTTAATCCAGAGTAATTAAACTCTTGCTATTTGCAGAGCACCATTCACAAGAAAAGATTTTAAACTAGCCTCTTTTGTTTTAGCAGTTCTGCTGCCAGTAGATTGAACTGCAGGAGTAATTAACTTAATGGATCTCTAAACTTACCTATTTTTATGCAGTCTGAAGGTGGGCATGTGTTCTTCCTCTTTCAAGGTTTCAGTGGCCATTAGCCACCTTATAGCCAAATTTAAGCAATTGCTTTGAAACGGCATTGAATGGAAACTTGTATTCTGCAAGGTGAGGCAGAGCAAGCTCTGGTAATACAGCACCTTGTATGCTGAACAGCAAGTTATTGCAGATTTTGTGAAGTAGCATACAACAAGCTTTAACACTTCAGAAAAAAAAAAACCCCAGAGAGTGATATGCATTAACCTGCTTTAAATGTCTCATCTAGAAAATAAATGCTGTGGAAGTGGTTGGGCAAAAGATACTGATCTCTTGCAAACAAAGTTTGTGTAAATCCACCTGAGTTACCCAGACTCCACTTAAGGATACAGAGACAGGCAAATCACATTGAGTTTTCAATATTGAAGTGAGAGGACAAGCAGAGACTGAACTCTCAAGTTACACTGAGGTTTCTGAAAGTTTAACCACCCCCCTCATTCCTCGTGTGTGACATTGATAATTTCATTTAAATGGAAAAGAGCATTCCTTATTTCCTTGACTGAAGAGGATTTTTTCTGCATGGCATGTTTGCTACAGGGCTGGTTTGTAGTTCAGGCTGCATCTCATTCTAGGTGATACCTAAACTTAGAAGGAAAATCTTGGCTTTGCTGCCCATGCTGAAAATAGCTATTAAAATCCTAGCCAAAAGACATTCTTTGTACTTCATAAATACAAGAAACCATGATGCTTTTTAAAGCGACATTGGTAGCATGACTGGTGCTGTGGAGCAGACTGGGCCGAGCTCCAAGGACCAATGCTTGCTTGGCAAGCCATGCTTCCACTCTGTGAAGCTGCACCCTACAAAGGGAACACTTAAACAGATTGCTCCTGAAATGCTGGGCACAGTTTAGGAAAAGGAATGAAAAGCTTTAACAGCACCAACAACAAAAACAAATTAAGGGTGGAAAAAACTCCAAACCAGCCCAAACCCAAGGGGATTGAGCAGGGACACTAACCTGCCTTCTCCAAGGTGAAGGAGTGAGGGCTTTCTGCTGCTCTGAGTGGCCCTCTAGCAGACAAGGCTGTGCATGTGCAGTCTGTGAGAATTCTACTCTTTGAGTTGTGGATGTTTCTAGAAGATCTCCCATGACTGAAGCACAGCTGCAGCACCAGAGATGGAATCAGGCCCGTGGTTATGTGACGTGGCAGGACAGTGGGGATGATGATCTTCTTTCCTAGCTTCTCAGGCTCAAAAATACCAAGTTCCTAGAGGCTATTTTGAGTGAAGAGAGATAGCTGGCACTTCTAAAGTTTCTGAAAATTAAGGCAAAATCTAGGCTTCTAACAGAAAAAAATGTTAGAAGTAACTGTACCATGGATTATCATTTACCTTCTGAATATGCCCCATCAGAAAGTGCATGAGTTACCCAACCAAAACAGCACTCAACCAAAACAGCACACAATCATAAAAGCTCTCAGAGCTAGGAGTGAATAGACATAACTAAGTCTGAGTACAAATCATTTGACCATTGTTTGCTTCTCGTAAGTATTTTGATTCCACAAGTAATTTGCTTCATAGGCAGGTGCTCAAGTTGGAAAGTATAGTAAATGCTTTCTTCACCTGATAGAGCTGGAACAGTTGGGAAAGCCCTGGTGAAAACAGGACTGCTTCTCCATTCCTAAGATGCTTCTTTGGGATTGTGGAGTGGACTAATCTTGCTCAACACAGACTCCCCTCAGCACAGTCACCTGCTCATGTCCTTGCTGGATTTTGGTGCCTGCTCCCATCAGAAATATGTGTGGTGCCAGTTCCAGATGTGAAGGTCTCCTTTGAGGAGCACAGCACTGTACACACAGCTAGACTGTGGATGCCGTGTGCCCTGTGCCACTCTAAGAACAGCACAGGAAAAGGAGCAGCCACGCTGCTCCAACACAGGCTGTAGCAAACCAGCTGGTGATTTGAAAGTGGCCAGGATCTCAGCCACAGGGTAATTTATAGTATTGGATCACTGTTTCCAGCTGACAGTCCCTCCTGATCTTCTGGTTTTCATGTCCCTCTCTGGAGCCAGTTCTCCTTGACTGGGTAACCTCTTGATGCTGCCTTTTATGGTGTGATGAGATTTGAAGGGGCTTTGGTAGAAGCAGCTTTTTCTAAGATCTATCACTCTTCACATATCAGTTACAAAAATTGAGTGGTGGTAATGAGATATTAAACTGCTGTTTTCTCTGTCTTTTGTTTTTTTTTTTTTTTTTT
>VWZN01008957.1:63371-74358 GCA_013396955.1 Regulus satrapa
CCTCCTTTTCCTCCCCAGGGAAAGAAAAATAACCTGGCAATCTCCTGCCTCTCAAATGTACTTAAAACTCAATGTTGTGGAAAAAAAGAGGCTAGCATAGCCCTACACATGGAGAATGCTGCTGAGCTGCACTTAATGATGCCTCTTAGGATCAGCTGTGCTGCTAGAAAACACTTCATTTCCTGTGGCTTTCTTTCTTTATAAGCAGAGTGCAGCTCCAATGGCTCTCACAACAATTAGCACCCACTTGTTCTGCAGGTTTGAAGTTTTTTGCATTAGTCAGGTTGAGAAATTCATGGTATTAATCATGACTGAAGTTGTTATTTATCACCTGCTGGGTGAGAAATAATAATTTTGGCACTACTGGGGCAGCAGGCCAGAAGTACCAAATTAAGTAAAACATCTAAACACCAGCAAGGATCATTTCTCTGATTAATGAATTGTTACAAAGAAAAACTGCAACTCGTTATCTGATCTTAGGATAAAAGTAGGAATAGGAAGTAGAAAGCATTAGCAAAGTCAGGCTCCGGCCTGATGTAGTTTGGAACTTCCTAGCTGATGTCCTCTGTCATTCACTGACTAACACGCACTCATCTGCTTCACAGGCTTGCGATACTTGGCTCACATCCCCGGTGCCAACTTTGTAAAAAACCAGCATTTGGCAGGGAGCCGAGGCCCATTGCATAACTGACTCAAAAGAAATGAAAGACTTTAAGCTTCTAGGGCTTGTCTAGGCTGGAAGGTTTTCCACAGGAGCAGCTACCAGCCGGGCAAAGTACCATTGTGTGAAGGCAATAACAGGCATGCAGGAAACAAAATCAGTGACATCAACAGAGAGAAGTTCACACCCAGGTAGCTGTATCCATAGAGGGGCCACTAGGCACTATGGGATTAAAAGGGCCCACAGTTAGAGCTGCCTGATCAGGTGTGTTTCACATGTATCTCACATACACAAAGGGTTGGGCCTACACAGAAGTGGTGGCATTGAAATGAATTCTGCGTGTGCTGCTACAACCCCAAGCCACCAAATCACTGTGGCACCGCATCCCCTCCCTGACAGGCTGCTGTGGGGAGCTGAGGAGCTACTGGGTAGCAGTGCCCACAGAAGTGCTAATTCCTGAGTTCATAAATGAGATGTAAAAATTGAGTGTTAGCCTTAATGGTTGAAGAACTCAGCCTGGGAGAGATACCTCACCTCTGAAAACACGGACTGTTGATTCTTTGCTTGCTGGCACTTACAAGAAAAAGTCTAAACAGCGAGAGCTTTAGAGACCCCTTTTGGCTCCAAGTAATTCATTATCTAGAAAGAAAAGACAGGCTTTTTCCATAGAGAGTATCAACCATTCCCATCTATTGCTGCAGACCTCAAATTTGGTGCTAGTTGAGAAAAAGAACTTTGCACTGTTGACACAGATGGACTGCCATCCATGCCACACATGACATCTGTGGCAGCCAAAGTAACTCCTGTCTACAAGCCGGTGTGCTCAGAAGCTGACTTGAAACAATGAGCTGACATGAGAGGTCAACATGAACTCCCCCCTCTCCTGACTGTAGCCCTGGGTTGACAGTACTGGGTTGACAGTAACCCAGTTTGTCAATAAAGATGGTTTTTGTAAGTAAGTGTTTTATCACATATATGTTTTCTCATCCAGATTTTTTTATACCTAGAAGTTTATTCTGCATTTAAGAAGAAAATTAAAGATCTTAGGAATGTATGGCATAATGGTCACCTTCCCTACAATCACTGCTCAAACCATTGGTCTTCAGGGTTTGTGTTCTCGGTTCACAAAGAAAGATTTGAAACAAGAATGAAAAGGATGGCCATTCATACAAAATATAAGCAGCAGCAAATGGCTTGCTGCAAACAAAAGACCATCTTCTGAGGCTAAGCAGGAAGTCACCAGAAGGTATCTGAATGAATCTTTTTGTAGGTATGGTGGGGAGGAACCTGTACAGCTTAGCCATGACAAGTTCTGTAGATTGCCCAAGAAGACCAGTCACCACCCAGCTGGTCTGGCCAAACTATGGCATCACCCAGTCCCCAGTGCATCCACCTCTTCCAAGGCTGTCTTCTCTCAGCATGAATTTATATTTTCTATCACTTCTTCCCTCCAAAGATTTGTCAACAGCAAGTCCACCTCCCTAGTAATCCATCTCAGGTTGCCCCTGCCATACTCCCATGGCTGGTGACATCTATTTCAACTTTTGTCTACCACATACAATTTTATCCAGGTTTCTTGACTTTGAAGGCATCTGTTTCTGGCTACACCATTCTCTCACTGCTGACATCAACACTTTTTTTCACCAATGTACAGGATTATTACATGAGATTATCTTGTGGAAATTACCCTTCACCTTTCAGTTGTTATCACTCGGACTGTTAGATAAGAGCTAGCCACTTTCTTTTCTTGTCAAGACAGTGAAAACTTCTCTTTAGGTCCACTGCTGTTTTTAACTTAAATCCTGTAAGTTCCTCCCTGAAGTTCCTCTGCAGTTTTTACTGGCTCCTTCCCTCACAAGTGCCTAGCACCTTGATCTACAATGCCTCCTAGCAAAGAAAAACTGAGATTACTGACTATCACCATGATCTCTTCATTTGCAGCTTTAAGTCTGTGTTGTGGCATGTTTGAGGAACCAGTTGATGAAGATCAGTAGTTTGGGGGCATTATGGGAAGGGTAGGTTTTGATCTATTTAAATAAACGTTCCAGCATATTTTGTCGTAGGTTTCTGCATGTGTGTGTAAAGACCACAGGCCGGACCATGACCTGTGTATTACATGCAAGGGTGAGTGCAAAAGTCTTGCTGCTGTGCCTAAGCACATCCGAGGCAAAGCCCAAAACCACTGCTGGGAAAAGCTGCCTGTCATCTGATGGAAATGCTTTTGACACACACAGGACAGCTCCTGCAGACCTGTTCCTATGGAGGCACTTTCATTTGGTTCAGTGCATCTTCCTGGGGCCCATCCTGCTGCCCCTTCTCCCCAATATCCTTTGTGATTCCCCTGTCCTTTCTGATGCTTCAGGGTCTTCCTGTGCTGAGAAAAGGAAGGGTCCCGCTCCTGGGAAAGGTTTTCACACCTGTGGACTCTGTTCCTCCCTCTGCTTCGAAGGAGATTTCTTATGCCAGTAAAATCCCTTTAGCATGACTAGAGAAACAAGCATGCTTTTGAGGATTAGTTTAGGCAAAGAGAGTCATCCTACAAGCTTAGATCCTTCTGCTCTCTGTATCTATAGGGTGACCAAAAGCTGCTGCCACAGGAAACACATTGTGTTTCCAAAAATTTAAAATGCCTGAAGTTTGTTTTCTAACTCAGTAATCACAAACAATTCCAATAACAAGGTAATTTGTGTCAACTGGGATTTTTTAAAGGTTGACAAAATTCAACATTGGAAGAATGGGAAGTCAGATTAAAACTCATACAGATAATGCAGTTCTCTCAAATTTCATTGGCACTTATATCTTACAACACTAAAAATTTATCAATGCAGTCAAAAACTCTGATTTACTGAGAAGCAGATTGATAAAAGCTTGGAAAGGCAAGGAGAAGATTCTTTGCTCCTGAGGGGGTTAAAAGAGCAAAATGCTTAAATGAGGCTTCCAGAAGGGGAAAAAGTAGTATAAGTAAGAGAATGGAGCTCCCTTCCAGTGCTCAGCTCAGTGAGTTTGTCAGTGCATTGTCCTTCTCACCGCAGTGATTTGGAGCCATTTGATGCATCTTATTTGAAATGCCGCTGATCTGCCATCAAACGAGTGATCCCTAGCTGAGGATTATGAAATACCTGTTGAATTTAACCAACTGGATGAGTCACACAGAAAAACCTGCCTGACATAAGAGTAAGTCAAGCCACAGCAGTTGCAAGTAATTTGTCCCAAATGTGAGCAGGGCAAAATCTAGAGCGGGAGGCTGAAGGCTGGGTTCCCAGCTCCACGCTCCAACCACCACACTGCATTCTTTGCTGCTTTTCTAACCACAACAGCCTCTGAAAATCACGCTTCAAAGGCATTTCTTGGTCGTAATAAATGAACCATCAAAACCTAAACAAAGAACCCGGCAGTTGAGGTGATGCAGCTTAACAAACAGAAATGACTAAGATTGCCTTGTCCTCTGCTTATTTCCAAAAGAATAAAGCCCAGGTCATTTATAAAGCCCTCCCCCTTCTCCTTTACAGCCCCTTGGGAGTCACCCAGGAGACAGCACCACTTTCTTCTGCTTCCCCATCTTTAAAATATATTCATTCCAGTTTTCAAATTGCTATTTTGTAGTGTTAAATCTCTACCCACACTAATTTCTCCAGGTCAGAATCTGACCCTGATTTGAACAAAATCTGGAGTCAAATATTCACACCAGAATGCTTTTGCCTTGCTGCATGTCAGATGCCATCTCCCTGCAAATGTTTCACACACCTTGGAGTGCAGCTTGTGGAACTGATGAGGTGAAGAGCACTGCAGAGCAGCTCTGTGCTGGTAATCACAGGACTGAAGAAACACATACATCATCTGCCACATAGGTTGGCATTTCAAGTAAAAAACCTTCACAATGTGTAAGATGTTGGACAAATGATGGCCATATGCATGTTTGTCTCTGTGCAGATGTCTTTGCATTCTCAGCTAGGAAAGGGCTGAGCTAGGCTCTTTTTTGCCGACAGTTTAATATTAGTGACACAGTTTATGTCCTCTGCAAAAACAATAATGGAGGATAAGGTGACATAAATTATTTGCAAATTGTTTGACATATGCAGGGCATTGTCCTTGCAATAATCACCATCAGTCTGTCAGTTTAAGATATGAACCGTGCCACTGCCATTTTATATCATTGTGTTAAGCTTTCACATGTTGTAATTTTACAGATTTGTTCTTTGGAGAACACTGCAACACAAATCAAATTGTATTATGTTTAGCTATATGCTGTGTGGAGCACCTCCCTGCAATTAGGGCTGGGGGGAGATGAGGAGCAAGCAAGCAGTCCTAGATAAGAGGCAGCTCCTCAAAAGTTCGGATATTTCCTAGATACCATTACTCAACTTTCATGGTCATTATTCAAAGCAAGAAGAATTATTTAAATTCATGCTAGCATCAGTTGCTGGCTGCATGGACAAAGTGAGCACTGGAAAGCACCATACTGACAGATTAATTTAAACCACCCTTGTCTGTTTTGGTTTGCTATAACAGTCAGGCACAACATTTGATTCTTATGAATAATGTGGGCTTTTCTAAAGTAAATAAAATGATTTAAACTCACAAAAGATCCCTTCGAGACATGGTAGGTACCAGTAGTATTAACTCTGCTTTCCACAGAATGGTTCTGGAATAGCAATGAACTCAGCATTGTCTCTTTTATTTCTGGCAAATTAACTCCTGCGGTATAGTTTAAAAAAGACCTAAAGCTGACCACTTATTTTTAGTCTTTTGTTTTTTAAATTTGAACTGCAGATTGCTGTGGGAGTTCACAAGTGTATTCTAAACATATTTAGTGCCAGACACCTTTGATTAACCATTTGAGAACTGTAAGTGTGCTTCATTGTAAAGGACTCAGTAGGAAACACTGTAATATACATTCTGGAGTATCACATTTCAGTGATTTTTTTACTATATTTTGAATGGAGAAATGTGATTTTTTTTCCCCTGGGAAAATTCCCCACATTCAGTTGTCAGCAGAACAGAATCTTTCTGCTTCCAGTGAGCCCTTAAAGCAGAAAGATTTATTGCACTTACACCCTTGAAAGAACATATCTTTTTCTTTGAAGGCAGCCATTATCACCATCCCATTTTATATCTTTTCTGATAAGTGCAGGCAGTAAAGCAGATAAACTCCTTGCATACCAATTAAAGACACATGCACACTAAGACACTGTATACTATCAGAGATGCTCAGAGTAATATTCTTCCTAGCACAGTAGATATATCTGAGGAGTTTGACTTTTATTATTCTCAGCTTTGCACCTCTGACATTTCTAAAACCATGGAGGAAATTAATGAATTCTCACTCAAGGCTCCATTGTCTAATCTTGCCCCGGTGCTCATGAATTATGGAAAATGACATATCAACTGATGACGTACAACAGGCTATTTTAAAACTACCCTTTTTAACATAACCTGGACCACGAAAGGTTCATCACTGAATTTCATGCAGTCATCCGGTAAAACACTGGTCTCATGTTAATTGATACCTTAATTAATACCTTGCCTCACTTCCTAGCATCCAAAACACTGTGATCAGTTTTATGCACAAAACATATAAAAGCCAGACCCACTGAACCTCAGGAATGCCCCCATTCCCCCCTTTTTTTTTTTCCCCCTCCTAATGCTCAGATAGGATGCTGAACCTGTAGCCCTAACTCTTGGCAGCCTGCCTTGGAGTTTTATGTTTTAAAATCTCCATGGGGAAAGCAAGAGCTCAATAATATTTTAAAGTTCTTAAGCCCATTTTAAAGTTCTTAACTTCCTCCACCTAGCTGTGTAAGTGCTGCTTCTTCCAGTGCCTTTTTCCAAGCAAAGAGAAAGGCCTCTGCTCCCTTGGAGCAGTGAAACCCAGGGGATTTGTGTGAGGAGACTCTCCCCTCGAGCTGAGACCACTGAAACACCAAGCTGAGGACAGGGAGCAGCTGCCAGCCCCAGGCTGACTGGTAATGCTGCACTTGGCAGTCAGAAGCCACCGTGTCCCTGATGCTATAGGACATGTCCCACAGTTTTCTCTCCCAGCTGGGGTGGGAGCCACTCCACTGGGTTTCTTTCCAGGTAACTGCAGCCCCCAAACATGTCCACAATGCCAGCAGTGCCAGCACACGGAGGAGTGGTGTGGGCAGCCTGCAGGGCTGGAGAGCCATCCAGCAGGGAACTGCCCACGCTCCTCCTACAGCTGGGACTGCTGCGAGCTCCAGGGAGCCCCATGCACTCAGCTTCCTTCTCCTTCTGTGCTTGGATTTAAGACCATATATTTACTCAGGGCAGTTTTGTTGGATAGAAAACGATCTGTCTGCATTACTACCTGTGAACTTATTTTTACCTCTCCAAGAATCTCACCCAGGGTTTTCCCTGAGGAACGGTGTCTCAGCACAATGACTTCCTTGTGCACAGTGGCTAGACACCGGTTTTCTGTCAGGGTTCCCTTTAGATAAGAAACCACGGAGAGCAATACATCTCGTCCAAAAGATCTGAAAGAGCTGGAGATACAGCAAGCACTAATCAGTAATTAATACAAATAAAAGAAACAATCTTTCATGTATGCGGTAATAATAACACTCTGGAGTTTGTTCTAATCCATCTTTTTGTCAAATGAAGCACCAGGGAATTTGTCTGCAACAATCAGTATTTTCAGAGTTTCTGCTTTGACTTGCAGTACGGGGTTTAAGTCCTGTGTTAACACAGGGCTCAGAATAAATAATCAAAGAAAATGGTTTTAAAATCAATAATAATGGCTTTAATATGCAGAGGAATTCTGCTATACTTTCATACCCTGTTTACGAGCCAATTTTCCAAATTAAGAAGCCCTCTTTTTCACTTTATATAGAAATTACAAAAGCATGGCAATATCCCATGACACAAATCCTGACATCACCCTTTCTTTCATATTAAAACCACTGAGAACAGCTGGAATAAGGGACTTCTACCCTTTCTCTCCAAAGAAACAGTGTCTTCCAGAACATCAGACTGCCTTGAAACTCTTTAAATAGCCCCGTATTCGTTATATTTAATGACAATTACAAAAGTGGCTTCGTGACTGCAAATATGATTCATTACTCTGCAGCAGAAGTAATACCTCTAATAGATTATGCATTGAGCTAACCCAAAATAGCTGCTGAAGAACAGTTTTTTGCTGAACTACACCATGGATAGATTTAAAAATTATTATAACCTTACATAAAAAGAACAGATTATCCTGCTGTGTAATTATTTAGCACTATTGCTAAATCTTCATGTAAACGAAATTTCAAATGTGGACAGCCATAAGTGATTAGGAAGTTTTAGGAATGATTGGTCTCAAACTTGCCAGGAGTTATAAAGCCCTATTTTAAAGAAAACAATTTGCATTCAATATTTGGTCACCCTCCAGCTCCATTACTCTAATCACTCTTCAAGTTAGAAAACAAGAAAAAGACAGAGAGAAAAAGAGAAATTTAAGAGCATTTTTTCCTACAGAGTAAACTGAGTTGAAATCAGGGATTTTCAGCCCTGTTGGACCTGAGGACACAGCTCCAGCTCCCTCTCCAATCTGGAGTAATGCAGGAAGCATAACCCTGCTGAGGACAGCACTATCCCAGGGTCTGCAAGCCCATCTTTCACAGGATGATGCTGCCCTGCTACTGATTTTGGTGCCTACACAGTGCCAAACATCAGGGCTTCACTGCAGGGTTTCCTTCCTAGGAAGCCTGGAAATGATCTCTAAAGATGTGTCTGCTCCCCCAGATGAAGACATCGCTATTTCACTTGTGCACTATCGCTGCCCTCCTAGGAATGGATTGCTCACAGGTCTGCACTCAGCTTCTTCAGGCCATCCTCAGCACTCCAAGCAGGATGCTTGACACAGCCATATCCATGCCCTTGCTCTCAGGGCAGGCAGGAAGAAAAGAAGAGGGAAAAAGTCAGAGTCTCGCTCCCTCCCTCTCACTGATGCCAACTGCAGTTTATCTGAGAACTTCAGAGAGCCCTGATTTTCATCTGTATTGCTCAGAACTTCTGCAAGCAAGGCAGCCAGGTATGCTCCAGGGGAAACTCAACTGTACCAGCTTTCAAAAGAAGCCACAGAAACACCCCACTGCCTTCACATAGGTAATACTGAACACACATGCACTAATCTTTCAGTTTCTCTTTTATTCCTTTTTGGAGCAGATGCTCTGTGCCACCTTCCAGACAACAGCTGCTGCCGAAGAGGAAGGCTGGGATTCCTGAGCTCTGCTCACTACAAAATCATCCAGGAGAGTGCTCTCAGCTCAGCTTCTAAATTTTTATAATTTTATCAGCTTCCTGTCCAAGTGTTGTCCCTGCTTGCTTGATTAGAGCAACAGCAATTGAAACCAAACCTCACAACAGGCAATGGCTGCTGCCACTGCTGAAAAGCCTCACTGAGGCGGTCTCAGAGTAATCCCTGTGGCCCAGCTCATTGTGCATCTCTCTATTCTAGCTTGTAAAATGGCATTTGACAATACTAGTACATAATCTAAAGTCCATCATAAGTAATAATTAAAGATTAAATCAGCTTAATTCCAGGCTTGTTTGCACTTGATAATAAAACTATTTTAATTTTGCCTCTTGAGAATTAGTAATCTCAGAAAACAAAGCACAAATAAAGTCCATGAAACTCAGAGGAAATATTTCCAAGATTAGTTTTGTAATTTGGAGCATTCATTTTGCAATACAATTGTGACATAAAATATGCAGCAGCATAGAGGAAAGCTGATGGCCTGCCAAAGTTGTTTCTCCTTAAAATGCGCATTGCTCTGGAGCAGCTGGGCTTGGTGCTGAGATGAGACTGCCTACAAAGGCATTCTCAAAGGGCTCTTTCGAGGCTGACGTGCCACTCTCGGGTCTGACGTGTGATCAAAATTGAGAAAACCACAAAAACCCAGCCAGGCTGTGGGTCAGCCTCAGAGAAGAGGGCTGTAAGAGATATGTTAGTGGTCTCGTGGGGTGTTGCCATGCCTGCTGCTTTCGTGTCAGCTCTGTTTATAGACAGCAATCTGTTGATGCCAGGCAGTGGTGGCTGTGTGATTTGAGGGTGATGAGGCACCAGGACAGATTGCCCAGAGAAACTATGGGTGCCCCATTCCTGGAAGTGTTCAAGGCGAGGCCGGATGGGGCTTTGAGCAACCTGGTCTAGTGGAAGGTGCTTCTGCCTGTGAAGGGGCTGGAACAGGTCTTTAAGGTCCCTTCTGGCCCAAACCATTGTGTGATACTTGTCTGTTGGCAAAATGAGCCCACCCATGGGCCCACCATGGTTATCATAGACTCTAAGTAAAGGGAGATGTGCTACAGAGTCGAGGTGACTTTCAAGGGAGCTGAGAGGACAGCAATCCCCACAAGAGCCGCAAAGGAAGGCAGATTCATTTGACTGACTGCATGATGTTTGAATTAATGGCCAGGAAAAGAGCTTTTCTGGTGCAGGTGTTCTCACCTGCAGGCTGCTTCAGGGAACTTTAGCTGTGCTATCTGCTTGAGTGTGGAGCAAAAGCAATGCACTCCTCGACACACAGCCAGCAAGGCAGGAGCACAGCTGGGGCAGCAAACCTTTCCTGATCAATTTTGCAAGGCTGAGTACCTGATACATAAGGTTCAATAAGCTCAAATACAAATACTTTGCAAGGAGCAGGCTGTTAGTCAAACCAACACTGTTCTAACTTTTGAAACAGTTTAAAAAAAAATAAAATTATTTGCAGTGCAGGCAGCAGAGACAAAGCCAAGAAGGACGCAGTATGAATTGCAGCACCAAGAAATTTTGGCCCCAGTCCTTTGTGTCTCCTGGTTTCTGAGGCTGGGAAAAACTCACTCATTAAATCCTTGGAGCTCCTGAGAGGAAAGGGGCGGGGAATGATTGATTGCTATCAAATAGAAATGGTCCAGCACGTGTTTGACACGTGGGAAAACCTGGTTCAAGGCTTTGGTGTTGGGGGGGGGCTGGGAGGAGGGCTTTATTCTTGAGAAAACACTCTCATGCTATTCTTGGTGCATGTAAGAAATCTGGCTTCTTTCAGGTTTTCAGTAACCTTACAAAGCTGGAGCAAGTTCCAGAGCTAAAATTAAATTCACAAGCTGTAGCAAGCTGGCAGGCTGGAACAAATTTGCAAGCAACAACCTGCTTCCAACATCCCATTTGAATGTAATGCTTACTTTTCTAAGCATTCAGGATCACAACGGACTTCTAGCTAAATGGAACTAGCTCTACCCTAGAATCTGCCCTACATGCCTCACATCATCCCTCTCCAGGTTTGCTTTTGTGGCAAACTTCTCTGCTCTTGAGACATTTCCACTAGTAAGTGAAAAACCTCAGAAAGG
>VWZN01008957.1:74383-93244 GCA_013396955.1 Regulus satrapa
AAAAAAAAAAAAAAAAAAAAAAAAAAAAAAAAAAAAAAAAAAAAAAAAAAAAAAAAAAGGCAAGAAAAATTACAAGCCAGCCTAGTCCTGGTTTCCAATTTCTGACCCCAGTGGTCACTTCCTACCAGCAGTTCTGAAGCTGTGACTCTGTTGGTCCTTCTTTGCTTCAGCTATCTGGAAATTCAGATTACAAACTCCTTGGTCACACATCTCTTAAGAAATTCTCCCTAGAGTATAAATGCATTTCCACATTTCCCCATGAAGAAACAGCCACTTAGCCAATAAAGGAAACTACTCATTGAGACCTTGTTCCCAGGAGTTCAGTCAATAGTCTTCATACGTGGATATGTGAGAGCTGATACAAATATGTACACTGGGCAACTAAATAATGTTATATCTGTGTTATCAAGTTAAACTGTTTTAAACTGTTAGCAGTCATTTAAATATTTAAATTAGTAGTAGATAATACAAAAAATAAGAAAGTTGAATCAGATGGCCCGTTGTACCTGTGGTGTTTCTAATAATATATGAATGAAAAAGCATTCAATTACTGAATAGTTTCTCACTTGTAGTCATCATAGGCATGGCAGGCTTAGGAGTCAGTGATTGGTGTGGCCCAAACCAGCAGATAATCTGTTGGACTGTGAAACACAGAGAATCTCAACTGCCAAGCAGTTTCTCAGGCCCATGGGATGCATCTTGCTGTTAGAGGTAGCTGCAGAAATGGCACTGCATATGTAATGGCAATTGTTTTGCTTATGTTTGAGGGAATGCAAGTAAACTCGACTGAGGTATTCCTTCCATGTCTTGTCAAATTTAGCAAAATGTTCAAAGCACACTTTTTAAAATTAGCCTTAAGTTCCATGGAAGTTACTTAAAATTTGGCATACGCTAGAGTGCTCTGCTTGAAGGTGCTAATATGCACAATTTTGAGTACTACTGATACAGGACTAAACTATAAGCAGTATGATTACATGCTCATCAGTTATGAGAATAAAAACTATTAAAAATAACCAAATGATTATAACAAATACAACTGTTAAAACATACACTCTCCTAAATAATTCAGAGTGTGTATAAAATGCAGCTACACCACAGGGTGTGGGTCCCATGGCCACTGTGCAGGAGATGCTCAGTTGTGTACTGGAGATGATGTTTTTGCCAGGCTCTGTGAGTGACCAGTAGAGTGGCATCTGCAGAGATTGCATTACCACAGAGTACTGAAGCTCCAAGCTGAAATAATCTATCGCTTACTTTACCGCTACAAAAACAGGTTTTGCTGGTTTACTTGGAGTTTGTTTTTACCCTGCTGCTGTTGGAGGCTTTGCTGATTGCAATAGATTCTTTTCACTGGAACAGGAGCAGACATAGTAACAGAATAGCACCACAAGTACCCTCCCAACTTCCCCGGGACAATGCGTGGAAAAGCTTTTCAGCATCTGTTTAATTTTTTTTTTTTTATACAGGAACAAACCAACCCATTTTTGTCTCAACTACTTATCAGAAATGTTTAAACGTTTTTTTTTTATTTGATTTAAAAATAATTTTGAGCCACAGCACATCCCAGCCATTCTGATTAAGGTTTTTGAAGACCAGAAGCAGTTCAAACAACAACACTCATAATTACAAATCCAATTAGATTGTATTAGATGTACAGATGCATTAGATTTTTTTTTAGTGGCTGATTTTTACCCTTCCAACACCTATATGAGAAAAGCAGAAATAAGATGATATATATCTTTTTCTATTAGAAAGAGTATCAAAACACTCTAATTTCACTACGCTCATTTCTGAAATGTCCCATCTTACGAACTTCCTAGAAGAATCCAGAACCACTTGACAAATTTGGAAATATTTTATAAGAAACCTTCTCTGTTTTTATAGTGTGGCTTTACTGAGACTTACCAAAAACTCCTGGGACACTTATTCATGGGCCAAAGTTATTCAAATCAGATTAAAGAGAGTTTGTGTGTTCATGCATATTGTAAACAGATTCAGAGGAGTCCACAAAGGTGTAACAGAGTGGAATAGCAAGCAGAAAACACAACAAACTCTCTTCAGAAGAAACGGAAATATATTGGAAGGAATTGTAAATATGTAATGTGCTAAAAAAGGTATTTCCCCCTGTGCTGATTTAGTCTCATTAAATGGTAAAATTAGCTTTGATATCACTACTTAAAACCTGTGTGGCATTATAGCTAAATGCTACTTCACCACTAACCTGTTTTTATAAAATGAACTTTTACTGGAATAGTCAATCTATTGGAATAAGTGCATATTGATTTTGTTTTTCCATGAACACAAAAGCCTTCCTAGCAAGTGGGAACATCATGTTACAGTGAAGAAATATTTAAAACACTTCATTTACAACCCCACATATCTAACCATCCAGCATCAGGACATGGAATTTATTTTCCTTGTGCCAATTTAAGTATTTTCCCCCCTTTTAATGTGTCATGGCTCCAGGGCTCTTCACAGCAAGGCTCTGCAGAGTCAGAAACAAATCATTGTTCTCAGTCAGTATATTCAGAGGTCTTGTTCCTATTAAGTCTGACTTAAGAGCAGGGTCCAAGTCTAGAGCTGTGTTTTGATCATCTTCCTCTTTCAGCTGGTCCTCCAAGACCATCTCAGGGTCCCTACAGCCGCCACACATTCCCTGCTTTAGACTGCAAATGTCCATAACGATACAGAGCTGGTGCTGACCCGCTTTTCATTCCCAGACACCCTTATTACATGCTTCCCTGGCTACAAATAAATTCCTGCATACTTTAAAGCAATCCAGGGCTGATTTATTCAGTGCACCTGCACAAGGACTTGAGGGAACACGCTGCACCGCCCCGTGCCTCCCGGGCGCACACATTCCCTCTCAGACTTCTTGGTCACGACCCTGAGCCTTCTTCTCTCTCAGCTCTGCACTGAAATATCTCTCTGATATCTGAATATCTTCATATCTGGAATGCTTCTCAGGGAAACACGTCCAAAGGGTGCTGGGGGAGCCGAGGGGAGATGGGGGCAGCCTATACTGGGGCTGGTGACATCTGCTTTGCCTGACCCCTCGGCGTGCATTCCCGGCCATGGGAAATGCCTCGTGGCTTTCACAGCACATCAGGAGATGGAAATTGGGACACTTATTCAGAAAGAAGACATGAAACCAGCAGCTTGGGAGAGAAGCAGGAGTACAGCAGGCATTATGGCTTTCTGAAATGAAAGCTGGTGTTTCCATGATAGTTTCAAAGCAGAAGTACCCTAGAACTCTTACAGGTCCAGCATCTGCATCTTTCTTTCCTGCATTAGGACTTTTGTCTGGATGAGTCAGAGAGGAATTCCCCCTGAGTTACACAGTAAACCAGACAAAATGAGAGGCCAGTATCTCTCTGTAGAGACAGCACTTCAGCTAACGTAGAACACAAGGCCACTGCTCGAAAAAAGGAAGCAAGAGGATCTGTCAGGCCTTCTTTGGACAACCTAGATTTGTTTGAGATCTAATCATATCAGTGTTAGCTCCACAAGGCTGTGGTATTTCAGGCATTGTTTTCTTCTCCAACTCTATAAACAAGAAAACGCTTATTTCCTAAGATTCCGGGGTCAAGTTTGGTCCCCTTCTGACACCTCAAGTCCTCTCAATGTGCCTGCTGCTGCTAAGCTAAATGGTGGCATGAGGTAATTTATTTGGGATGAGGGTTAAAGTGTTAATGAGAATACCACACTTCTCTGAAGCCCTGCAGAACTGAGAGCAGCATTCTCAGCTGAGAGAAAGAAAAAACCAAATTCTCAGCGCATACTGGAGCCAAGAAGCATATGGAGCCATTTTAGCCCGTGCTTGCATAGCTTCTTCTCAGGTTTCAGTGGAGTAAATCTGAAGGGCAGTTTGAATCCTAACACATGTGCAGGAAGTTCCTGCATTCAGGATTACTATAAAAGTAGGTTAATTGGAGCCCTTCTCCAGTGAGGTGCTGAGAGCCCTCAGCTCTGCCTGGAGTGTAGAGCACCGGCGTGTTTAGCACCTTGAAAGATTAGGCTTCTAAATGTTTCTTCTGCTGATAGCACACTTTCTGGGAGGATTGATTTGACAAGGGTAGCAATGTATGGCCATTAAATTGTTTGCAGATTTGACCTATCTGTCCATAATAAGAAATAATATCTGAAGTGCCATAACTCTGTCAAACATTTCAAAGGAATACTTGTTTAAAGATTGAATGCATTATGTAATCTCATAATGTCAGATTAGAACATAAAGCTATGGAACATGACACAGAGCAGCATTACAAGACATACTATGTCAGAAACTGTATAAACAATTTCTTCTGGACTTCTCACATGTTATCAGTTTGAGAAGTGACTATGATGCATTTCAAATTTCTTCTGGCAGCTGGAGACAAAATGATGTAGGGAAAAAGTGACTGGAAATATCATCCAGGGGCTCTTGAAAAATAATTTTTCTATGGTAAAACACTACAGACCTGCAGATTTTGTCCTGATGTGAGAGAACCTATGGGGAAAATGTGAGAAGAGAAAGAAGAGGAGAACAACCAAAATCAAGGAAAAGAATAGAGCTTAGTCCTATGTGCCAATAACTGAACAGTTCCCAGTTAACAGCCCCAAACCAATTAATAACAAACTAAACCTAAAAATCTCTTACCTATAACCAGCACAAAGGCTTAAGAGTTATCTAACACTTATGCCTATGATTTCATAAGCATCACTTTTCTCCATTTGGATTTATTTTTATTATATAAAATTTTGCTATTTGCCTGGGTATGAGACTACCTAGGCAAGATAAATATCTTTCACTTTGAAAAATGCATTTGGTTTCTTTAAAGTATAAAGCATTTTGGAATTTGGAGAAATATAAAAGCAAAATAAATTCCCACAAACTAAATCTAAAATTGAGACAGATATAAAAAGCTGAGAGGAGAAAAGGAAATAAACCAGCGATGAAATAAACAGTGATCATTTTTTATGACAGTCATAATAAAGAAAAATTATTTTAACTTTCCTTAAGTGACAACTAGTAGAAAAATAGGTAGCAGTTAAAAAAGTAACACTGAGCATGCTAGACTGAACAACAGCAGGAGTTGCTTTTTCTGTGATTTTCCTTTTATGTTTAGTCTTCATGATTTTTATGACCTTATTCAATTCAAAGTGTGCATAAATGTATATAGGTATATAAAAGTATATATGAATGTCATATGCAGCATTTTTGTGAATTAAAATTTAATCAAGCAGAAGTACATGGTGGGCACCTTCAGCAACATCTGCCTTGGCCAGTGTGGAAAAGAGAGCTCACAAATCAGTGATTGAAAAAGCAATGATTTTCATTCTCACAGCTCACCTTCACCAACCTGCACCGCTAAGAAGAGAGGAGGGGTTACAGTGAAGCTGTATCAGGGTGCAGACCAGCTTCCGCTCGGCTCTTGCTTTCCCTCTGCAAAACTGAGTGGTGAAGGGGCTAGAGCCCTCCAAAGGACCTCAGGAATGGAGAGCTCAGGCCTGTCAAAGCAGCACTAATGTGACACCCCTTCTTGGAGGGAACTGGAGCACAGCAGGAAAGCGGCACCCGGATTCAGCCTCTCTGGTCCTGTGCCTCGGGGAAAGGGTGACAGAAGATGGATGCCAAGACACAGCTGTGACGGGGACCAGCTGAGCCAACTCTTGGGTTTTGTCTTGCTTGCCTTGGCACAGCGAGTGCCAAGCTGGTCCTGCCCCCCGGGAGCCAGAGTTCCAGTGAGAAATGTGCAAGTGCTGCTCTGCTTGGCACAGCGGATTTTGAATGAGCTCGATTCCCTCCGTGAGCCACGCGGACACGTGAAGCGTGGGCACACACCACACATGAAGACTGCAGGAGCTGCGAGCTCTCTCTGCTCCTCTGCTCCCAGCAGTGGTCTCAGCCCTGGCTGCCCTCGGCCCAGCAGGCTGTCGAGCTGTGCCCTGGTGCCTCGCCCAGGTGGCATTTGCAGGCTGGACTTTGCTTCTGCCGCAGGACGAGCTGCTGACAGCATCCCTGCAAGCCTGGGACCCACACTCCTCTCAAGGTGATGCCTTCCACCTTCCCCTCTGTGTCCCTCCATGCAGGAACTGTGCTGAGCAGGGCTCTTGGGAAGCTGGGAGCAAGCTCTGCTGAGCAGCCTGAGCCTTGGTAGCAGCCTGTGCAGGGCACAGCACCCACCACAAACGCCGGTGGTCAGTGAGGAGTCTCCATGGATGGCTGCTCCCTGAAACCTGTCAGCCAGCACCTCTACATTAGCAGATGCCAATCGGGTCAGTATTATGTTGCATTAGATGTAATAACGCTTTGTTCACTCCTTTTTCTTGCTAATAACTAGCTGCTTCCTTACATCCCTTCTGGTCAGCCCTGTCTGTCAAATGACAAGTCTGTCAAAATATACATTATTCAAAAATGGACCTGTTGCCAGCTCTGTGAGGCTGGGGGATGGGTTCCTGTATCATATCACTCTTCCCTTCCATACATCTCAATTTCCTGCTTTCTGCATGATTAATGCACATTTGCTTCCCTCTACATAATGTAGACAGCAAAGAATGAATTATGCTGCTTCATTACATTAACAGGTAACATGTCTTTCCATACCTATATACACTAATCACCGCTTTCTTGTGCCTTATGTTTGTAAATGAACTAGATAGGAAGAGTAAATACAGAATAATGGCGTGTTATTCTCCTGTAATGCAATAGAATTCAGAGAAAGGTAAGAAGGCATTTCTCCTACTATAGAGTTTAATTTAGTGAATTTTCATAACTTTAAAGTCACCACTATCCTCATTACACTGACATTCGACCTTTGATGTTGAGCTTCAGTAGTTTTTACTAAATACAAGGAAAAGAAGATAGACCTCTGTTGCAGTTGATAGGAAATGGATGCCAGGGACTGAGAACAACTAATCTATGCATTAGAAATGTAGACTACAAGATATTGTTCACATATGGTTAATCTTTGCCAAAGCTTAATACGAGATAAATAAGCCAATATTGGCACTCTCAGACCGACCGACTCCAGTATTGTATCTGTAAATAACAGTATTATGCAGACTTGAACAGTAGCTTGAAATCAGTAGCTTGAAAACAGAGAGCAATAGCAGATGCTATAAAATACACAGAATCAATCCTGTTTGGACATTTATTGTATTAATACTATTTTCAATTTATTTAGCAGCAAAGTGTTTTTATTACTGACTACTGCCCATGTATGAATGAGAATGTATGTGGGTGTTGTACACTCAAACACGTGCATATTTGCTGTTCTGCATGGCTTAAAAATTCCCTCAGAAAACACACTATCATGTTTTAGCAACACCTAGCAGCAGCATATGATATGTCATACAGGCACAACACAAGAGAATACTCATGCCACAGATCCAGTCATAATTTAGCTAGAGGGGATAAAACCACTATTAACTAAACACAGTTTGATTTGGATAATTAGCACTGTCAGCTGATCCTTGAGAAATGCCATGGGATCTTTAGCCAGAAGTAAGAAACCAGCTGTTGGTAGTTGTCTTTTTTCCCTATCTGACTTCACAGAGCTTCTAGAAGGTTATGTAGAAAGAAAATCAATTAAATAAAAATGGACAATGATAAAGAAGTCAAGAGAGCAATTTTAAAATCAATAAGTTTCTTCAAGAGATGCTTTCAAGGTGGTTGCAGAATATGGAACAGAAGCCTGACATACCAAGCAGACATAATGTCAAGAACCAAAGGAAGATCCCAAAATACATTCATGTTTATCAGAAAGGATGGCACGGAAGGATTTATAACCCAAGACCAGTCAAACCCAATTCTCTATTGCCTACCCTAACTCCTGGAGGACAGGTAACGGAGTTTCAGACACCAGACCATGTCTTTAAGTGGACAATGTTTATCTTTGAAGAACACAGCACTTCAAGAGCCAGCCAGGAATGAACTTGTGGTAGAAAACATCAGCAGAAATGCCACTAACTTCTGTTCTAAGATATAAATCTTAAATTTTCAAATAAAAACATCATAGATATAACCCCCCCAAACTCTACATTTAAACAATAAACCTCTGCCAAAGCAAAATATTTCATTATGCATGCAATTTTCTCTCCAAGAAGAGAACTGAAGAAAGGACAGACCACATATGAAATCTTAGTAATTAGTCATCAGTGTCAGTTGTTTGATGTACTTTTGGGTGGTTCTCAGTGTGGCAAGGACAGTATGGGCTAGTGGAAAAAAAACAAGATTAAAAAAAAAAGCTTCACCAAAAAAAATGAACTTCATCTTAATGCTTGCTTTCAAACTGATGGGCAACTTTATGAAACCATCAGAGATCAAAATCACTTAAATCATCATAAAATATAGTGATGTCAAACTATTTCACTTGAGAAATAGTGAATTCAAGTGAATTTTTCACTTGAAAAATATTGAAAAATAGTGGCAGAAAAGGGTCTTAAAAATGAACAGCGAATTGATACGCTTAGCTGTGTTTTAGTACTGCTTCTAAATTTTCAAACTGTAAAACTCAGTGCAGAAAATGTCTTGATCGCTTTTTTTGGGTCAGATTAAAGCAGAATTAAATGTGACTCAAGCAGTCAGGCAGAGTATTTAGATAAAAAGTTCTTAGCCATATTCACTTTTCATTTCAAAACCATTTTTGTTTCACTGCAAATTCATGATTCTGAAAACATAGCCAAAAAGATGGCTTTAAAGAAATTCCTTTTTGTTTTTTTGGTGCAAAACATCTGTGTAGTGATATACCATGACAAGCATGAGGCGTGCAAACACAGCTCAGAGCAACTGGCACTTCTGTCAGCACTGAAAGCACTGATGTCATTTAGTATTTGTGGTAAGCCTCAAATATTCCTCTTGCAGCACAACATTTGCTGCCTACTTCCTAAGGCATTTCTGAGCGGGAACTAGGTCCAGCTATATCATGTTTTATTTTTCCTCTAAACAAGGTTTTCTTTTTTGAATCCTTCAGTATCAAATGCTCAAGTTCACATAGGTACTTAAATATTTGGAAGTCCTACCTCTTCCCTAAACCAAACTTGCTGACTTTTCTTTTAACTATTACTATTTGCAGATTTCTCATCCATGCTCATGTTGATGAAACAAAACAATGTTTTAAATCTTCCCGTTAACCAATATAGTATCTTCATTAATTTAGCCACAAAAAATTGGTAATGACTTTTTTAAAATTAAATTTTTATTTGTGTGTAACAAATAAAAAGTAACACTTTCAGTAGATCAGTAACACTGAATCCTTAATACAGCCACAATGCTTTTAGAAGTTGACATCTCACCAGCGTAACCAGTTTTTCCATAGGTAGTGGCCAAATTCTATAGTCATGACAGAGAGAGCATCGGTGACACTGTGTGCCCAGCTCTCCTGAGGTTCATTCTCTGGGATCTCAGGTGCTATGTGCTACTGCATAGGCATCAATAAGTACATTAATCTGGCGGAATCACTACTAGGAAAATTAAAAAGTGACCTGACTTCTTCCACAGCAGCCACAATGAGCAGTGACTCACTGTGCTGCCTGTAAGAGCACGCTGAGCTCACAGTCAGAGCCAGCACAGCCACCCTGCTCTCACTCCCTCTCTTCTGCCCAGAGATCCACATTGCTCCCTCTGGGGACGGAGCAAAGGATCACCAACCTGCTAACCTGTTCTATGCTGTCTGTTTTGGAATAAAGATTAGCAGCAGGGGGGCCATGCCAAGTCAAGTCCCCAGCCAGTACCTGGAAAGACTCTCTGCTTTGAGGAAGTAACTGCCTGGGGGGAAAAAAAAAAGTCTCTCAGTCCTGGAGATTAAACAAAATACAAGTCTTAAATCACAGCTTAGCCTCTTCTCCACGTCCTCATGTCAAACTTGCTTCTAACCCAAATTCAGTCACCCACCAAAGACCTTGTTCAATCAGGGAGCTCTACAGGCAGATGTGGAGCAAAGCTGAGGTGACTTTTTGGGATAAACTCTTGTTTATTTATTAATCTTATTTGTAACTTTGATAGCAATTACACATTTGGAAGTATAATGATTGTATCAGATACAATGTCATAAGGTACTGGAAGACTTTACTGGTTGCTTGTTCAGCTGAAATCCTATTAGGATTCAGGTCACAACACTAAATCTTCAAAAATATCTTCCATAAAATACAATGATTTCTGAAGTTGTATAAAGTCCTCTGGTTTTTTTTTAAGCTGCTGTCTGAACGCCAGATGTTTGTGATCTGGTCATGCCAGCAATGATGTCTGGGATCAGCAAAACTCTAGAAAAACACAAAGAACTTAAAAAAGAAAAAAAACCCCAAACCTCAAAGACCAAATGAGTGTTATAATTCAACACTTAGATTTCAATGTATACACTGCAGATATTCCCTCATCCTTTGCATATAGACTTGTATATAAGAAAACGAAAAACCCAACAAAAGGAAACAGAACAAATTAATAATCCTTTCATTCAGCAAGTTAAATTTCACTCTGCTAAATTAGTTGACTTTTGAAATTTACCTCAGGGGAATTAGGTAAGTTTGGAGGGTTTATCACAAGGAACAATTATAAAAATGGGGATGAAGAATGTGAGGGAGCTAGAAGAGTGAATGGGCCCTACCACCACCTCCTCATAAGATTACGTTTTGTCATGGCTGACTATTTCCTCAGAGGGACTTAGCCTCAGCAAGAATGTGTGTGGATAGAAGGAGAAAATACTGCTCACAGCCCATTTCAAAGAGTGCCACACCAGCTTGGACAGGGAACCAAAAGAGAAGGCAATACAGAAGATGCTGTTTTTTAAAGATGGTCCAAGTTCAGGTACTGTGAGAGCGTTGCCCTGCTGACATTAGTGGTCTTTAGAGTGGACAATATTTCAAAACATCCTGGATGCATGTATGAGATTACACAAATGTCTAAGAACTGTATCTCAGCTCCAGAACATTTTCTCTCTGATCCTTCAAACGAACAGGGTTTCTGTCACAATGAACTCTTACAGCTGAAGAATTAAAAAAAAGGATTAGATCAAGAAGAAAAGACGAACGATTGTGTGGCTACCTTAAAAATAATTATTTTGGAGTTAGCATGGAGTGTTACCTGCCATCGCTAGGGATCATTTGCTCCTGCAGACTTACAGTCTACTGCCTTAACAGAAGACATTCAGTGCCATGACACAGACTCTCCTGGAGCAAACACTTTTACTTATTTGGTAGGTTTTACCAAGGTGATTATTGCTACACAAGTTTCCAAAATTTATGATATGGGCTACCTGTACAATGGTTGATGATTATGATTGAATGAGTAGATAGAGGTACATTAGAAAGACTCCCACAGTTTCTCAGATTATGAAAGTCCAGAGTTAGTCCCCAGTACAAGGAAGACTCAAACACATCTCAGTGCGGATGTAACTTTGCTAGCAGCCACAGCCAGAACCTCACTAGTATGGCTCTTGTACACATGGTGATCTGACTAATATCTGAAGACACTTTATATGCTGGCTGGATTGATAAAGAGCAGGAAGTGTAACCTTTGACCAGAGTGTAATAACAGTGTGAGCTTTTCTGCAAACAAAACCTAGAGGAATTAATGTCCAGTATCAGTCACAAAGGGCATTTAGGACTCTCTATAAATCTAACTGAAGCATTTAATGAAATTATCATCTTCCTGTGTAATTTGAAACAGATGTAAGAGTTTTGCAAAACAAAAAGGATGTTTAAACTCCCAGAGCACCAGGGCTAGAACCAAAAGAGCGTATGACACTGGAGGGCGGGGGGCTTTCACAGGCTCTGATTTGGTATCTCAAATTCATATGTGGGATTTCAATGTCTAGACGAGCCACCTCTGGATGGGTCTCTCAGCATCAACATGCTGAACAGAGGCCACTCTCCTCCAGTGATTTGGATGTAGTGAGGAGAGCAGGCTTATGTTGTCTTTAAAAAAGAAGCCACCATAGATTTTCCATTTCATATGTCCTTTTGTTTTCACACTCCCTAGATATATCACACTTCACACATCAGAAGATTTTTCTGCCATATGATTCTTTCAGATTCAGTTTCCTTTAGCTCTTCCTCACCTGAATGATTAAAAATCTCTCTGCTCCATTTCCCAACAGTGTCTCTCCAAGAAGCATCAGAACAGGATTGCATCTGAATACTGTGGTATAGTCAATGGCTACTTCTGCAAATAGGAGTGGTTGGTCTTTTTTTTCCCACTGTATGTTCTGGTACCAGGCATATCCATAAAAACTATCTCATAGAAAATCAGCTTGCAGGCTCAAGTACATAAATATTAGTAAATAAGAAATAGACCAACGAACAGATTATAAATTGTTTTCAATTAACTGATTAAAGATGGCTTATTCTACTAAAGTGTTTGGGGTCAGCTAGGTTGTTTCCTTCTTCATTTGAGGAAGATTAATTTAGCTTATTTTCTACCTAAATTTCAACATGGTGGTCAATTTTAATTTTGATTTTTGATTTAATCTGCTTTTATAATGACTCTTTAAATCACCATATCTGAGCTCCCCTAATGTGAAGCTTTTTTATGACCTTGCTGGAAATCTCTCTCTGATGTCAGAACCCCTGTGTGAGCAGGTGTTAGATGCCTTAGCAGTGATAGAATTGTTCTTTCGTAGTCTATAGAAGCTCTTAAGCTGCCTTCATCCCCATAGCATCTAAACTCCATTGAGTAGCACATTAACTGACAAGACTAACATCCATCATCTCTGCCTCACTCTCCTCTCTTGAAGAAGTGTGCATGTAGGGCAGTGTATGGTTTGGGTGGGGTTTGCACTGTTTTATTTTTAAATGTCCCCCCCTCTAGGTATGTACCTCAGAAAAATTCTCCCTCCACATACAGCAGAGGCTGTAGAAAAATTTCTGAAGGTTTTTCACTCCTGCCATTATTTACACCTAGGCTTCCAGTCAGTCTCTATCTTGTCCAGAAATGAAGTTTATAATGATAAATGTTATAGTAAAATGTTTAAAAAGGGCCCCTTTATTTAGAGCATTTCATACTGATGAATTTTCTGTATCTATGAATACTCTTGGAAAATGATTTTCCTGAATATTCTTGGAAAATGCTTTCCAGATTTAAGATTATTTTCATATGGTGTCACAAGTATGCATAACACTTGCAGCTAGAACAATGACACCTTACATATATAGCTGCTGGTAAAAATACATCCAACTGAAGCTTCACCAGTGAGTAGAAGTTGCTATTACACCATCTCTAACTTTCTGGCTCACTTGTGGTTCAACTCATTTAGCTTGATATTCTAGGAACATTTTCAAGCTAAGGGGATGATAACACTGATGATAATGGAACAGTCCAGTGTGAGGGTACTCAACCTCAGAGAGCTGCACAGTCGCTCTGTTATTAAGAGATTTAATGAAAACAAAATATAATTGCAGATAAATATCTTGGCAGTGTAATGTTAACTTCAAAAACCCCACAGAGGTGGCACTCCCTTACCACACTTAAAAGATAGATTAGGAAAGCTGTATTACTATCCATCCATGATATGATTATCCTGTGACTGTAACCCCTTATCTCACTCACGGTTTTAACTTCTAGGGCACTCCTCCTCAGTCTTGGCTCACTGCCTCTCCTCCTCAGGGAGAGGAGCTGCCAATTCCTCTGGCACTCTGTAACCCTTGTGGCAAGATACAGCATCATATTAAACAGGAAACAGACCCACTTCAGTGTGCCATCAAATACACAGATGATAAAATGCTCCTGGACCACAGGGGTTCTCATCTAATCTAATATGGTCTGTGTTAATCACAGTCCAGTAAAATACCAACTCATATGATTTTTTTTTTTTTTTTTTACCAGTTGTGGTGCATTTGTAAACCTTCAGTTCTTAGACTCTGGAGATTTCTTGAAGAGCACAGACAAATTTGAACACTATTTTGTAGCTCCATGAAAACAGGATTCAAGTATATAAGGCACCAAAACCATGAATATGCAAAGAGAACCCAAAATACATTAAAGAAAATTTCACTATCTGGGAAAGGCTAGAGTTGTGAGTTTTGAACTCTTGGTTTTGATATTGCTGATGTTGCAAGTATAAACTAGTCCATGCTGACAGATCTACAAGGAGAACTTGAACTGGCAGTTGTCATACATCCCATAGCCCATGCTTTGTTTGGAGCAGGTCAGTTTTCCTCTTCCTATTCCACAATAAATCCCCATTATCCCCCTCACTCTTGCCACAAAGACACTTGTACCATTTCCAGTTGGATTTCACTCTCCGCCTCCCTGTGCAACTAGCAAAGGAGTTTTTAATTCACGCTCTAGTTTCTTCCCACTACCACTCTTCAGCTCTCTGCCCACCTCTCACAGCTCCTTGCCTTTCTTCTGCTGTCTGATTTCTCTCCATCCCCTCACTCTCAGTGTTCACCTTCCCCCCACACCTTCCATGCTTTCTCTCCCTTCCACTTTGTTTCCCTGTCACTCCAGCAGCAGAAATCAAGCTAAAATCCCCTTCCCTTGATGGCATTTCAGAGCTCCAGAGCCAGGCCAGGTTTGTGGGACAGGGCTGGCCCCGGGAGGGAGCAGGGAGGCAGCACAGAGAGCACAGCAGGGGCTGCTGCCACACCAGGGATGTTGGACACGCCAGCTCCCAGAAACATAAGCTGCTGCCAGTTTGGGGGTGCACAATGGCTGAGCCCTCTGTCCATGAACACAGCAGCTGACTTGCCACTTTTCAAATACTGGGATATCCTGAAGATGAAAGGAAAAATGCACACTACACTTACACTCTTGTAATTAGCATTTGGCACCAGCAAACCCATCAGAAAAATCATGACTTTCCTGTGGGCAAATACTAAAAGCACAACATAGCGTTTGAATACTACCGACCCAATAATCCAAAGAAAACAAAGAAAGAAGAGCTTTTAACTTCCCAGGAGCTGTGATGTGGGAGCTCCCAGTTACCCTCCTGTGTTCTGGGACTCTCAGCCTGTTCACTCTGGCCCTGGGAATCTCTGCCACAGGTGCATTTCCAAAATTTCACCCTTCTTGTTTATGTAAAGAGATCACATTTATGGTGAACAGCCTTGGTATGCAGCAGGAAAACCACACATTCTTGAGGTTGTCTTGTATCCCACTGCAGGGAATACTTGACTGGATGTTGCATTGGAATGAAGACCCTGCACTGTAGCTTAGCATATCAAAAGCCACACACCCCACAGGCTGCTGGCAGCTTGTGCACTGACTCATCTCTATCCAGCTCCATGTAGTTTCAAGCCCACTCAGTATGATCCTGAGCTGTCATTCCCAATCACACACAGTCTTCCCATCACCCCAGTCAAGTAACCTGCCTACTGACCCCCTAGAGCAAAGACACATCGGGAAAAGGGAAAATGAGTCAGAGAAAGTAACAAAAATTTACACTTATACCTTTGTTCTACTAGACATACACAAAACTGAAACAGCCTTAATTAAGGCTCTATTAAGCAGTTTTTCTACAAAGGCTCCTCTCCTATAAAGAAGAGGAGAAATGCCTTCTGGCCAATACCAACTTAATCTGCAACTTTTGCTGTCACAGAGGATATTCCATGATAATCCTTGATATAGGGTGCTGGGAAACTGGCATTCAGGAATACATGAGCTATATTCATTTTACATAAAATTGTCTGCATAATTCTCTGTTCTCACGTAATCTGCAGGGAATCCAACCAGGAAAAGTATCAGAATTGATTCTCACATAGGCCAATACCAATAAACAACTTTAACCCCTCTCAAAGTAGCTTTGAGTTTTAAGGTTGCTTGGGCAGTTTTTCTGGAGACCCACACACAACCATTATGGCCAAGATCAAACCTATGTGAGTAATCTTTCAGAGCTGAACCCTGAAACGAGCAAGGCAACCTGTTGTAGTGTTTCTGGATCAGTGTGAAAGGAAAATTTAAAGATCACTTTAGATAATTCCATGCATTTCTGAAGAAGAAACTCTCCTACCTGGAAAGTCTGTGATAACCAGGGAAACTCAGAGGTCTTGCATTCTCACCATCCTAAGTATTGTCAGTATAAGCAGGGTTGTTTTTGCCTAGTTCAGGTCTTTTATATGACCTTCCTATGTTTGGGTGAAAAAAAGTGCCTCAGTTGCATGGTAAGCCTTGCAAAAATATTATGCTCTGAATGGCTTTTTTTTCCACACTCTACAAAGGTCTAGATGACATGAGAGGGCTTAAACTTCCTCTTTGTAAACATCCAATAGACTGTTTATTTTTAGCATAAAATCTGGTTACTTTTTAGTACCTTTATCTTAGCCACATTACAAAAATGCTAGGTTTTTTTTTCTTTTCTTTTCTTTTGATATATTTCCTATAGAGATTACAAAATTAATGTTAAGAAGGAAAACTCCCTCACCTTCTTTGGGCATGCAAGGGAGTCTGGAACCACCAATGTGTTTCCTGTCACAAGCTTTTCTCTTTACCAAATCATATTATGTCCAACTCTTAGGATATCTTAATACTAGGGAGAATTTCATACTCAGCAGCCTGATACATATGGTCATCTGTCTTCAGTCCAGTGCAAGGGATGACAGAGTTTCTCCAGTATTGCTGTAGTGACTGTACTCCTGCTTTGGCCCAGAAGCAGCACGTTGTTACCTCAAGATGCAGAGGAGACCTGACCACTAATCTACATTCTTAATATATTTCTTTCTTTGTTGATCCTACAGTGCTGGGGAGGTAAGTTCACCTTCTGCAGACAAAAATGCAGCCCAGCACTGACTGGAAATTATGAATTTGCTAGTAAATAGCAAATGTGCATAAGTGCTGTGATGTATCAACACTACATAATGTCTCTGTGGGGATACGACACAAATGCACATAGGAAGAGATCTCTGACACCATTTAAAGCTCGTTCAAAATATCATGTCAACCTACAATACCCACACTTTATCAAATGGATATTTTAAGATGAAGTCCTGAATGCTGATTATGTTTGCAACGTTGATGGGATTGCTCTCACTGTGCAGTCCTGCTTTGACTGGAAAAATATTTCGGGCTGAGTTCATCCTCATTGTTTCTAGTAAAATTAACATTAAAGCTAGAGCCTATTCTTGGACTATTTGTTTTGATTCTTGTTTTAAAAAATAGAGAGTATTTTAGAGATAGGTTGCTTCCTGTATAAGACATAGTCTGATAATGAAAACATCATTAATCTATAGTATGGAGACAGATAGATCTGTGACAAAATGCCTTCTAAATGGCTCTAACAGAGTAATATTGACTGATTCTGTCAATACTTAGTAAGGAATTTGTTACAATATCACAGAATCATAGAACAGTTCAAGTTGGAGGGGACCTCTGGGACATCATCTGATCCAGCCTTGTACTCAAAACAAGTCAAACTAGACGGGTTTGCTCAGGGCCTTGTCTTGTCAAGCCTTGACTGCTTCTTAGGAAGGAAACTTTGCCTCTCTGGGCCCCTGCTCCAGTGTTCAACCATCCTCACAGTGAATTTTTTTTTTTTTTTTCCCCCCCCACATGTCATAACTTGCATTTCTTGCCTTTTGGTCACATCACGGTGTGCCTCTGAGAAGAGTCTGTCTTCTCCAGAGCCTCTGAGTGCCATACAGAGCAACAACACCCCCTCTCCCTGTTCCTTTCTTAAGGCTACACAAGCCCACTTCCCTCAGCCTCTGCTTGTCCATCAGGTGCTCCAGAGGCCACCCTGATGGACTAATACAAATTAAATATATATATATGTACGTATTTTGAACACTGCTTCGGCGCACACACTCAATTTAGCATATCTGAATAGTTAAAAATTGGAAGACTTACTCTAAGGAAGGTTTTTCTTTGGTGTGCCTGGTGCTGTACTGGTTTCTCATTCAGAAAACAGAGAAACAGCACAGGGAAAAAAAAAATCAATGCAATCTTGTCACCAAAAACTGCAGATTCATACTGTCTTGGGCAAAGGCAGTTTCTTTTGGGGATGTTTCAGCAACATTGCAGGTGCTGACAGCCACCTGGAAAAGAGAGTTATTGTATATAAGCTTTGAGCAGTATGAATTGCAACTGGAATGAATTGCAACAAGAATGAATTGCAAATCATCAGGTCTTCCCCAGAAAAGGGAGACTGCAGAGATAAGATTAGTTGAGTGACAGGCACAGTACACTACATCCAAATGCAGCTGGAATGTACATTTTTTTTCTTTTGAATCGTTCATCTCTCAGGTCAGGCTTTTCACTTGTGTTGAGACTCCATAATTACATAGCAGATATTGGCCTGAATGTAAGATTTTAGGGAATATTTTTTACAGAAAATTGATTATATGGCACTAGAAGGAGACTCCCATGAAACAAAGATGTGTTTAGGAAGTGATTCATGATCAGTGTGAAAATTCAGTTAATGCATTTGTGCTACTCTGTGCCACCTAGGAAGCACCTGTTGCTTTATTAGAATAGAGTAAACTTAAAAGAAGTTATTAAGTCTGTTATGAACTAAATTATTTTTGATGGTGACGAAAATCACAGACGGCTTCAAAAACTTCTATGTGAATTTTGCCACTGTCTACACTCTGAACAAGTTGCCTTCTGGGCTGAACCGTGACTTTGACAAACTCCTGGCCACCTGGGCAGAGCTACTCTCCTGCTGCCCGTCCCCCTTACCTGTGGGTTAGAGGGGGAGAGCCTACGGGGCCTCTGTCTGAAAGCCAGACTCACAGATCCTAACAGAGACGCGAGCTGTGAGAGTAAATAAAACATGAAACACGCTACAGCAGCTCTAATTAGGAGCAGCAGCTCACTTTGTGAGATGGAACTGCATTGCCATGTAAACCATGCACATTTTCAGGTGTATCCAAGACACACTTTTCCAAATATTTGCTGATATACCAAAAGGGAGATAAAACAACATAGGGTGAAAATTCTCTCCCCCCCCC
>VWZN01008957.1:93402-112353 GCA_013396955.1 Regulus satrapa
CTTTTTTTTTTTTTTTTTTGTTTTGCTAAAGAAAGGTTAAGAAGGAGCTGCAGCTGTGATTACATGTAGAGGAAAATTCCAAGAGTGTAGTAAATTATTAATTAATATTGATGCACTATCAATCAGCATAGCGCATTTATGGAATATTCAAAGTTAGAGAGAGGCTAATTAGCAGTCTGGAGTGAAGGCCATTTGAGAAAGCATGGCAGAGACTTTGGCTTAGATTTACAGTGGAGTTTATTTGGAGATCTTACGGGCACATTGAATTGTACATTCAGTGGTTTCATAAAGTTATTTACTTGCTACTTCATAGAGCAAAATAAACCTGACCACAGAGAAGTTTTTCCAGATCAGCTGCAATGGAAATGCTTACACCAGACAGGGAGACGAGTTCCTTCAGACCAATCCATCACATCACTTCCAGAATTGCTCATTTGAGGTAAGAAAAACTATATTTAGGTTATTTAGCCAAGCAAATATTGAATTTTCATTTAACCCTCTAAAGCATGTTTCTCTGTCTGGGCAATATAAAAATATACCTACTACAACAACTAAAGACCATTAAAGATTTTGGATATTATGTAAACAGACCAACGTGCATACTTGTTTTCCCCTGACATAACATCTATTGTACAGCAACACAGATTAATTACAATGGTTTCAGGAGTTTTTCTACAGCATTTACAGCATTAGGATTCATCTCTGTGCTTATTAAAAGCTATAACTTTTGAGAATTATTAGAATTGTAATGCCCAAGCTTCAAAATTACACTTCTGAAGTGAGAAGACTTCAGAATTGTCCACATATGAAATTTTACTTATGATGACATAATTTCAAGCAATAAGTCCACCATTTGTTTTTCTTGCTAAAACGATGCCTAATGACAGCCACTTTACTGGAGTGATTTGAATCACTGTTTTAAAGCCAGTTGTCAAAATGAACTCTCCTCCTTCTCTTTAACATTCCCATAAGGGTTAATGTCTGCCTTGTGCAGGCTCATTCACATTTTCTCTTCAATTCCATTGAGAAGTGGAAAAAAAAAAAAAGAAGAATTGAAATTGTAATTCAGATTTCATTTTAAACTGCTTATCTCTGTTCGTCTTCTGATTAAACACAAATTTTTTGGAACCAAAATGTCACGTTATCTTTATGACCACACGCTCCATCAAAGCAGTAAAAGCTTGAAGGTTTACTGCAAAAAGGGTTCCCCTTACTGGTGTCTCAGTGTACTACAGCACTCAGCTCTCCTCCTTTATGGTTTTAAACCGCTTAAGTCATTTAACCAGAAGCAGCTGCTGGTCGTGTCTTGATCTGGGGACCCCTCAGGCAGCCTTTGTTCAAGGCTATGCGCATGTTTAACAAACACATGCCAAACCATCAATAAATACGGGCTACCGCTCGCTGGATTTGCAAGTGTCTTTATGATATTTGATACTTTTCCATAGCAGGGACATTTTTGTGTTATGTGTGTCAGCAAACATTTTGTGCTAAGATCCCAATCAGTATTTACAGCTACAATACAGACACATTATAGTTAGATAGGATGGCTGAAAGATTTTATTGGCGTTTACATAGAGCAGCTACAAAAATGACTGAGTGACAATTATTTAAGTCATCCCATAAGTGCTGCTGAAGCCATTATCCCCTGACAGACTGCACAGAGGACTCCAAAACCTCATGGCTGCAGAGAGAAGGTGCTTGCCAGAGCAGAGAAGGTCAACTTCAGCAATGCATTTTCACACTGTCACACAAAGAAGCCTACAGGGCAGAACTCAGCAAATGGAGCTGCACAGCTAATCTTTGAGGAGAGGATTCATTGCTTAAAATAGCTCTACCAAAAATGAGTGGAATAAGTTTCCCAGTCCTGAAAGCTCAGTATTTCCCATGGCTAGTCCCAGTCTACCTTGCCACAATAAGGAATATCCTATTTCTGTTTTTATTTTTAAAAGGCCAGAAGAAACACATATTTTCTTTCCATTTGGAACATTGGAAGAAATCTTCCTCTATTTCCCATGGCATACAACTAGGTGCTTCACATTGGATTTTTTTCTCCTGGTATGGCTACATCTACAATACACAGAGAGCACAAGGCTGGAATGTCTGCAAATTTTCTCCTTCACACTGAAGGCAAATTAGTAACCTTGATTGGGAAGGTTCTGTGCTGCAGTCAGGTCAGGGACTCAGAAAAACCTTGGGTGCCCAGGCTAACCAGGCTCCTCAGCTGGGCACTTCTACCATCACAGGGTTTGACTCACCTCTGGCAGTGACAGGGTGTGTGTGGAGTGTGAGATGAAGGATGCTCACTGCTCCTCAGCACTGGGGGCAGAGCTGCAGCCTCTGCACACACTCCTCTCACACACATTGCTTGCACATGCCCCACACCGCTCCCACCTACACAGGCAGGTGTACTTCCACTGGCTGGTGGAAAGCTGGCTTGATAGAGAAGGCTCCTTCCCTGGCAAGTGCTATCCTGTGGTTGGGCTACAAACAGCTTGACTTGTGGTCCCCTAAATGATTTCTGGATGGCAGAGAAATAATTTAACCCCCCACCCAGAACACAGCCCTTTACTATCTGCTCCACACAGTTCATGCACATGTATGGGCCCCAATGCAGGCACAAATGTTTTCCCAAAGCAACCAGCTCAACATGGAACTTCTCAGTTACACAACATCCCAAATTCACATTCTCATGTGAAGTTACTAAACTGTAAATTCCTGACCATTTTTGAGGATTTCCTCTTCCTTGAATGAGGTAGTTATGACCCTGAAAATCCTTCTAAGTAATTTTCAGGCTAAATGCAGCTGAATACTAGACTATTACTAGTCATAATACTAGAATGCTGCTACAAAATAAACCAAAGCACAACAGCCTGATGCTTCCTTTTCAGCAGTTATTCCTGTTATCACTTTTTAAACCTGTATTTTCAGGCAAAAAGATGAAACTTCTAACACTCCTCTAGAATCTCATATCCTCTACTCCAAGCACTGATTCAAAGGAGAGTATTGTCAGGAGATTCCCATGTCAGCTCCCAAGAGACTTGAGCTTCTCTGAAACAATATTTAATTTAAGGTTGAAAAGTCTTCAATTATGGTTGGTAGAAAAACTTTAAGTGTTACTGAACCCTGGCTTGCTTTCAAAGGAAGGAGAATCTGTCCTACAGGTGGCCAAGAGTCTGAAGCATCTGTCTGGCCAGGATGTACATCGTAACTAATTTAAGCATCTGCTTTTGATGATGCCTTTTTGGGCTGTTGTGAGAAGCATCCTGCACTAATAATCGTGCATGCCATTTTTGGCAGTAGGCCTGTTTCCTTAATTAAAGTAATTTCATTCATACAATCAATAAACACACATTTCCTTCCTAAATATATCTTGAAAAAAATGTTAATTTAGATAGAGTAATAGAGTATTTGGCCATGCTATAATAATATTAAATCAATATTTGAAGGAGATTAGGGAGCTTCATTGAGAATATCAATATCTTCACAAATGGATTAATAGTTTGTCACATACTTAGCAAGAATTAAAAAAAAAAATCCATATTTAAGCTACATAGACCAACTAATGAGGAAAGTCTGGATTAAGGCTGCTTTTTGAACACAAATCTAAAACACCCCCAAATACATAAAAGCAGAATGACAAAATAAGTTTACTTTGGTACTTAGGATTTTCTAAGTCAGCTTCTTAGCATTGTTTGAAATATATTTTATGCTCTGGAGCACTTTAAAAATGGCATGCTTCATTTTTCACTTTCACACTTAACTAAGAAGTTTAACTAGAGGCTTGAACACAAACAGAGAATTCCTTTTGAGAACTGCAGAATTTCAGGTTAGACCCTCACCAATCTACTCCAATAAAGCAACTTTGTCTAAGCAGAAGCAAAGGAGTATAATTAGCTAGTTCCTATTTATCTTTTCCTAGCACATGGCCTCTCCACCCTGTGAGGAAGCAATGAAGGTCTGAATGTTTGGGGCAGTGGGAGCTCTCAGAGCAGGCTGAGGATAGGAGGTGCAAAGAGCTGCTCTTCAAACCACCCCGCTTCCATTCTACCAGCATCTTGGTCAGAGCTGATTTCCTGCCTTCCCACCCAGGAAAATCCTCTCTTGACCTCATATCTGAAGCCCCAGAAACCTGACTGCTGATGCTATGCCTTGCCTGCAGCTTTGCCTCTCACTCCTCCATGGCAGAGAAGCTCATAGAAATCTTCCACCATGGCAGCCATGGTTGGTGGAGTCAGGCTTTCCAGGACTGGGAGGAAAGGGTAAGAGAGGGTCCCTGAATGGAGGGAAAAACCCCCTTCTAGTCCCCAGCTACCAAGAGGTGATGAGAGGTACCAGTGTAGAGCCACATTTTGTATAATGGGATCTCCCCCTGCCTTCTCTTCTTTCACTGAGTGGACACAGCCAGGCCTGATGTAAAGCGGGCATCACACTGTATCCTTGCCTGGTCCTTCCCTCTCCTTCACTTCTCTCTGCACGCTTGCACCGTGAGCTCCCTGCACCTCCAGCTCTGTGTTTGCACAGCTTCAAACCCCATGGGGGTGGCAGCTGTAAGAGTGGATCAGGAGGAACTTCTCAAAGGAAACTGTGATGAGCACAGGATATCCAGCCACACTGAATGATGCGCGGCCGCTCTCACCCGAAAAGTGAAAGTGGAAGTACTTACATGGATGGGCCGCCCAAAAGAGCTGTTCTGGAGCAGGAGATAAGGCAATGTGGGACTCAGGGCAGTGAAAGCACAACAGATGCCCAAGGCTTTCTCTGTTGGTAAAAACTGAAGACCACCGTGCAACTGTGCCCTAATTCTGTGATAGCTGAGAGGTGTGAATGGAGACAACCACCTTCAGTGTGTGCTCCTGAAGCTTTCAAAGCACTGCTGTGTTAAAGAAAAGGAATAACCATGCTCAGCATTAGAGAGTCCCAAGTACCCATTTCCCTTTTTTGAAGCGTGGTTTTGGTTGGTTTTTTGGTGTGTTTTCTTAAATTAGTGTTGGAGGGTAAAAAGCATAAAAAGCCCATCATGGGCTGGGCACATCTTGCTGGCCTTGATGGAGGGATCAATTCACAAAATAAGACTCCAGACTTACTGGCTTCACCCAGTGTGAGTAGTTGGTCTCTTTTGAGATTCACTCAGCTGTAGTTCCAGAAACAGAAAGAGTTCATGAATGGGCTGGGATAAGTAGCAGCTCTTGTCCTATGCTGTGGATTTATTGCATTTTTAGCTGACTATAGAAAGTATTCTACTTTACAGTATTTATAGGAAGCTACCAGAATTTCTTGTTGTGTATTAATTTTCATTTATTTGGAAATTAATATTGTCTGCAGTATATATAAATTTCACAAACTTAAACCTGGCAATTACATAGTGCACGCTCTTGAGAAATACTGTGAAAGTCTCCCAAGGCTTGTTTCTTCCCCCATCTAAAATCTGCATTGAAGGAAGCATCTGGTTGCCACTCTTAAATCTCTGTAAAATGATTCAGAATTGACCCATTTCTCATTTCCAAAAAGATGACTTAATTCTATCTGTATGTTACTGCAAAGTGAGCATAAATTCCCCAATCTCTTCCTACTTATATTATTGTAAGTCAAGTGATTTCAGTGCAACTAATCCTGATTTACATCAGTGTAAGCCAAGAGAGACATAAGGGCTCTAAATTTCCTTCTGATAGTTATCCATTAGCATATAAATCTCAGTAGTCCTAAACTCACACAGCTCATTAATTTTTGAAGTGCTTTGGCCTATTTTTAGCAATATGCTTGAGCCAGCTCTGGCAGTCGTGCCTCCGGATCCCACGAGAAGATGCCAGTCCGAGGACCTCCCTCTCAGCTTTGTGGGACCATCCCTGTAAACTGCTCTGCTGCCTCACTGCACATGTCTTAGGGGTGCCTGAGCACTTGCTCAGCAGTGTAATATCTGAACATTTGCATTCACAGCTTCTGTAACTTCTTTCATTAATAAGAGTTACCAAATCAACCTACCAGTCGCCAGCATAGTATCCCAAAATGTTCCCAAGGAAAAGGAGGAGCCCCCATAGGTTTCCAAGGAACTAGGAAATTATATTCCTTCCTTACTGCTATCCAGGCAACATTTTGACAGCTGTTAAGTGGAGCAGATTGAAGCTGGAGCAACAATGTTAATCAATCCAGTAGCAGTTAAGAGATTGTTCAATGCACTACAGGGAGAAAAGGGGGTTTTAGGACTTTTCATCCACACTGTACCTTAGGAACAAAATTACATACTCACAAAACAAAACATTGGAAGCATGGTATCACCAGAACGGTTTGCCCTGCCTCATGAGGCCTTTAAGTTATGACTTTAAGTCAGGTTCAAGGGTTTTAGAAAGTTGATAAGCCTCTCTTCAATTGTTACAAGGCTCTGTATTTGCATCTAATAGCTGTTCATTGAAGAGTGATATCACTAGAGATTTAATGGTTTAAAAAAATCTCCTGCTGAGCCCCCCCATGCAAACAAACCTTCCTAAAGTGTCAGTTATGGGAAGTGATGTTATTTCTGCACAGGAAACTGAAGCTATTGCCTAGCCTTACATCTCTCTAATTTCTAAATTATGTAGTAATTTGTATTTATGCAGTGTACATGCTTTCTACCACTTGAATGATTTAAAATAATATTTCGGAGCATTCTTAAAGCTGCCATACTTCAACCTTCCCAAATACTGAGATACAATTCCTTTAAGAAGGAATACTCTCTATCATTCTTTTGCCATCAGAACACCACCACTGAATTTAGACAGCATTATTCCCTTTCTGTAGTGAACCATAAGAAATTAAGCAATTTGTCTCAAGTCATGCACCAAGTAGTGTATGTACACCAGGACCTGAGTTTGGAATTCTTCATTCCCCATTCTTCTAACGCAAGTGGCCCAGTGTGATAAGGACACGTGCTTTAGCAATGTAACCTTTCCACGCCGTTTTGCTTAAAAATAATTGTTCGTTTTGTCTTTGTATAGGGTTGCTACTGAATGATGTCTGCTACATTTCTACTCCCGAGATATTCACCTATCACCTGCCATGATAGGAAATTAAAAGTGTATTTATAATTTGCAATATGCTTCGGGGCTTCTGTGGATCAAAGGTACATGGGAAATGGAAAGTATTCCATAATTTTAACTGAACAGCTTAGCTTCAGAGTTGTTTCTCTGAAAGTAATAAATTAGCATTTCCTCTTCTAGTTGCTGTCTTTTGGTCTCTGCTATCTTTAATGTGAATTTGCAACTGTCAAAATGAATAATATGCAGCATCAATTTAAACCCTGCCTTTCGATAAGTTCAGCATAATAGTTTCACTTTGTCTCGATTCTGTTGATTGCTATTAAATTCTGGATTGTTTTAAATTCCTTGAGAACATCTTGGAAGTATCAATTATAAACTGTAGGCATTTATTTGAATTCAGCTTGAGGCAGAACATTCATTTGGCTGGAAAACTTTACTTTCTGTCCTTTGCACTTCATACAGAAGAGATCAAGAAAATACAATTTGCTATTTCAGAAAGTAGAATGTTTAAAGAAGAAATGTTATAAATTATTGTAGAGATGAGAAAGGAGAGAAAGTAACCTTCAAAAAGAGCCTAGATGGAGATGGAGAACCACACACAATGTGCTTTATGGCCATCTACACAGCTCATGACTGGCCAAGTGATTTGAAAACATGAAGCTCAGAAGTAACAGCAACTATCCCCATTCACAAAGCAAACTTCCCTCTAAGTTGGAAATGGAAAATTAAGTCTTCAATTCTTTCAGGTCAAAAGATCTCTAACACAATATGGCTCCAACCCACTCTCTAAGAACTCTGCTGTTTCTGCATGACTGGATGTTCCAGTGGATCAGAGCTGGGAATGCTGTTTGACACTAAAACCTGACATAAGTCCTCCCCCCTTTTAAAGTTTTTGTTATGCCAAATGTTTACTGATACTCGGAATAAACAGCAGCATCCATAGTTTTTCCTCCACTGACACAGACACTTTCACAGCCTCAGATATTTATACAGGATAAAAAATATCTTTGCCTCTGCTTTGCAAAAAATAAAATGCTTGTTATCACTGAGATCAGTATCAGGAAAGGACTGAGAAAATAATGCCTAAAAGGAGATTAGTTGGTCTAATTCTAAACTGGAATTACAATTCAGACTGGATGATATTGGCTGCTCATTCAAGAGTATGGATGATCTTGTAAGATCATCTGGAGAGTGTTTATAGTGTGCTTGATATATATTCACTTTTTTTACATCTTAATTGTTACTTCGTATATTCTGTCTCTACAAGCCATCCAATATGTGAATTTCTATCTGAGTTTTATGCAAATATTAAACAACAATTATTTAGGCCAGATGAAGGTATTAATTCTTTTTAATCTACATCCTACTTTTAAATCCTTTTCTAACTTTTTACACTTCAATCTAAACTCCACATTTTCTATTAATGATTCCAACTGAAGTCATCAATAATGTCGATAAGCCTTCTTGATTAAAGCTACCAAATGGGAACCAAATTGCTACCAAATGTGTACTGGTTACCATTTTAAATTTTTGTTTCATGGACACTGACAATTTCAATGAGAAAGATTCTGTAGTGCTAATAGGACTCTTGAGTTTGTTACTGCCCTGATCTGGAGCAACATGCTGTTATTCCTCCAGACCTATAAAAAGGATGGGTACAGGAGAAAGAAAGGAAGCCTCAGCTTCTGGCCAGCTTAATCTTGGCCTTGATTCTAGTGTTGCAGGTGAAGCTTCATTATATACCTGGACAGTTATTTGTGCTTGAAATTACATGTCTAAATTATCTGGTAGAATCACTGATGTAACCTTTGGCACAGGTGAAATCCCAGCATGAATCTGTCATCTTCAATGAGATTAAAATGCCTGTACCTGAACATCAATTCTTAATGGTAATATTTCCAAATAAACAGTGCCCTCAGTAGAGAAAGAGAACAGGAAATTTTCATGCCAATGTACGTCAACTTAAGGAAACACAGATATGAGATTTAATTAAACTGGGAAAAAAGTGGCAAAATATTACACTTTCACAGCCTCAAAGCTCATAAGGTCAAAAGGATAATATGTCAATGATATAGAACTACAGCTTTAAATGAAGAAAGATGGAGAGCCGAATGATAAAGAAACTAAAGGCACATGGTAGAATACAATCTTTTGCCCAAAGTACTAAACAAACATCTCAGTTCCAGTTTTAATCTCTCTTCCTGTTATCCAGTCTTAGTTGTTTTCCCTATAATTTATTTATTCCTTCTAAGTTTGCCATTTATCCCCCTTCTTTCCATTCATATGTTTTTAACCTTTAGTCCTTGACTGCAGCACAGTAAGTCTAGTGTGGCAGCTACCTTATCTTTTCTATTAAAAAAAGTACTGCTGAAAACTAGCATTGAGATTAACTTTCTTTGGTTTTTTTTCAGAACAGTAAGTTGATCTGGCAGAGGACTTCTGGAGAGGCCATTTCATTATTAAACTGAGCCAACTACCTTAGATGGAAGTGGCTAAGTAAAAATGGATGATTTGTAAACAGCTGTGCATGCACACAATTCAAATCCGGGGCTTCCTGCAGTGATGAAATTTATTGTTTTCAAATATAAACATTCCTGCAATGAACACTGAAACCAGGAAACTGAGCTTAAAATGTCATTTTAGTTTTGTCCACTTTTTTGCCAGACAAGTTTAAATTCTGTTTGGAAGCTTTGAGCCTGGTGATAAGTTGCAACTGCCTTCCCTTTTGCTGTTCGTCTCTCTCCTGTCATGCCATCAGGGAAGTAATCAAATGACTGGGAAGAAATGAGCTAGAGTGGATGGAGTCAGAGGGCGTCCTGGAGAGACAGGGAAGACAGAGCTTGCAGTTCTACTGCCCTTCCTAGGGAATCACATTCCAAACCCACTGTGGAATCCCACCTACTTGCCAAGTAGAAACTTACTGGTGCTCAGCCGGGGCCCAAACTCGGTACCTTTAAGACGGAGCCTACTCTTGCTCTTAAGCTTATCCAGGGCTGTTGGCTTCCTCTCACCAGGGACTGAACTGAGCCCACGCCTGGTTGCAATAATTATCAGAACATTCATGTTGCTTATGCTCCCCGTGACGCTGATGGGGAAAGAGGGAGAAATGGCATGTCATCAGCACCACTGAGCCACAGAATAAGCCTGCTGCTTTATTCAGTGCCCAGCAATCCAGATTTACACTGACGTCAGAGCTGCAGTGAATCCCAGCATGTACTTGGGGCGTGTAAAACCTCCTGACTCATGAGAGCCAGGCTGTCCCCCCACACCCTGCGGGGCCTGGGCACAACCAGGGGAGCAGAACAGAAGCCTCCTTGCAGGCTCCCTGACATCTGCCAGGTCTGATAAAGCTTTATGCCACTGAGAACACTTTGTGGGTAGAAGTTGGGTTTATTGGGTTGACATGACACAGGCCACTCTGTTTTCCATAGAAAAGACAGCAACTGGAAATTGAGCAGAGAATTACACGGAGCTGTAATGACTGCATACACTACACAGCATTCATCATTGCTATTGAAGACTGACCGGGACCATAATAAATACATGACCATTTGATAGATGTCCTCAAAAAGGTCATCCAGAAGCATACCCGGGGAAGCCCCTCCTGGCATGGTGTGTAAGACCAGGCAAATTGTTTTAAGTCACCAGTATATATTTAAAGTTCATTTAAAGCGGTTTTTTTATGTATGCTCTCTTTTGCAGAATGATACATCACCACCGAAAGTCAGTGCATACTGTTTTCATAGCCTAACTTTCATAAATATTATGAACAAATATCACAGTGGTATTGTTATAATGAATTACAGTGATGTGTTTCTTGAGAGAGTGCCAATGACTGGTTTATATCCTCTGTGATGTTACTGTCACAAGAAACGCGGCACAAATCTTTTCCCAAGGTTCAGCAATGTTTCAGCAGTATGTTTAGGGCAATAATACTACACATTTTTTTCTTCTTTAAACAGTTCTCTGAGCCTTGATGTACAGCCTTTTAAAATTTTATTTTAATACGGTCAATGATCTAACAACACTTATTATGTTTGAAGTTGCTTTATTGTAATCTGGAAATAATTTTCGTCTGACTCTCACCAACAGCCAAACATAATAAAAGATGTATAAGCCAAGTAATGTTACACAGAGGCTCTCAGGACTCCATGAGGTTCTCATACAGATGTACACTCCTGCAGTATCATAGTGCACAAGCAGAAAAGAGACACTGAGCTTTTCCCATGTGCTGGTAGCTTTTCTGAGAGGGAAAGAACATTTAGCAGTGCTGCAGAGAACCCTGGCCAGGTTTTGGCCCCCATACCTGTCCATTAGAGGCTGGGTACAAGCTGAGCTCTTCTGTGGGGGCGTTTTGCTCTCAGTCCTAGGGCTATGCACCAGGACTGATGCCTTCCCACCCCCAACCTTCCCAGATGAGCCACTTCCTTCAGAAATGACATGCCAGCAGGCACCCTTAGAAAGACAAGGCTGGGTGAACACAGAATTCATTTTTAGAAGATCTGTAGCGAGGAAAAAATGTCATATGTTTGCCAGCTGCTTGTCTCGATACAGGCTTGTAGCTGGAGCTATTAAAAACACAGGATTTTTAACTTTTTCTTTTTCGTGGTTTTTAATCTAGCCTACCCTGTGAGAACAATAGTTCATTTAACTCCAGCTGTGTTCCACCACATTCATTTCAATAATGTTTGCTCTACTGAACATACAGAATTAAGCACCTGTGTGTTCTGAAGTGGCATAGATACTTTGTCATAGGCCCTTGAAAGTAGTTCCACACAAAAATATACTAAGGGAGAATTATATGCAAATATATACCTGGCCATGGCTGAAATGGCATTATTTGCTAACAGAAACACTGCACAGTATGGGTCGCATTTCTAAACATACAGAATAAGATATAAAAGCAATTACCTTTGCAACTTTGTGACTTTACCCAACATATTAAATGCTGCCTTCACAATAGTAACCCACCCGTAGAAATTCTAAATGCTCTCTTTAAGCATCCTGGAGAGTTTTGGATCTCACAACACTTCCCACACAAAAGTTATTTCTCTCATTAAAAAAAAAAAAANTTTTTTCCCAAAAAAAAAAAAAAAAAAAAAAAAAAAAAAAAAAAAGAACCCCCAACCCCTCCCAAAAATAAAATGCAAGTAAAAATATTTCCAGAATAAGGAGATCAAAAGTAGTGAGTGAAAACAAAAAACTCTTTGCCTAAAAGAACGAAATACCCTAAGGGGCCTAGAGCCACATTTTTTAATGTGACAGGTACTTAGAAGTGTAATTGATGGGGCAGTTAACATGGCTCTTGACCAAAACAGTTCATATGCAATATCAATGTCACATTTATAACATAGCAAAAATCATGCTAATATGAATTCCACGAAAACACAGCTACTTCATAAAATAGGAGAAAAAAAAAGACCCCTGATGTTAGCAAATGTATTCAAAGTTTAAGTTTGACAGAGTAGACTTATTTCAGATTCTTTCTACTAATAGACAAGGAATAAACTTTCAAAGGCTCCCTCTTTTCTGCTGCATTAGTCTGTGCTACCTTTGCTACAAATATGAAGGAAATTGTCTGTAGTCCAGGTTTACAGTGGAAACCAATTGCCTCCCACACCGGGGAGAGGGACGACCAGGCCATTTATCAAAAATCACTCATGCCTAAAGCCATGGGTCACTTTTCAAGCCAAAGGATAATAGTTTTTCCTTTCAACTGCGAATTCCAGTCTAGACATGCTTTAGGATGCCTTTTGAAATGTCTTTTTGGTTAAAGTGTGCTCCAGTGTCAGTTACTCTTGTCTGAGGCTTCTTTACATGAGCCCAGAGCCACCTGCCTTCCACAGGCAGGAGGAAAGCCTGAAGCAGACAGGCACAGGAGTTCCTCCATGGGTTGTTTTTTAGGTTTGTTTTTTTTTTTTTTTTTTATGCTGCTGTTCACTGACTCCCTGACAACCACAGCATTTATACTTAAGATATATCTATACATGTTATATAGAGATACCCATATACACATACATTGGTATTATTTTGCCCTGTAAGTATTGCTTACTGCACAGGTTTGATGCACAATAAAGCAGAGGAACAAAGGGCCACATACAATGAAGGTGTGACTCTACAGGTATTCTGTTTGCTCTCCTAGGGTGTGGTGAGCTTCAGAAAAACATGTGGGAAGACAGTTGGTGCCACAAGATACTTGGAGCCGGGTTCTGTCATCAAACTACATGTGCTGCAACTTGACAGTCTCTCCTGACAGTGTTAACTGGTTGCCTTATATCATAGGAGGACTTTGGGCACACCATAGTGAAAATTAATCTTAGTAACTATCTGCAGCCCTCTGAGACAGCTTGCTACTAATTACAAAGCTTACATTTATTACAGGTACATGGGGTCACTGTTGACATTCCAGCTCTTAATGGCCTTTCTTCAAGTACACACCAGAGCACAGCGTGTCTCTGTTGTTTAGTGCCGTGCAGACCTCACACCACCAGTGGAGCCAGCAGCAGCTTGCAGTGACAAATTCACTAGTTGTGATCAAAGTTCCTACTGCATCTTAACAGCTGCTACAGAGAAAAGCATCAGGAGCGAGGACTCAGTTGTTCTTTAGCAAATGACTTCAAAGAGTTACAAAGGCAGCACACTCCCGGCTGCCTGGGGGCAGTCTGAGGTGCCTGAGTGTGAGTCACCTGAAGAAAACGCATTTCCCTCAAGCCTGAAAAGCAGAGCCGAGGTACACAAAGACACCGCAAGCTCCCTCTGCCACACTCTTCCCTCTCCTACAGACTATAAACTATCTCCACAAGCTGTCAGTCCTGCTACTTGTGTGAATATTAATTTCATGGAAAGATAGCAATTCCACCTTAGAGTAGCTCATCTCTCCAGGCTACATACCAGTGAAACTAAATGTCTATTAAAAAAACAAAACAAAACAAAACCCCCCCAAGCTCTCAGATACCAGCACATGGTAGTCGTAAATATCAATTTATGAATCATGACTAGCTTAGAAAATATGCATAAAGATGAAAGTAGTGAAAACAGTGACTGAAATCTTTATGACCAAACATGCTGAATTTGATTGGTTATGATTAATGAGGGTCACATTTTGTCCCTTGTAAATAGTTGAGTAATTGCTGTAAATCCAGGAGAATATTCTCAAAAAGTGAAAGGTTTCAGCACAAACACGAACCCACACAGGACATGTGCAATGCATCACTACAGAGCTGTTCAAAACAGAAATTCTTTACAGCCTGTGGTATGACAACACTTTCCCTTCAGTTTCTGGCATTATCTTTCACTTCTTCACCCAAACATGATCACAAAACATGGCAAATACAATTCCAACTTTGTAAAAATTATTATTTAAAAAAAAACAAGCTCACTTCATTGGCTACTCTGACTTTTCACTTTAAAAAAAATTGCAATCACTATGTTTAAAGACCTAATAACGTCACTAATGTATCAAATGTATCAGCTAATAACTGCTGGGGCTGAAATAAGGATGTGAAAATGATTTTCAGTGTTAGAACAGCAATACAAATGTCCTCACTAAGTTTCAATTGGTTAGAGAAAGCATGAGACTGCTTAGATTCTCTATCAAACATGGATCTCTCTGTTATGTCCCACTCAAAAGACAATCAAACAGTCCATAATGGTGTAAAATGGAAAGTTCCATTTGCTGTGTCCTTAAAACTTGGAGACCACTTCTGTGCTCTGCTATCCACCACGCTGTCCCCCAGTCTGCCGGCCCTTAACTGGGAAAACTCCTTGCACGGCTTGTCCCAGATCTAGCAGCCATGGAAACAATCTGCTTAAGCTGAAAAAGCATTTCCCTTTTTAAATGGGAAAAACTTCCAAATTTGAATCTCCTGCCACCTTATCTAAAGAGTCTTCATGAACTTTCTAGGTAGACTTCATGGTTAAAGTATTTCAGCTCCACCTCAGGAACTGACTGCTTATCCTGAGCCTCAGTGGTGATTTAACATCCTCCCACAAGTCCACACCAGTTCTTCCTAGTTAAAATCTTGCTGCTAAAAACTGAAGATGCAGCAAGGTGTATTTATCAAAGTCATTTCCGTATTTGATGAATTCCACCAGCTGTGCAAGCTACATTATCGAACTGTATCTGCCTTAAGTTAAAAATATCAACCAGCAAATGGCAGACAAGGTATAAGAATGTTCCTTGTTGCTGCATATTTACTCAATCAACTCTGCAGACAGGAGCATAAATGACCCACAGGGAATATCTTTCAGCTGTCAAGCAAAACTCAGTTTGGTTTACTGAAGCACCAAAGGTTTTTATGTTCTGAAAGCCCTTTTGTCTGCAGAGACTCTCCTCTAATGAAAATCTGAAAACACTTGCATTGCTTTTAAATGTCTTCAGAGATTTTGTGTTCTTTGCTTCCAGTATGGATAAGGAACATACGTTTTCAAAATAAATAAAAAAAATCCCATGTTAGCAATGAAAACATATTTTCATTCTAAGTGACATTGTATTTTTTTCTCAAAGAAAAATGTCCAATTTTACTCCTAGATTTTTTTCCTCATCTGCCTTGGATAGACTTTGCCAAAATGTTACGAAGGTAGCACCTTTTCCTACCAAAACCAAATACAATTCCTCCTGTTTTTTTCCTCTGAAAATAGTTTTATAATAATGGACACTTTTCTCCACAGTATCCTCTGACAGTGGTAAATGTGAATTTCTGCAGAGATCCCTGGAATGTATCTTTCCCTCAAGCCTGCTACTCACACCAGGTAAGAGAGGTCAGTAACAAACTAAACATCCCTGAACCAGTGACTCCTGTGCAACACTGCACACACACTTAGCTTAAAGCTAGAAAAAGAGAGAATTCTAAATACATCCAGTTTATGAGTACTCAATTTCAAGGGAAAAAAAAAGAGGCTTTTGAAAATTTAGAAATTATAAAAAAGAAAAGCCCAATATCCTCTTTCCCTTCCTAAAAAACGAAAGGGTTATTTCAAAAGCGAAGAGGTCTCCATAAAGCCTACAGGATGAAACACTCTATACTAGAAGTTTAGGTAATGTGTGTGACACAGAACAAGAAGGCAACAAAGCAGTCCAAATCTCCTCTGCACAGATGGCTCAATTAGAAAGCAAAGGAATCTTTCAAAGGCAGAAGACGAGCATGAAAAAAAACTCCAAAAAACAAGATCACCAGAAAGCTTTCTGAAGTGAGCACAGAAAAATCCCATAAAATAAAGCAGCTCAAGTGTAAACAGGAAATACGGAGGGCTAAATAAGAACTTAAAGAGCAACTTGCAAATAACGCTCGGACTGATGGTAAAGCATTCTTTGAACACATCAAAAGCAGGAAGCTATCTTGTGATTAGTGGGACCAGTTGATGACAAAGGCATAAAAAGGATGATAATACCACTGCAGACACTCAGGGAACCGAGTTCCACCTTTACTGCTGAAGTGTTTCAGGAGATTCTTATGCCTGACATACTAGTTGTAGCACAAGGGTAAGAACTTTCTTTTGAATTTGCAATGAAGTTCAAGACTACTTAGAGAAGGCAAATTAAAATCATCAGGGGGATAGAGCAGCTATCTTCTACATTGCATAGTCTAAGACCCTTCTATTGAGAACGGAGGACTAAAAAGGAGATATCATCAGTCTACCAGATCAGAAAAAAGTGAAAGCTGAATTGCAAGCAGGATCAAATAATAAAAATCCTGCAATACTTGAAAAAGTAGTAAAGGAGACTCTATGAAAATAATACTAATAGGAGACTGACTTAATCAGAGTGAAAGTACTTTCCACAGTGAGCAGTGAACCTCTGAAACTTGCTGCTGCAGGAAGCTGTTAGCACCAGCAGACAGCATCAGCAATTTCACTAGAGAACAAAGTTAAATTAATGGGAAATGTATCCACGAACACTAATAAGACCATGAAGGTATATAGCCCTTAATATCTGTAATACACCAGCTGTCATGCTGACAGAGTATGAGAAGAAACCATGGAAGTGGCCAGGTTTGCATGTTATCCCTAAAAGCCTCTCCTACTGCCTCTCTCCTGGAGGCTGGACTCATCACCAGTTTCCTGAAGTCAGAAATTTATTTTTTATGAACTTTTTCACAGCTTCTACATCTCAACTGGTGTGCTGTTGTTAGTTTCCCAGCGAAAGGGTCCATCCTATAACAGGCTGTGTCATTTCCATCCTTTCCAATTCCCTGCTGTTGCTCCAACCACTTGGGTACATGTGTTCCTCTGCGGCTGATGCATGAGAGAAGTAGGAATGATTCTTGAGGAAATATTCCAAACCAAAATTGTATATATCATTCCACAGCAGCAGTCACAGAGGAAAAAAACCTTTGGTGTCTGTAGATATAATTCTCAACATCAAATACTTCTGTTTTTGAAAAAGGGGCCAGAGTCATGGGAAACATGTCCTGAAATTTGTATGAGCATTGATTAAACATGGCACTGTAGAACCTAGTGAGTTTGATTCTAAGAGTAATAAGTAACAACATAAAGGAAAAGCCTGGTTAAAAAGGAGGTGTTTCTGAAGAGTAATTTCTGTAGATTCTAATCTGCAGTGTTGTGTTCAACAGCAGCCAAAACTGCATCCTAAAGGGATTGTAAATTACAGTATATTAACAGAAGTCACTTGGATATGGTCATTAGTACAAAAAAATAATGCAACAAGCAGCAGCACCCCCACTGTTCTTCTCTAACAATCAGAGGAAACAAACAGATTCCTCAGTGCACATGCACCAGACTCCCATCTGGAATATCCTGTATTTCCTTTCTCCTCAGAGTCTGATGGAAGGTGATAACAGATACTACAAATCATCAGCACGAGCTCACTTATTGGTTCGATGGAAATTCTGTGCAAAAAATGTTGACAACAGTATTCCAACCATCTCTTTTTCTGATTTGTTGGTACACTACAACAAACAATCATCAGAGAGTTTTACAACCATTGCAATTGTGTTTTCTATTTATAACTACTGGAATGTGAATTTATGGTCTGCGAAAGCCTTTAGAGCTCTGACTGACAGACTGGGAGTCATTTTATTTCATAAACACTAGATGATTTAATAAGCAAGAAATCAGGAAGCTGATTCTAAGAAATTAACTTTTAGAAAGTATTTTTCAACCCGAAGACAACCATGCTGATAAGTCTGAGGTTATCCTCCTGGTGCTGTTAGGCACAGATGCACATGTGTGGCTGTACATAAACACAGCAACTTGCAGGGCTTTTACAAACTCCTAGAAGGGAGGAAGTGTTGGAACAGCATGCTTGGAAGGCAGCTGAATCAGAAACCCACTGTAAGAAATAAATGACTTTTCAAAGGAAGCATAATACATGCTTTTACTAAGGACCATTTATTAGGGACTAACACATCATTTATTTTGAGTGCAGCTTTGGAAAAAAAAATTTTGCAAGGGCCACTATGGTTAAATCTGAAGATTAAATTACTAGTTTGGAATTTTTGAAACATACTGTGCTAGTTTAACCTTGCTCCTCTTAAAGTCAAGAACAGATTTTTCCAATGATTTTAATAGGAAAGGAACTGAAGCAAGCACAGCTATTCCAAAAGTTCTGCCATGGAGGTACTCCAGCTTTCCTCTGTATGGGAGTATTAGTTACATTTTTATGTGGATATCTGCACAATCTGGGCTGTAAGAGCAGGCTGAAGAGAAAATTCTTATTAGCCCAAAGGGTCTTGGGAGTTCAAGCAGACTTCTAAATATTTTCCTGAATGAAGTTCATGTGAGAATTTATTGATGGGTCACAACTTTCTGAATGCAAAGACTGTTGACAGAATTACACTGTTCAACTTCAGAAGCTCTCAATAAATGCTGTAATAATGTCAAGGCTTATACCTGCACAGGCTTTCCAAGAGCCTTAAAAACAATAATACTTTTAGTCTAAAACACCTCTAAACTGGGCTATAGCCATGATCACCCCCCCCCC
>VWZN01008957.1:112435-128188 GCA_013396955.1 Regulus satrapa
GACAAAAATATAGAGGCTGTAGAACCTACACAGCCAATACAGTCACTCCACATGGAAATCTGGGTCCATTCAAGCCATTCTCCTGCAGAGAAAGCAGCACCTAAGCAGTGCCCCAGTCTCATTTGGGCTCACATGCACCACAAAAGTCAATGAAATAATGCTATGTTTAATAAAGTACAATACAGAATCAGGGTGTGAAATGACTAAAGGAATTTTAAAGGGTGCATTTTCACAGACAGATTTAGCTGCTTAAGTGAATGGCTGGAAAAGTTCAGCACTTAGTGTCACCAGATGCAACTTGTCCTTGAATGTGTACAGACAAACTCTGCTTCATACCTTCAAATTTCTTCTTGCATATGCCCTTAGAATAGGAATTTCCACCAGTATCCATATTCAATTGGCCATAGTGCAGCTTCCTCACCTTTAACTTGAGCTGCAGGGCCCAGTTAACTGTAACAACTTGAAGTGTTCTATTTGTTTCTCCAGAGAAAACCATTGCTACGATTTGCAAAGAAAAACAACTTGAAACATTTTCTAAAATAGCAAACAAAATTTACATCTTTCAGGAGTGTGACTAGAGCTTAAATTTACTCAGGCACAGCTTCCTTTTGATATTATGGACATTGAAGGTTTTTTTTTTTTTTTTTCCTCACAAGCATTTTAGAAATGTCATCTAGAAGTTTCAGAAAGGTAATGATTAAAGGCACTATTATATCCCACCCCTTAGAAAGAAATCAGTTTTAAAATTCAGCCCTGACCTACACTTCTCCCTCTGGGCACACTACACACCAGGCTAACATCTGCACATCTGTTCTTCAAACCTGTGTCTGTCAAATGAAGAAATACAGAAAATAAGCTACTGTCTTAATCAACAAGGTACTGTATTACGCTCTGTGGTTCCCAATAACTCTAAGCAATCAAACTCTTCAAAATGAAACCCTATCATTAATCATATGTACTTTTACGTAAAGAAATGTAATTGCAATTAAGATCTACCTAAATACAAAAATGTGAACATTTATTTAGATTGTGATTTGTGCAAGTCTTGTCTGAAAAACGCTCACAAAAATGATACTCAAAATGTCAGTCTTTTCTCTGAACTTCTTTGTCCTACAAGTTCCCTCATCTCCTGCAATCCTGATCCCCTGGATGACCCTTCTAACTTACTATCTCACCAACACATCTGCTCTTTAGCCATGCCTGGGTAGATGAAGGTTTTGCTGTTAACACTACCCGTGGGTTTTCCCCTTGAAATGCTATCTGTTACAGGGTCCCAAAAGCTTCTGCAAAAACAATCCAGTGATATTAAGAGACGAGATTTGACACAAGCATATCTGACAGGGTCAATAAGCAATACTTGTGCTCTTTCAGCTCTTGCTAGATGTGATCTCCACTAAGACAGGAATGAAAGAAGTAGACATAGAAGAATTCTAGTAAACAATCTGGAATAATTAATACTTCATGAAGGAACTAAATGCATAGCAAGCACTGGAGGTTTCTGAGCTGAACCTACTCACATTTAGTGGTGGTTACTGTTCTTATCTCTCAGTGAGGTCAATACATTCTTCCCTGGCCACACAAGCAGCACTTTAAATTGGGAGAGGCAATAGACTTCCAAAACTCTGTCTGGAAGCAGAGGTTTCATGAAATCCTGTGTCTGGTGCCAGCTCACTAGTTGATGAGAGAGAAAAAAAGTACTTTGTGTCAGACATGTTACCAAGTTTTCCTACAATAAGTGTGCTAGTGTGCTCAGCTACTGTCACAGTGTTCAGTGTTTAACCCTATGTCACCCCTGGCCCAGCACATGTGGCTGCTGCCAACAAAACACACACTCAGGGTGTTTAAATCTCAGCACTGAACAAACCCTGAACATTCCCTCTCTCAGTACTACAAATACTTGCAATAAATTACTTACAAAATATAGGCCTGATTCACCACCGCATTACACCATTTGTACACAGCTGACTTCAACAGAATTACATGAGTGTAAAAGAAGTAGGGGAGGGGTGAAGCAAGCCCTGTGCGCAGATAATTAACCATCTTTTTCATTGAACCATAATATACTTTCTCCATAAACTGGCAACAGAACCAATCAGTGTACATATCTTATTTCAAATACAAAGTTAATTTTAGGAGCCAGCATTATTGTACCGTTTGAAATATTCTCTGTTCTCATCAAATGATTCCCCCTGTAATTGATGTCATAAAGAATATCTGTGTTAAGCTGTCTTCATTTCTACAGTTTTCAGTCCTTATGATGATCAATTATTTATATACAGACTAGATGAAAGGCAAGATTGTAATGACTCCAAGAGATTTAAGAGTGATATAATAAATCTTGAAAGCAGAACTCAAGTGGGTGATGGTAACAAAAGCCAGTCCTGGACAATCATATTTGACTATTTTTAGAAGTTCCCCTTCAGCCCCTCCCCTAAGGAGATTGACAAAGAAGCCTACCCTCCTGAAGCCCGCCTCCTTCCTCCTTCTGCACTAGCATAAAACTTTTTGTCCACGAGATCCCTGCCACCCTCATTCCTTTCAGATTATTCTTCCTTAAAGACAGCAATAAATATGTGTTTTTTCCTTTTCATCACCTCAATCATTTTGGTTGCCAGGAGGACGTCACTAAGTTCCAGGGGAAATCCCTTGATCCAATAAATAAAGTCCTCTTTGTATAAAGTACATTAACACACCTTTAGCCTACCAAATGATGGCTCAGGGCTTCAAGGTTTAAATTTGTATCCAAACTTTCCACAACCATCTTTGGCTTTGGTTCACGGCCACAATAAGCAAGACTTGTCACCAGTCAGTATCCATGACATATGTAAATTAAAAAGGACATAGACTTCATATGATGCTTATCAGATATGAAAAAGAAAACAGGAGAAAACACCAATCAATTAAATAAAAGATTTGAATCATACTTTCCTCTGCCTCCTTCTTCCTCACAATTCTCTAAACATATTCAACTTCTAAGGGTCACCAGTGTATTTTCTGTGATCCAGTGAATCATCAGAGAAGAAGAAATTAACTCTACTCCAGACGAACCCAGGACACATCTAAGCAAGTCTAATCCCTATTAATTGTTCAAACAAACCAACTTACACCAAAGGATATCCTTCAGATTTCATAAAGACATTGTCCCAGTCTTATGAGTCTTCTTCATGCTTGCAGTAACTTTTTAGTATCTCAAACACATGCAACACATTTGAAAATAGATTTATAAACACATGTTGCAAGTCTAACCAATGATTTGGGAAACCAATTTTGGAGAACTGTAAGTAACCTAATTTCCAAATGTACTCTTCATTGCATGTATCCACCCCAAGGGTCATGTTGAATGCTCAACTCGGACAAGAAAACCAAAGGATCAGTAATTCTGCAGAGTTAAGGTCATAATATGTGGGTAAATATAGGGCAAATTTCAAAGCCTTTAAATAAGAGAAATATAAAACTCACTAGTATTTTGTTTCAACAAGCACTTCAGAATTTTATTACTAGTATTAAAAAGATGTACAGTGGGTACCCGTTGCAACATGGTCTTACATTTTTAGAGTATACTAAAAAAGTGTTTCTCCTTGTAGATAAATAATGTGATTAAATAACTACACATTAGAGGATCAAGTTTTGCAGGCAAAAAATGGCAGTTTTCCTCAATTAAGATTTAGAAAATATGGTCCTAATTGATTTGTATAACAATAAACATACCGTGGCTACAATTAGTGCCAAAGTCTTTTGTCAATTTGTTTCTTTTTCTCCTTTGGGATTTTTCCTTTCCATAATACACTTGTAATAAACAATAACTCTTCAAAACGTCTGCATGGAGTTAATTCCAAACAATAAAGCAATCCAGTCCAGAGAGCAGCTAAGATTGAGCTCATGTCAACAGGTAGAATTTACAGCCCCACAAAAAGAAATGTTTAACAGTCAACCCTTTAGCTGCAATAAATTAGACTTTCACTGTGTTCTTCTTATCACCACAATCTATAGATGAAAAGCAGTGTATAGTAGTTAATTTTAAATTTTATTTATTACCACAGGCAAGATTTTCTAGTAGTATTCTGCTCATTAATGTGAAACTAGGGATCAAAACTTTATGATGACCTGAAGCTGATTTCTTAACAGTTTTGATTTCCTGCTCTTCATAGTCACCATAAATCTTATTTTCCTCCTCAAAACTTCAGATGTTTCTAGCTTCTTATCTATCAGCCTCTAAAGTGCTTCCAGACTCCCACAAATGTTTTAGCAGACTCCACAGGCTTGCCACTCTGCTAAATGTCTGGCCATACATCTCCTTGGGGGGAGTTCCCCGCTGAAGAAGCCATACCCTGGGAAAAACATGTAAGTAGGGAGGACTCGGAGGTACCCCAGTCTGTATTTGAACTCTGAGCCCAGGCTGTCGTCCTTCCCTAGCACACAAACTGATCAGAGAAGGCTGTCTAAATTTCCCCAGGCTTTAGCAATTCCCTGTGCCTGCCACGGTCACGCAAGGCTGTGGCCCACACCCTGCAGCAAGGGCTCCCGAAATCTCTGCAGTGGCACCGCGCCAACGATCTCCGGGGGAACGCGTGAGCCCCAGCTCGCGGACCACGCCTGCCTCCGTGCAACGCCTTGGGAGCCAGGACACCACCGTGTAAGTTTCCAGCCTTCCACCTTGGTGTTTTAATATTGGAGGGAGGGGAACTGAGGAAGGACAGCACAGACACTGGAGAGAATGGTGGTGAGGAAGGGAAAAGAAGTTTGCAAAAACATGCTTCATAACAGCTTAAGCATTTGAGAACTAGCATAATAACAAAATATTTTGGATCTGCCCTATCTTTGATTTTTTACAGATCACAGCCACCAGAACAGGCCAATGGAACAGACACTATTCTGTTCTATCTGACCTTGATACTTGAATGTCTTTCAAGGGTTTTCAAACTAGGATTTTTTTTCTTGACCTGTCAAGAATTGTCACATTTCTAGGGAACCCACAGGGCAAAGTCAAAAGGAGAGGACAGGGAATTTAAAATGTGTACATAGCTGTAAAGCTGCTTCTATAACACAAAATGCTAACAGCAGTGGAGCTCAGCAAAGACATTCTTTCACCCAAAAGTAATCTTAAAAGGAAAACAAACCAAAAGCCATGTAATAAAGGATATTCTGATACTGAAAAACAAGCAGCGTAACATGAAAGGACAGTATGGTATGGAATAAGAAATTTTGTGTGACACACTGGCTCCTCATGTGAAAAATGGTCTAAGATGCCATTCATTACTTTGGACTGCAGTTCTTAAAGAATACAAAGTGAATATACAAAAGGCTTCTCTCCTTCAATAGCAGTATCCTTTCAAGGGTGGCTGTATCTTTGATTAAAATGCACCAACCTAAGGAATAAAGTGCCACTTCTGTGATGCATGAAATGACAGTGGAAGCATTGTCATGCTTCCTGATGGTGTTTTCATGTTCAATTATGTTGGTTTTTAAGCTGTTTGTTTTGCTTCTGCTGCTTGCACTGGCTTATGTGAATAGTTTTTGGGTCATGTGGCAAAGCTTATCGTATTTTATACCACCATAAGTAGGTACTGAGAATATCCTGCCTTACCACTGCACTTGACTCCCAGATGCAGCATTCACAGGAGAAATTCTCTTGGCAAAGAAGAGCTGAACATCTACAGATGTGTTTGAGAGAACTAGCTTTTCTGCTTAAAACTTTTTCCAAATCACGTTTCTTTTACTAAAATGAGCAAGAGGTCATAAAATGGGAATCCACGTTTGACAGGAAACACAATGTTAAGAAGTATCATCATGTTGTGAAACAGAAAAAAAAGTGAAGTAAAATTCCTTTATGTCATTAGAGACCATTATTTACCTCTAAAATACTAGAGGGGAAAAAGAAAATCAACTGCAACCCTGTTTATTTGACTTCTCCCACAGCTTGGGCACCCTGTCTCTGTTGGATGTTCCACTAGGTGCAAGAAAAACAGACTATTTTTCCCCAGGAAAACCAGATGCTTTTTAAAATGGGCTTTTTAAAAACAAACAAGCAAACAAACAAACAATTTAAAGGGACCATTCTGTTTCACCTTCTGCCTTGTCTGCAGCTGCCAGGGATTCTTCCTACTCTTTTCTCTGCCCCCTTTTCAACCTCAGGTAATGGGAGTCTGCTGGGAAGCATAGGAATGAATCAATGTTCTCAGGATTTCTTCTCTCCCCACACACCCTAACGTGGCTCTTCCTGCCGATGCAGAGTTGCACTGACAGTTCTAAAATTACCCTTCTGATTCCAATTATTTTTCCAGGCAGATGCCGCTAGGTTACATTCTATTTGGATGCATTCTTATTATTTACTCATTCACATTTCTCAAGGGCAGGACCTGCCTAGTATTAGCAAAGGGCAGAAACTCTACATCTGCTCTCAAGCACCTCCCTCCATTTCTGCATGCTCCTTCCCCCTCTCCTAGATCTTCTGTGCCTCAACATTTTTGTCCTCTTTGCCAAGTCCCTCAAACATCTGCTTCCTTCACCCCTGCTCTTGGGCTCAAGAATGTATCTGGAAAAAACCTGGAGTGACTTTCTCCATCAGAAACCTATTCTCTCTTTTGGCCTCAGCCCAGCAGAACACCTCTCCTGGCACAAAGAGGTCTCTGGGCTGCAGTTTTTAGAGATACCCATCTTCCCTGCCTTCCTTTTCACTGCATATGGTTGTGGCAATCTCTCAAAAGCAGCTTAACAGATCATGACTTGATCTCTTATCAGTTTACCTTTGTTGTCAGTGATTACCCCCAAGTCTCTTCCATATGGTCTCTACTGCAGGTGTGCAAATTTCTCACCTTTTTTCCTCCAGCCAGTCCCTGACCACCTCCTGAACCTCCCCCTCAGGCTCTGCTGCATTCTTTTTTACTCTTTTCTTTTAAAATGGATATATACAACAAATTCTTTCTCCTGAAGTACATACACAAAATCCAACCACACAACTGACTTCTTTCATCTCTTGAGTCATTCTGTGATGTCAGTACCATTATGTAGTTGTATTTTTTCCACACCACTTCCAGCCAAGATCCTCTTTAGTGTGACTTTCCTCCTCACATTTCAACAAATATGCTGTCGTCAGAGTTTCGAGAGATGGTTTCCTAGAAAAATCTCACAATCATGTATTTAATTTTCATTCCTTCCATGTATCATTATTTTTTACACTTCCCAGTGCATATGTTCAAATAAATACTTACATCCTCACACCCTCTTAATTTCAATGACAATATCACATGCCAAGCACCTTCTTTCTCCTACTGATCCTTTAGAAGGAATGTTCCCCTCTTTCCTCCAGTTTCTGGGAGACTTCTGCTTTGTACCACACAAAACTTTATCCTTTAGGTTATTTTGCCCTAATTTCAAGACTACAGACTTGTTTGTTGACTCTCCAGGTTCACAGCAGCAATTTCCATCAGCATCACTGAAGCATAATGGATACACAACCACCAGCTAAAGCTCAACACAACTTCAGGATATCCTTCCTCCATTTTAAGCACCTCCCACCCATCTCTTGATCTTGACCACAATGAACTACACCACATGATTACTAGCTACCTGTGTTAAAAATGCTAGAAGATTCTCATTGTCTTCAGCTTTCTAGTCTTTGCATGCAGACCAGGTCTAATTTTCGTAGCTGAAACTCTCCACAGTTCTCATCCTTTTGTAGCTTAGCTGAAAATCCTTCTTTCTTCATCTAACTGAAGTAGTTTTGCCTCATCCAAAAAGCAAAGTGCAAAAATCCTTCTTCTAGATTTTGCTCTGGGCCTCCTCTTTAAACACCTTTTAAAGTGCTACTCTTTCCATATTACATTGTCTTTTAAAATGTCCAATGGAACAAATAACCATACTCATTTGATTTCTCATGGTTTAGAAACACAGAGGTTAAAACAAACATGGCAAACCAGATTTAGAATTACTCACCACTCTCCTCTTCTAAACTGAGCAGAGCTGGTACACCAGACAGGAAGGGGTAAAATAGCTTTGGAGACCACGGCAGCTGGTCTCATCAGACAACCGCACCCAGCTGTTTTATATATGGGACAGGAAGAGGAAATTAGAAGCTAGAGTGGGAGGATAATTCCCTGTTCAGAACCTTAATGTGAAAAGACTGTTGTATTAAAGGCTGTATTTGTCTGTACCACGTAAAGATTCGAACAAATAGGAAGTATAATCAATGTTGCATGGAAAAAAGAGGAAAGCATTTTTATTTATTTCTCCTATGGCTTGTGCCTTTTTTTCCTTAATATGACAGTTTTAATTTGAATATGTTTTACTAGGGTACTAAAAATTGAAACTGCTTTTGTTGGATTTACCTTTCCAATTTTTTTTTTTTTTGTCATATATGTTTTCCTTTAAGCAGTCATTTATAATAAAATACAAACAATGAATAGGAATATATTTTATAATTTCAAAGAAGGGTTTAGCCTTGACTCTGTGCCAATTTAAACAGTTCTCCCACTACAAACTTCACCCCCAGGATACATATTTGGTGTCCAAAATACTCATATCAAATTCCTACTGCCTATCAAACAGCTGGTTTGGACTATTAAAGGTCACTGGAGCAAGCAGGGATTTCTTTCTTTCAGTCTGTGAAACACTTTGGGAAAATACCGTAACTTAATTTAACTTTTAACTCACATTATATCAAAGAAGCAAAATGAATGAAATACCTGCTCTTCCCTGCTCTTAATCTCTGAATAATATATCCACTTCTTTATTACAGTGGTAACACCTTTCTTTTAATACCTGAGTTAATTCATTAGTTTATGACAAAAAGCCCTGCTCATAAGGATAGAGAGGAATACTGACTCTCAAAAATACAGCTTTGTTTTACATAATTTTTTTCATTAGGCATGGTTTGTATTACAAGCAATGCACAACACAGCTTAGACTTGCCAATCTTGGAATAATTTGCATCAGAACTACTATAAAATGAAGAAAACATGTTTCTAAACCTCATCACTATCTCTATCTTCATTCTAATTTTTCCTTTCATTAATAAAGAGACAGTCCATATCACATTTCCTATGAATCAGTGAAGACTAATAAAATCATACTTTACACACTTGAAATGATAACTAAGTCAAAAATAAATATGGAAATTAGTACAATGTATTTAGAAGTTAACCATTACATGCAGTAAAAACTCCAGCAACATAATAAAAAAGACTCATTATGACTGCAGATCTATTTCATGGACTCGTAGTTACTTGTAGTTTCCCTTTTCATCATAGACTGTAGCTTTTAAAAATGAAAGGTTGAATTTCTTGGGTTTAGTTACTAAACTCTTGCATAATGTCTTTATTGCAAAATGACAAAGTTTTAATACCAAGACCATTTGGCTTATTTGAGCAACAAGTATCACTATTTTTACCTGGTTCTCATGATCATTGAGTTCAGGGGGTGTAAATTCCCATATTTTTCCTCCTTTAATTCATTATCATCCTTAAAGAACTGAGTGTGAAGAAAAAAACCCCTGCTATTGATAGTGGATATTGCTAGACTGTTTTCAGCCCCACGACACTTGTGGGAGGGGTTTTTCTTCAGCTGCGTGTGCCATCTGCAGTGATGATATTTCTCTCCAGCCTGGGAACACCAAGCAGCAGACTAAGTGGCTCGCTCTAGTTATCTGGGTAAGTCTTGCTGCAAAAACACCTCCGAGTGGATCCACACCAGCTGATGGCACTCCACCTTCTGCAGGAAGACTTAGGCACGTGGTAAATTGCCAGACTTAATCTCAACTTGTCTCAAAGTAAAATGAGCCCTGTGTTTGGAATCCTAATGTTTTCCTGCCCGTGTTAGATATTGTTGTTTACAACTATGCCAGTGTTTTTTATAGTACATCACTACAGTGCCAATGAAATGCATTGCTTCCAAGTGTTTGGCATCCCTGGAATATAAACAGAGCAAGTGAGCTGCAAATGAGGTTTTTTTCACATAAAGGATGGACTTCTCTGAGTAACCCTGCCGAAACCACTTGAGCGACTTGCTTTCGAAGAATTCCAGGGTCTTACATACATAGCAGAATCTTACACAAAATATTCTTCAGTATTATTTTGATCTCTGATGAATACATATTAAATATGGGAGGAGGAAGAAAAATCATTACAGCCACTTCAGTCATTGATGCCTATTATGATATTAAAATAGATACTTGCACTGATTTGCCTGTGCAAAAATACAAGGGCTTGCTTAAAACCTGAAGCAATGTTCTTAAACTTGACTTTATGGAGCAGCCAGAGCACCAGCAGCTTTGTGCAAGAGCAGCTCTGCAGCAGTACACACCTTTCTCTAGGAACGGGGGGGAATCCATACGGGCCTCTGAAGGGGATGGGAAGAAATGCATCCCATTACACCTTCATTGCAAACTTCCAATAATATTTATCTTCTTTTGGCAAATGCCAGTAGAAAGAAAATTTCATCACCCAAATAGATATATTACAAAAATCAGCATATTGACTTTGCTATGCTACTTTTTCTGCCTTTTTTTTTTTTTTTAACATGGAAAAATACTGGAACAGATGGGTTGTTTAATGAAAAATGTAGGAAACTGTTACTCTTCTAGATATATGTGTGTAAAATTCAGTAAAAAAACCTGGTTAGCTCTAACAGAACCTACATTCCAGGCACCCATGTGTTGTATCTTCAATCTACAAACCAGAGTTAAGTTGTAAAGCGGAAGCAAACAGAACCTATATGAAAAACTAATGATGTAAAAAATGTCTTCAGTGATAATAATCTAAAATGTGAGTAACCTCAGACATGCTGCCTTCCTCCATTATGGAAATTTAAAAATATATTTTCTCAATTCAACTGTATTCCACACTGTTAGCAATACCTCCTCACCCTATTACACAAAGCAAACCTTGTCATGTGCAATGTGGAGCTGCTGCCTATGCAATAAAGATGCATTTGTTTGTCTTCATGACAGGATTTTCTCAATTTATCTTCATTCAGATTTGTTAAATATTCATTTATTCATTGCAGAATATTGTGTATTTCCTTACTCTGCACTCAGTCAAAGTGTTAATAAGGGACCTTAACTACAAACCATATTTTCTGTCATTCAGTTGTTTCTAAATATACCAGAAAGCACTTGAATATACACTAAATATACCAGGAACCACAGCTTGATGGAGGCATTTTCTCTCTTGTCTTTTCTGTCACTGACACAAAACAGCCTATTTCATAAAAATGGGTCTGATGCTTTGTGTTACTTACTCTGCTGTCTTTCTGATTCTAAAAACAAGGCCATTACTATACAGCAGTAATGGAAGTTAATTTTTATGTAGTTTTTTCAACAATATTAAATGGTTATTTCTCATTATTCCACATAAAATGAAGCCTCCCCATCTCAGGGATCCTCTCTATACCCTTTATATGGTTCAGGAGGGCCAAACACTTCAGGGAATGTGGTGTCATGCAAATTCACACAGACCAATTATTTCTGTGAAATATTCTACTGCTGGAGAAGCAGAAGACAGAGGGAAAAAATGCCTATCATGTTTGATGCTGGAGTCCTTGTGCAAGTGAAAAACACATGCTTTAGCAGCCACCTCTTTGTAGAAGCTGAAGCATGCCAGTTCTGACTGTCAGAACTGCTTCAGCAGTTCTCAGGTCTCAGAATTTGGACCATGCTTGCCAGTGTAAGGAAAAGCTCTTAAAAATTTCATGTGAGTGGGAGTAGGGTCAGAGCTGAGCCACAAGCATGCATCTCATCAGACTTTAGCACGGTAACGGTTCATATTTAAATCCTAGCACTCCTCTGCTGTCTCACACATGGCCACAGTTCTCCGAGGAGGCCCGTCTGCTTTGGGCTGAGTGCTGTTCTCTTGGAGTTACACCACAGAACCAGGACTCATCAGTTACTGATTAACCTGAGCCCTCTGTAAGGCAGGGAGGAGGGAATGGCCCAGCCTGTCTGAGCCCTACTGAGTGGGCTGATAGGACATCCAGGACCCCTTGTCACGCGCCACTTGGGAACCTCTTCAACAGTTCCTCATCCCCCCCTCCTGTGGTCCTGTCTCAGTGAAGATTTGTGTAGATGGGGGTCCAAGGATAAGGGAGGCTGGACTGTTGCATTCCAACACACTGGATTTTACCTGTGGATTTACAAAATTGTATGTAATGCTCTAAATTTTGGAAAACCCCTTTTTGTTCTAAGCAACACATAGAACTCCTTCTCACTCAGTTGAGACACAGAGGTAGTAGATGGGAACGAGGAATGAAGACTACAACCCAGAATAGCTGGGACACAAATGGAATAAAATAGAAAAAAAAAAAAGAAAAAAAAAAACCAAAAAAAGCAAGCAACTCAGCACGTTTTAAGTCTCCTTGATCTGTAAGGGTTTCTGAACGAACTGCAAATGCTTCAGGAATACAGGTGATGCCGAGATCTTTGCCATCCTTAAGCAATATAAATGAAATTAATGGGAAGGGATTGGAAAGCTGGGTGTACAGTAGCTTGGAAAATTTCCCTAGTGCCCATCGTGTGAGTTATTTTGAAGCTTCTGATAAGTGTGCTGAGCCGCTGAAGGTTTGTGGAGGCCTAAGCTGCTCGAGCCCCCACTCACCTGAGTCACTGCAGGGGCCAGGACACTGCTTGGACTCACTCCACAGCACTTCCATCTAGAACCCCTTAATGTTCCTGAAGTATGAGTGTCAGCACACATACTGTGCACTGGAATTTGCAGGGTCTCTACAAAGCATACTCCACATTCTCTACATCAAAGGAATCCTTTTGCTGCAGAACTGGGACTTTTACAACTCCATTCTGCTACATTAAAGGGACTCCACTGAGGATCTCTGCCATTTGTGCGAAATACTTCCTTCTTGTGTGCTTACTTGGGGTTAAGCAAACAACTTATTTTTATATGGCCCTCAAAACCAGCTTGAAAGCACCAGAAAATCAGCTGCAGCGAGCTGTGTTCTGCTACCAGCAGCAAACCAGAGGGAGATTTCAACATCTGTGATTTTATTTAGAACAACTGCTGGTTGACAAGCACAGAAATCTCATTTGCTTGTTCAAATTCAGTTCAGCAGTCCAAAACGGACTGGTGTGATCATCTGATGGTCACCCACACAAAAGAGGCGTGCAGCTCTACCAGAGACTCTCCACCACGCAGACTGCAGTCACCAGCTGTGTGGGTAGCAGAGAGCATCCCTGCCACAGCTGCGGGGCTTTTTCCTTTGGGATGGACACACCTCAGGTGATTACTCACACTGCTGGCTGTTCATGTTTTATTTATTCTATGGCTAAATTGACAAAAAAAGTTGGGAAAAATACTTGTAAGAAAGAAAAAACTCCCTGATGAACTCCAGTCTCATCTGTCTAGTAGAGAAACACATGTTCTTGGGGATGGGGTTCGGCTTCAGTGTGTCCCCTTTTGCAGTAGTACCAAGATCTCTTTTGTTCCTTATTTCTTAATTGATGACAGGCTATGACACAAACTGCGCACAGCAGGTTTTGGGACCCAACACCTTTCCTATGGCAGGATTTAGAATGTCTGTAAAACGTGGGACTGCTCATTCCTAAAATCAAGGGAATTAGTAGAGCTGTTACATGTCGAAGAGTAACCAAAACATAAAATGAAAGAAAAACCTTGTATTCATTAATCCCTTCTGGTACTTGTTTGATGTCTTTCCCAAGATCTGTTCTGGCTATCTGTGCTTTCTGATTCATGTTAAGCAGCAAATATGCTCAAGTCTAGATGCCAAAGGTTAGCAGGCTGAGGGCCACCAACTCCAGTTTAACAGGTTGTTTTCTTTGTTTTCTAAAGACCTTTTTGAGTAGCGGATATTCCAGCTAAATTCTAGCTGGAACTGGAAAATTCCCTACTTTGGATGAGAAATGCATGGCTCTTCAGGCTCTCTAGAAATGATTGTTTCACACTTGTCAGAGACCTGCTGTCAGGGTAGGCTGGACTGAGAGTGTGTGCCTTGGTGCGTGTACAAGGTAGAAAAACCGCACAAAACACAACTGCCTCCCAAAATGTCCCTGCTGCTGTTCTCGTGGACTGCCAAAGCTTCTTGCATCAGTGCTGCCACTATTGATGTATACAGGCTTGTCATTTGGACTGCAACATTTTTAAAGCTGAATTTACACAGCACTTTGCTGTGATGAGGAGAGTTCCAAAGGTCCTCTCAGTCCAAAGGGGATTTGCAGAGCTCTTTAAATACCTTGTTTTATTAGAGAGGTACAAGATACTGCTCCCTGTAAACTCAGGCAAGCGCCATAGTCAGCTCTTTAGAAAAGTTCATGGACTAGGGAGGAAAGGAGATGGGCACAAAAGGAACACGCTCTTGTTTATGTTGCAGTAACAAAGTGCCTTTTCCTTAGTTCCTTTTACAACTTGCTAAGGCATCACAGAGCAGCAGCCCGGCAGGGTCTGGCTGCTGACAGCTGTACCTGTGTAATGACCTACCAGGGCATGAATAGGGGCTGCATTTTCCTCTTCTCCACCTCAATTTTGGAAGGAAGAAGGGTGTTAAATCCAAGGATCTCTCCCATCTTTGCTCTTTGATGGTGGCAGCACCGCCAGCGAAAAATAATCCTACACAGCAGAGCTGGGAACCTGCCTCAAAATGCTGCTTTGAGCAGAAATATGTGGATTTGTCGTGGGTGTTCAGTAATTTTCACAAAATCACAATACATCAGAAAAAGACAGTATCTTATCTTCTCCACACCCTCATCTTGATCGAACATTTTTCCCATAACAGCCCAAAAGCTGATTCTGTGCTGTTTTGCATTGAGTCTGCCTTTCAAAATCAACAGCTCGTGACACAATAGTACTGGGCCCTTTACTTGCCTAAGGCATTGAGCATCTTTCACCTCTGCACACAGCTGTCATGAAAAATCATTCCTATTACAAGCTTCTCATGTCCTAATTTGCATTCTTCTCCACTTTCTTTTATTAAGTGCTCAGGCTACTCCTGCACACGGGAGTGGTTTCAAGTGGCGGTGCCGGAGGGATCCCTCTCAATGGGGCCTGTTGCCGAACAGCGGCCACAGCCAGAAAGGCTCCTGGCGCATTCCTGAAGAGGGAACACCAAGCGTGACACGTGGTGCTGTCTCCTTGTCCCCCTTTCATTCGGGTGTCCCTGGTGAGTGCCACCCTGCCACTTGGGATTACCCCGGGGATGGGAAACATCTCCCATGTGGAACCAGACAACGCCATCAGGCATCTACATGGTCTCTGTGGCTTAAATCAGTCTCCAGGCACAAAATTCAGAGGAAGGTGTAAGTTGCATGATGAAAAATATCCCTCAATGTGACCTTTCCTAAGAAAGGACCAGGAATGTGTGTCCATTTCCCCAGTTCTGACTTCCTATAAACCTGACTCCCTGTTTAAGGAGAGATAAAACCCAAAGGCACCTGTGCTGGGCATTTACGCCTTACACCACCTCCCACGTTCTCCCTGAATATCACTCTTTTCGACAGCTGCAAAACCGTCTTCACCTGCTACTTCTAGGACAAACCCTTCTTCAGCATTGTTATCACTTTCCCGTCCCTGATCTGACGTTCTCTTTGCCCCCCAAATGCAGTTTCCCAGCAGATTATCCCCGCTGCTCGCAAGCGCCCCCCGAGCGCCGGCACCGGGGCGCGTTCCTTTGTGGCACACGCCGCTCAGCGAGGAGCGACCGATACGGCCGTGTCTGCGAGCGAACCGCCGCGCCGCTCCGGGCGGCAAACCGACCGGGGGCTGCCCGAGGGCGGCAGCGCCGGCCCCCGCCCGGCCCCGG
>VWZN01008957.1:128635-178935 GCA_013396955.1 Regulus satrapa
GCTGGAATGTTTCCAGGGATGGGATGTGCACCACGTCTCTGGCCAGCGTGATCCAGTGCTTTACCACACTCATCATAAAAACTTCCTTCATCTCATCTAAATGGACCCTCCTTTAGAACCGTTATCCTTAGTTCCATTACAAAAAGCCGTGCTAAAAAGTTTGGGCTCATCACAATCTTAAGTGCAGTAGGTAGTGGGCCGTGACAATGGCACAAGCACATGATTCTTTTCTGATGTTCTTTTTACAATTCTGTTCCCTTCCACTGACAATTTCAGAATTCTCTGGTTGTTAATGCCTATGACCTTTAATATAAGGGCTATTTTCCTTCATCTGTTTAGGTATTTGTATATTTCGCCCAACAAAAATATGTTTATAGTTGCATATTTCTAACACTGCCCATTTCAGGTTTGCATTAAATATGTGCTTGACCCTACTTGTGTAATATAAACTAAAGACCAGTGCTGTAATATGAATCGACCTAATGGATCAGGTCAGGGATAATAACAGTGAAGGCTGATGAGTCTGCAGAGAGTATTAAGAGAATGTATGGAAGAAAATTAAAGGATCACTTATATAGCAATTACTGTAAAAAATACACATCTGCAGTTTCCAGGAAGCTCAGAATCCCCATGAAGTTCAGCACCAGTTCTCACTTATTCCAGGATGAGATGGATTTGACAGCACTGAGTCTGAGGAGTTTGCTTTGCTCTCTCAGCCTCCATTTTTACAAGTCCCCAGTGTCTAATAACACAGCCAGTCTGGGTTTCTGTTTTCTGTTGGAAAAAGTGTCCTCAGGTGACAGCTCCGTGCATGCTCTGAAACTCAGCTGTTCTAAATACAGATCAAGTTCTGATTCTGTGTGCTTTTCAATAAGCTCTTTATTTGCTCCTTTTCCTACTGAAGTATTAGTGTGGGAACTTTATTGTCATCAGCTGCAATATTGTCTACTGTTATGCCAGACAATTCACTTGGAGTTTTAGTTTTTATCTTCCTGTGCATGTCTTACCAATGGCCCCACACACATTTCCATGGGCTGGCACCTCCCTTATTGTACGCTGCTTGTGTTCAGGAGCAATCACTCCTGAAAAATTGCCTTTGGATGAAGTTTTCTCTTTTTCTTCATGACAAAATAGAATTTAAAATAATTAAATAATTCTTGTGCTGCTCCACTGAGATTTTTGTTCCAGCTGACAACCTTGCAGTCTTACCAATAACTCACCCCAATTAGTCCTCTGTACCAAATCGTCACAAACTTTTGCAATAAACTTTTGTCAGCCCCTCCAGAAGTATGCACAGTCCAAAGGGAACCAGTTCGCCCTCTCAGCCTGTGCTAGGTCCTGTGTTGCACAGGCAGGTCTCCAGTGTATGTTTGCTTTCTGCAGCACCCAGCTCCTTCCAACCAGCACCCTGAGTTGAGGGAGTAAGGCGGACCCACAGCATGGCAGTAATGAATGAGGTTCCACAACTACAGCCACAGGGATGCAGGATAGGGATTTATGGAGGGGAGTGATGGATGCCATCGCTTCACATGGTGAATCCATGACTAATTTTTGTAACACTTTCTTCTTTATAATATCCTTGTGAAAAACTGTAGCCTGTATCTTGGTCACTCGGTGGAGTGTGCAGTCTTCACTGTCTGTGTGGTTCATAATTAGCCATCTTCACCTAGAGTAAAAGGAAAGCTGTTAAGAGTATAGGAAACCAAACTCAGAAATAAAGCCAGCTGGTCTTCCTTTTACTTACAAGAAAATTCACTCTATTTCAGTAAATTTGCATGTGTGGGGAGATGCTCACCGTTCCAGAGCTTCAGGCTGAACACTTTTCTTAATTCCCTTTAACTTGTGTAACCATGGCTATTTCAGCCCAATTAACAATGGTCTTTACATCCCCTGGTTTCACTGGGAGTAAAAGGTCCCCACCTCTGTTGGGAGGGCTGAAGTGGGAGCCTGCAGGCGGTTTGCTGCAGCCCTGCTCCGTTCAGTGCCAGGTGCCCACGGCGGTGGTGGGCAATTACCGGGACCGCAGCCTTGGGGGAGCCCCCTCTGCGCAGGGGTCCTCACCTGTACCCCTCAGTGCCCATCACCCTCTGCACGGCTCCTGCAACTCCTCCTCACCCAGAGCCTGCTCCAGCCTTGCTGCCGACGCTGAGAGTGAGGGATAACAGGGTCTAGTTCTGGTAATTGGCGCTAGTTTTCTAAAAGCTATTTTAGTACTACGGGACTTGAGCATCTAGATGCTACTGCAACTTGATAATAATAGAAACCAGCTATACATGCGAGTGTTTGAACGATAGGGATTATTTCACAACAGTAGGACAGAAGTGGCCCTTTTCTCAGCCCCTCCACCTTATTGAAACTGGTTGTCTTTTCTGTCTTTTCTTAGTACACAATAACCCCTATTTACATATAATTTATTATAAACACATGTTGAGTAATAGACCATCAAGCTTTTGGAGCTTCTATTTTCAGTTACATTGTACCGCTACTGAATAAGAGATGCAACTGCTGAAATTTGTTTTCAATGGTGTGTTGATTAAAAGCTGCTTGAGTTTAAAATTTCCAACCATCTAAAATGAAAACTCTTCACATGCTTTTGTGTCCCTGGCCAGCCAGAGAGTTTATTTCCTACAGTGTATAAATAATGGATTTCGCTGTTTATATGTATCCATCATCAAACTAGGTTAAATTTTCAATTGGCAGTGTGAATTGTCTTGCAGTGAAGCTAACTAGCTGGAACTAATTTTGAAATGGGTAGAGTGCATAATTATGGTAACCTAGTGTACAGGGACTGATCTACCTGAATCAGTCATATTTGATGAAGAAAAAAACATGAATAAAAATTACATTGAAAACATAGCTGTCTGCTTATAAACTAAATCAATTTTTCTTAGGGATTTAAATTTCTTAGGAGAAAACAAGTGTCAAAGTTAAATATATTTGACACTAGGGTCTTTAGTGAACGCCTTAAGCATAACTATTGGCATCAGTTTAAGGATAATTTTGCCTCTGGAGAGGGGGGAAAAGATGTCCATGGAAAAAGTGAAAACATTCAAACAAACTTCATGGTTTTATACTTGACTTGGCCTTTAAATATTTTAGGTTTCCAATACCAGGGAAATATGTAGCAAGAAAAAAAGAAAGTAGCAGTGATGATTTCCATAATGGGGAAGTTTTTGGTAGAAAGGAGGTTGTCAACAGGAGGATTCAGCAAGTATGGACTTAACATTGGAAGGAAATAGGTAAAAGACATGGAAGGGGATATGAAGGGGAAGATAATTGAAGGGGATTAAATACAAAGAGATTTGCCAGTTGTGCTGGAGTTTGAGGATATCTGAACTAGAGAGGGACTGGGGGAAGGGATGAAGCCTTTGAACACAGAGAAATTTATGGACCTCTGAAAGCAGAGATAAAGATAAGACCTTTCAGAGATGGCTGAAGATGAAAGATACACAATTAATCTAACTTTAGGAGATATATCTAGCTAAGGGAACTGCAAGATTTAAACTTCTGTTGCTGCTGCATGACACGTGTTACGGCATTGTGTCTCCCTGGGAAACACTCTGTGGCTGCATGAAGGATTCCAATTACCTTCCAGCTCCATGCCTTGCCAGGTTCATGCTGTTTTTCCAGTGTTATTGGCCAACCATGAGCTTTCTGACAAACCAGAGTGGCCAGACTTTGCTATACTGTTATTTTTTCACCTTAAAAACAATGGAAGACGCGCTTGCATCTATTATTTACCTTGAATGCAGCTCATCAAGAACCCAGTCACTGAAAGGCTCTGTAGGTGTCTGGCTGCTTGTTTGCTATTTGCATGCAGTGGTAAGACAGGCACTGAGACTTTCACTGGCTCTCAAGTAGCAAAAGTACTTCTCTAACAGCGGCTAATGTTTATTTTAGTTTGATGAATGCCAGGGTAGCACACAGCATAGGAAGAAACACAAATAAGAATTTAAAATCTTTACAAATATGCCCAAATCATCTTGGGGAAGAGGGAATTCTAGACTGCACCCAGCTTGGCTAAGCTGGAATGGATCATGGAGGTTGGAGTTCAAACCTTTGCAGATGTGGGTACATAGGTTTCTTAAGGAATTCTTCAAGTCTGTGTTTAAAAGCCACAAGTTAAAGCCTCATTCCTCTCCTACAGAGGAAATTATTCCTCAGATTATGATAATTCATGGTCAGTAAACATTTCTTGATACTCAGTATATGCTTTTGCTTCTTCGTTGCTCTCTGGACTCTGATGTTCCTTGAGAATCCTGCTGAAAAATGTCTTTCCTTCACCGCTGATCTCCTTCAAATGTTATCGTGTCTCCCATTAATAATTTCTTAGCCAAGCAATTTATATTTTAACTCTTCTAATGTGTCTTCACAAATCAATCCTCTTAGTCTTTGGATGATGTTTGGTGCTCTTCTCTGAACTCTCAAATTTGTCAATATTGAGAAATGTGTATAATATTCCAGATGGAGAGGTACCAGCAGCATGCAGAAAGTGGTATTTGTTCCTTTATCAGTGATGTGACACTATTTACCCTGTCCCGTGTTGTCCTGGCCTTTTCACACCACAGCACGTCACCAATTCACGTCATTTAGCGTGAGCTGTCTCCCTACATCTCTTTCATCATTATTACATCTGAGATTTCACCTTCCTGTTATTCCTTCTCAGGTGCTTTCTCTCAGGCCACATTATTTGCCAAGTTGAGTCTCCTTTAGCTATTTTGTTTCCATGGTTCTATTTTCTCTAGGAAATTATCTATTATTTTCTTTGTACCACTGTCTTTCTGTCTTTCACACTCTTATCTGTGAGTTTTATCAAAGTGCTGTGCACTCTCTTTTCCAGGCCATTAATAAAGAAGCCCAACAGACTGTTCCTAGCAGTCATCCACATGGCAGCCAGGGAGACAGTTCCCACCACCTTGCTACATGGCAGCTTATTTCCTGTAGTTTCATTACCTCAGCAACTTGAAAGCCATGGAAACGGCTGGAGCAATGTGAATTACTTTTAGATCTAAGATCCTGTGAGATTGTGCCCCTCTTAAAACTCTTCTGCACTTGGATAGTCCCCTTTCCTTGCTCAAGGCCCTACACCCAAAGCTCACTGAAGACAGCGATCATTAGGAACAGGAACTGGATTACGAGAGTCTGTCTGCAGCACCCTTGCCACTGTTTAAGGTGATAATCTTAATATGTCCCTCTGCTTTAATTTTTCAGTTATTTGGCTTGTGCACAGTGAGCATAAAGAAGTTTAGCTACTTCTTTTAAGTCCTGCAGAATGCATGCTGTCTAGGTTTTTGTTCACATTTCCCTAATGTGTTTCCCTATATGTCCTTCATTAGTTGCAGTTTCTTTCACAGGATCCTCCTCCCACTCTCCCTCATTACTCCCAGCATTTCTTCCTTTTTTTTCCCACTGAGGAAATACTCGAAAAGGAATGTAATGTCAGAGCCATTGCTGAATCTTTCATTTACTCACCTCATGTGTGGAAGGATCTGTTCTCACCAGCATTTCTTTTCTTCAAAGAATACTTATTATAGCCTTTGAAAGAACCAAGGTCAATCCCCTTGAACTCTTTGCATAACATGAAATTTTGCAATATTTTTTTTCAATTGGTTTGGGAGGGCTGAAGGTTTTGGGGAAGGTTTGTCTTTTGGGCTTGTGATTTGGTTTAAGGTGTGTTTATATTTCACTTGCAATTCTTGATTGATTAAATAGTAAGAAGAGAATAATTTGTCTTTTTATTTAGCTCCACTATTTCTGTGAGGAAAATGAAATCCTTGTTGTGAGCAAACTTTTGCTCCATGACTTGATACCAGTTTTATTTTTCTGAAGCACTGGTGAACTTACACTGTTTGAAATTAGCACAAATGACCTGGATTTCATATGCTAGACCCTGGAAATGGATTAGAGTATATCTAGTTGTCCTTCATTTCACAATTTCCATGTATAATTACAGTTAGTGATCTCTAGAATAAGATGAAATTAAATGATTTTGCACTCTTAAATTGCACAACTAAAAAAATCATTAGAAACATAGCCTTGGACGACAGTAACTTCTTCAAATAATTGATGAGAGAAGGAGTAGAACATGATAGCTATCAGAAACGAGTCAGCTCTCAACGCAAAAAGGAAGTAAGAAACACAGTGAAAGACAAATTCATGTCTCACATTGCCTCTGTGATGCTTCTTTCAGTTTGAAAGATCTTGGTAAGTGATAAGTAATCAGCATAAGGATTTTCTTAAGGAGCAGACAGGTATTACTATCTCTCCTTGAAGTATCTCCTATTAGCAGTGGGAAAGCAAAGGGATGGTAGTGAAGCAAATCAACCACGTGGCATTAACAAGACCTATAGTGAGGTTAAAAAAAAAAAATCTTTTTTATTCTCTTTACCCAAAATTATTTGCCACTTAGTGTGGTATATTAAAAAAATAGCAAGCACACAAAAGCCCTAGGAAATAATGTTGCAGGAGATAGGCATGAGACTGAGCCAATAATTTACATTTCTAATACTTAACATTCTGAGTTATATTCCTGGATAAAGCAATTTTTTTTTTTTTTTTTTGAGATGCTGTCCAGTTCTATCAACATCTAAATTTAAGTTATTAGAGATATTTTTACAGTGACTACTCTTTCAGAAGTTCCTTGGAATACGCTACAATGATTGCCTGTGTTCCTCTCAGACATGGTAGCAGTGCACTGTAGCCAGGTGAATCAACAGAACCATTGCTTCAGCCCACTGCATGTTGTCCTTTTTCCATTCTGCTGAATGTAGCTCAAGTTCATTACTGTCTATGCAAAGTCTGCCTTGATTTCAATGTGCTACGAATCCACTGTGCTTAGGCAGAAAGGACTCAGAGCAGCATGTTTCCTCTGCATGTGTCACCTGATGTTCTGCTACAGCCTGGTGTCTTAAATGTGAATCTTATCAAAGAAATTGATAAAAATTGTGAAAAGTACCACAGTTAGCAGGTCAGGTCTCTGGCTTTCATTTGACTTCTCTTAAACAGAGGAATGTCTAATTTTATATGGAATACAGTAAATATCAATGTTGAGTTAGAAATAAATTTTTTAAAAGTATTCTTAGCTTACTCAGAGATGAGAAGGAAGGAGATGCCAATTAATACTAGTTAAGCGCCTACGTGTAATGAACGGCTAATTTCAGTCATGTTGTTAGAAAACAGGTGACTTCCTTAGAAAACTTTATCATAGTTGGCACTCTTTCGCTTATTGAAAAGAAACAAAAGAATAGTCTGGCATGAAGCCTAAGCTACACTTTGCCTTTAATGGAGATTTCTTCAGATCTAAGATTTAGGCAGACTCATGAGTTATATTGCAGCAAACTTCCATTTTTATTGCTTGTTATGAATGTGAGTTTTATGGAAAACAGGACTCTCAAGCTTACAGTTTTTTGCTCTTATAAAAATTTAAAGTTTGGGTTTTTTTTTTAACCTAGGACTAGCAGAGTATTATTTTCTCACAGTGTGCAAGCTTGAGAAATGAAAGCACCTGAAGAACATTTAGGTGACTAACAGCAAATGTGTGTGGTCTGAAGACGGAGCAGGCAACATTTAGGTGTTGGCTGTTTTGTTGGCTGCCTTCATTCAGAATAGGTGTTGTGGGGGGCTCCTCCGCCTTTCCCCTGCACAGCTGCTCAGGAGATGCCATTGGTGTGCACACAGCCATAAAGGTTTAATGCCTCCCAGTTGTGGACTGCTTGAACCTCATGGTTAGTTGGTGCCAGCAGCAATATTTCAGCCTTATTCTCTGCCGGGTCAGGGTTGGTAGTGGCTGTGGGCACTGGGAGCAGCTGGGGGCAGAGCGAGGGGGTCCTGCCTGGCCCCAGCCCAGCAGCAGAACTCTCATGGAGGCATGCCAAGCTGATTTTGTAGGTCTGCAGTGGCTCTTCTCTTCTAGTCTTCAAACAGTTGCATACGAGTTATCTGAATTTATTGTTAGAAAAACCCCTCTGTTACTCAAAACATGTTCTTCGTGCTTTCTGATGTTTTTTCATTACACTAGAAAGGAATGTGGTTATATTAACATTTGATTATCTCTGGTGGTTTGCCTCTGCCGTTGCATTTCTGTAGCCGATGTTTTCCTTTTTTGGGCTGAAACGCTCTTCCCCTGGTTGTGCGGCCCCCGTCCCTCGCTGTGTGCTCAGTAACCCCTGGCAACACCCGGGACCTCGGCACAAACACGATGGATGGGGCTCCCCTCGCTCGAGCGCACATCTCCGGCGCCCATCCGGCTGGGGACACCGCTCTGGGGCCGTGTGGCCCGACACGCTCCCGCATGGGCTGCCAGCAGCCCTTGTCCCTGGCTGGGCTTTGTTCGTTAGCAGCAAATGAAGGTGCTCTGAACCTCTTCGTGCTTTACAGCGTGTGGGGTTTTCAGACTCGTCCATCACTGGGCTTATTTTTGTTTCAGCAGGTTTTGCTGACATCAGTAATGACACAATGAGGTCAGCACTGAATTCTTCTGCAAATCTGTCCTCTAAGGAGTTTGTTTTTCCCCAGTAAACCAGTAAATAAATAAATCCAGTACTCTATAGCGATTTAGCTTCTTGAGACACTTCAGCTCAGCAGTGCTGTGTGACTTTCAGAGAAGACCTGGTTTTGCCTGGTTGGGTGGCCGGGTTGGCAGAGGAGCAGCAAGGTCAGGTCATCTGTTGAAGGGCTTCACCAGGAAAAGGACGGATTTGAGTTGGAGCCAGGCATGTCCTGGATCTGCTCATCCAATTGAGCAAGGAGTTATTTTGCTTTCCCTCTTATGCTTACACATCCAGAATGCACTGAACAGCCATGCTGGTTTCAAATAATGCTTCTGATAGTGAGGAAAAGAAAAATGTGGGGATCTTAAGGAAGGGTGGGTAGCGATTTCTGTTGTCGTCTCTGTCTGTGCAGAGACAACTCGAATTAACAAAAACCCTTGGGAGTGTCTGAACACAAAAGTTGACCCACTTGAGTATTTTGCCATCTGCTTTCTTTTGGAAGAAATATTCTGGAGAAAGTTGGGAAAAAGTCATGAGTGCTTTAGAGCTAGCATTGTGATATTATTTCCTGAAGATTTATTGCCTTTTGACGGCAGTCTTTCAGCAGAAACTCATGAGTAGTTATGTTGTGAAGGAATTAGGAACTTTTGTGGCTTGTCTTTAATTTACAAATCAGCAAGAGTATATCTCTCTGAGGTGACATACGATCTTGAGTCATTTACATTATATGACATGGCAACTTTCTCCTGTGTGCAAATTGCCCTCCAGAAACGTGACAAAATGGCAGTTACTCACATTTAGATGTTGGCTTATAACACAAAATTTAGAGCCAACTCAAAAGTTTTTTGGACTTGTGAGTGGTCCCATTAGAAAAGAAATGATCCAAAAACTGAATTTGAGTCAAACTGGAGTATTGTCTGTAATTTCAATTTGTTTGCTCATCTCGTCTCAATACAACTTACATTTTAAAAGGCCTTTTTGTGTTCAATATTTCTTTGTTTAGAAACACCCCTTTTGCATATTTAAATCCTTCCTCATGTCTGTGCACATTTAATTTTTGGTACATTTTTTGTCTTATTTTATTTTCCTTCAGGATCTGAATAGTATGTTAAATATGCATATTTGTGCTATTTCTCTCTACCCTTATTGCCTAATTAGGAGAATATTTTCTTATTTGTGCCTGGTAATAGGAGATTTCTAAAACAATTCCATAGATCTAGACTTACTGTTAGGTTCTGTTTTGGAAGGAGTTATTCTCCTGATGAAAATACAACCATTGTATCAATTTAATATTCAGTCTAACTCCCTGAATCTAATGTTTATGGCAAAGGATCAAGTCAATAAGGCTTTATGACTTTGTCACAGTAGAGTCCTTTCCTCATTCAAGGAATAAATCCCAGGCCACACAGAAACCCATTATGTATTCTTGATATGTAAACCATTCCAGAATAAAATTTAATAACAGTAATGAAACTAAATCAACGTGACAAATTTCAAATAATGCAGTGGAACATTTTTTCTATCCTCCAGCTGTTCAGACTAACTGAAATGGCAGAATCATGATGTGCAGAGTCCTGCAGAAAACGCCATGGATTTTGCTGCGGCTTCTGCAACAAGAAGCAACCTTTATCAAGAAAACATCTGCTGAGTTCCCGTTGCAATCACTGGCAGCTGAAACCAGTGCACAGTAAATTATCCTCCCTGTTCCATCAGCTCTCTTCTTCATTCCTCTGATACAGCATGCAGTACATCACTAGTAGTTGTTAGAATATTTGTATGTTTGCTCTTATAAATAAAGATGTAAACAACAACAGGCAAAAGTCCACATCTTTAAGGTTTCTGTTTTCTGCCTCTTGCATAAGCTTAAGAGGAGATAAACACTAGGTTTAAGGAACATCAGTCTCATTTTAATTGCGAAGATAATCTGCCTCAGATTATATGGCAGGAAAGATCCCCTCAATAAAAAACAAACAAATATTTTTGGGCACATTTTTGATTGATTCAGATCAATGCATAGTTGGACCTGGTCTAGTTTTTGTTAAGTGCTTCCTTGTCTATTGTTGGCAATTTTCAGGCAGCTGTAGATCTCCATCGGTGTATGCTTCTGCAGAATGAGCTAACAAAGGCTCTGCTAACTAACAAATCATGTTCCCAGAGCTGTGGAGGTTGCTGACATGATGGATGGTGCTGCAATGTCAGGTAGGGCCACGCTCAGCCCCCTTCAGGGGCTCCTGAGACTTCGGAAGGCCTTGTGCGTTGGTTCCATGTCAGGACTTCCTATAAAGTCAGGTCAATCCCAGTATGAAAGGACCAAGAAAAAGAGCCAATTAAAGCAGAGCCTTCCCCTTTGTGGTCAGATGGCTGCTTCACATCAGACCTGGCTGCTGGGGCAGAGGGCTGCTACACATGGCTGGGTTTGCTCTACCTATGGGAGTGTGGAGAAACCATATCCTCTGAAAATAAAGTCTTGATATAGGTAATGGTGTAGTAACAAAATAAATAAATATGTAAGGGGGTTGTGGTGAGGACTTCATCCACATGTCCACCCCGTGCCCATCATTCTGGGAGCTCTTGGTCCTCTGGAGAGGGACTGGAGGAGGCAAGAGCTGCCTGGGACTGGATGCCTTGGGCACATGATGGTGGGTCTGCAGCTGTAGGAAGAGAACACACGGCTTACGTGCTCTTAGAAGGGTGACAAAAGTCTGTTCCTTCCTTGAGGGGAAGTGGGGAAGGTGGATTTGCCTCAGGGAGAGTTTTGCATGTGGACCAGACTGTTCCCCTTGTGCATTTACCCTTCCTGTTTACGCATTTCTCCCATTGGCACGACAGTTAAAAACAACTCGGATCCTGGCAGTGTTTTCAATATATATGTCCTGTAACTGTAAAGGGATATTCCCTACTTATATGATTCAGTATTTTTTTTAATTACTTGATTTACTTTTTCCTCTGTGGAGCCTTCAGCTTTTTGTGCTTGCAGAGCTATTTATATTCTGTCTTGCCTTGGGACTACTCTCAGAACAGTTGGTATTCAACCTTTCTGAAGAAAAGTCTTTTAGCTCTGGAAGCAGGCAATAAAAAACTAGAAAGCACACAACACAACAAATAATACTAGTTGCACCAAGTCCTGTTAATTATTTTTAAATGTCCTTCAGCTCAATTACAGAGGAAACTATTGGCCTCTTGGCTTAGAATAAAAGCAGAGAAGCTGCATGATGGGCTGTTGTAACCCTTCCCCTGTGCTCTGATGGGAATGAAGAACAGGCTTGTGTTCACTGCCCTCACTCCGTACATAAGGTCAATATATCAGAAAATAGCCAGTCGGGCTGCAAGTTTCAAGAGCTTTCATGCCCTGATTATGAATTTTATTTAATTGCTAATTTTCCTTTTAAGGTTGGCATTAATCTCCTTATTGCATTACACACACAATACAATGTTTTTTGATTTTTTGTTTTGGTTTAGGTTTTTTAAAAAGACATATAAAGGAAGAATTAAAGTACTCCAAAACTGTCTACCAGTTCACAGAAATGTTAAGCAATGGACCCAAACGTGTGACAGGATGGGAATCTGCTCTCTCTGGGATTTCACAAGGGGATACGGAGTCACGTGTAGTCACAATGGTATGTTTTCTCATGAAACTAGTGAGTTATTGCTACCAAAATGGTTTTAAGGAAGGGTCATAGTTTCAAAATTGTTTGATTTAGAAAGTAGTGGGAAAAGTTTTCAATTTTTGAAGGATGCGTGTCAACATTTTCTTAACGGAAAACAAAAATTGTTTGAAGTTACATTTTCCTTTGAAACTCAGGCTAGCTCAATACAAACTTATATGTCTAAAAGGGAAACACTAGTATTTTGAAATTAATTAGGACACATTTGATTTCCTGTCCTGTTTTATTTTCAATTTTGTGAATTTTGATATAGCATAATTTTTTTTTTTTTTAACACAAGAAAGCCGTTCTTGACTTGTTCATGGTTACACAGAATCTGAGACAAATTAATTTGGAGTAAACATTCAAAATGTTATTAGCCTGACTGTACTTTGGCTGATGACAAAGTAACAGACATTGTTATTCACATTGTCTGCCTCTTTCCTGAGTTGGCTCTGAGATAGCCCATGTCTCATGCATGCATGTTACCCATCCCTAAATGACATTGTGGAAAAAATGAATTCTCAGTGTCTCCTTCTGGAGAGTTCTGAACGTCCTGGACTTGTTATATCATCTCTTGGTTAGCAGAAGCTGAGAAGATGCTGCTCAGCTCCCTTGCTTTCACTACATAAACATCTATTTGGGGAGATGAAACAGGCAGTAGCTGGTGTAATGTATAACGAGTAGTAGGGGGTCTAAAAAAATGGTTTAACTGTCTTGAAACACATATAAATCTTTAAAAATATCTTTAACATTAGAAAAAAAAATCACACCTCTTAAGTGCCAGTGTTCTCACAGTCTAACCTGACAATTTTTAATATTCTGCTTCTGTGCTTGCTGGTAACTGGTATTCACTAACTTGGATTGCAGTGCCAGTATAATGCAAAATAAGCTGTGTGCAGGCACAGTGACCTCACTGGTAACTGGTGTTCTAGCTGAAGTGTAACACACTCTTGTGAGCTGAGCAATATCAAATTTCCCTGTATATTTTCCAATCCTTTTTATAGCCCATCACTTTGGTTTCACTAATCTTATTTCAATTTCCATGCCATAAATCCACAGGAAGGTGGGACTGTGTTTTCAGGAGGTTGTCCGGGAGCTTTCCCATGCCACAGGAACCACCAAACCTTTGACCCAGTCACAGCATTTCTGTGGTGGATGCTGTGTGTGACTGAGGTTTGTGACCAGGACAAAACCAGCCCTAAGTCCCACAGACAGATTAAACTGCAGGGTAGCAAATTCCATTTTGGACAAGCCTTATTTAAATTTTGATTTTCATAGATGTAGGAAAACCAAAGTGTGTTGGGTGCAAGAGGGCATGATATCCCTGCCTGACAGTCCATCACAAGAAGGACCAAACCCAGAAGTAAATGTACTCAAGCTTTGCTCTAGCTATGAACTATGAGGCCAGCAAAGCCAGGCATTGATTCCTGGATTAATCCAGCCCTGTTCTATAGAATGTATAGGCTTGACTTTAAAACCAAGTTACTGACTAGCAAGAGGTGTTTCATAATTTGCAGTAAAAGTTGTGCCATCTAGAACTTTCATTTATTTACCTTTTATGTACCAGTGAGGCCATGTGAATAATAAAGGTTAGGAAAATCCTCATTATAGGATTTATTTGTATCGCTCATTCTATCAATTTCCCTACAAGTGTAAGGTAAGAATGACCCTCTTGTGACAGCTATGACTAAGAGGGCTCATTTGTTGCAACATCTGAGCTGCTTTGTAGGTATCATAGCAAACCAAAATAATATAGCAGGCTCTGGTAATATTCAGGCTTTTCTTCAATGAGCTTCTCTAGAGAAAATCAGGATTTCCGATGACACATTCTCATGTTTGAAAAATCCAGACTAATAGATTTTAAAATCCCCAAATGTTGTTATTTTTGTTATAATATTCATTTAAAATGGCTTGAGGTTTTTTGATATTATACTGTTATTAATCTTTGAACTTTTATGTGGCTTTATTGTTGCCTAACCAACTGAGCTTATAATTCTATTGCTATATTTGTGGTTGGTCAGGCGTGACACATTGTACCACACTAACTTAATTTTTTTTCTTTTCATTCTGTTATTTATGGTCTAGTGATTTTTTTTTTTTTTTTTTTAATAGCAGGAATCCTATAACATCTTGTAGTTGACTCTTAAAGTACAGAGGAGAATTAGCATGTGGTGGTAAAGTTCCAGCCTCTTGCAAAAATGGGAATATGAAATAATGAAGGAAAACTAATGTTCCTTACTGACAGTCTTCTAAAACTAAAGGAGCTAAATAATTGTTAAAAACATAAAGGAAAGTGAATAAATTTGTGGTTGACATTTAAATACGCTTGCCTAAGGATTGACTATATGCAGTTTAATGTAATTATATTAACTATAATGAATGTTTTTATTATTGCCATGATGACAGTACACATTCTGAAGCGGGTTGAAGTTCTCAAGAACTTTCTTTAGTGATTTTCACTTTAGAGAACACTGGCGCTAGTGTAGCAGTCAAATTTGCAGCAGTGACAATGCAGCTGAACATTTTCAACGTCAGTGGAAATGCCTGTATCTCTGATAAGCCGTTCTTAGGTGCTCATGAAATTGCAGGGTTCTGCAGTCGCACAGAACCCCCTAGAGGCTGCTGAACAAATTATCGCGGGTGGTGGTGGGGGCTTAAAAAATCAGTTGCTTCCAATTGTCGTAAGAATTTAACATCCTGTTTTTGTCTTTCTACAGCCTGGGTTCTCTCAGTAGTTCCAAAGCTGCATTCCTGCATGTTTTTAACAGGATGCAACTGCCATTTCCTTATTTTGTATGGCTATTTTTATTAGATTACAGCTACTTTACGTTATGATTGATTGAAGGCTAAAACTCAGCTATTCATTTGATGTTCATATCATCAAAAATATTTCTTTGAAGTTAGAATTTTTCTAAAAACAATATTTCCCCTCAGTTTTGAACACAGTTTGCTAAATTAATGAGCAGCCATTGTCGTAGAGAAGAGTGCTGTGTTCTGTTTATGCACAATCTGCGTTGCTTCGCATGAATTGAGCTCATGTTAGAAAGGGATGAAATCACTTGAAATTGTGTAAAAAAAATCTGCTTTGTTAAAAAGACATGCTTGCTTTAAAGGCTACATAATGCATTATATGCACACCTCATTTAGTACTCCATGCTTTTCTGCTGCTGTAAAACTGCTGTCAAAACAGATCATGCTAGCAAAAATTTTCTCAGTTTCTTGGTAAAGCTAAATGAAATCAAATATAAAGTTTGTGATACATTAAATCACAAATATAAATATCTTCTTTACAGCCAGCTGTTATGTCTAAATGTTTCCATTTTAAAATGGAAACATTTATCCAACATGCTGATTAGCAATTTCAGCTCTGAAAAGCCTGATTACATTTAAGATGCAAAAGATTAAAATGACTAAACAGATAATGTTAATAGTTCATCTTCCTTGATGGGTTTATATGTTTAAAATCACAAAAGTTACACCAGAACTTCTCACATGGTAAACTTACCAGAAATAGTGTGGTTGTAATGCCTCTCACTGCAAGTTGTAATCTCTTATGGCCACTGTTTGAAGGAAAGCTTCAGGCTGAGAATGCCTGTCTGTGTTTCTTTTATGATATTTGCACACACATGCATCCACATGTAATTTAAACTACAAAACTACATAATAAATGGTTTTACTAAAAATGCCTGAAAAGAATAATGAACAGTTATCTTAATTACTAGTAGAACTCTAACTCCTGTAGAAGTTCATATTTGCTGTTAATAATTAATTTTTCAACTATTCTTCTGCTCTGTGAATACAATTAATTTAAAAAAACCCAACAAAGTCTGGGTTTACATTTTGTCTAATCCAATCCTGGTTACGGCTTAATTCTCCCATTTTTTGTTGTCTATTTCTTATACATTTGAACATGCAAATGCAGAGGTAAAAATATTGCTAGCCTTTTTTATACATTGGCAATCAGGGGTTCAAAAGTTCATGCAATACCATATCTCCTCAGAATATTTATCTAAATCCAAAATAATATGGAACTGTCAAATAGGATCCTACATGGTAACAAATGATGGAATGCAGGGGAACTCTTAGATTTAGCCTTTTCTTTTTTGTCCTACCAGCTAATGCAATAAGACCAATAATAAAAGGTTGTGTAGTAGGCCAAAAGTCTGTGACAGATAAAAAAGAAATGTTGGAAACCGATGAAGCTTTTGCACAATTAGATTTTTTGAGGCAGTGCTGTAAGGATTGTCCAGGGCCTGTTCAGTTCTGATTGATGGTAAAATCATAACTACATCATATTAGCTGTAGAGTTCACTGACAGGTTACTGCAGATTAATATTGCTACTGCTGCTCACTTACCATCAAACTGGTGGAAATATGAATTGAGCTGCTCCGACAACAAACCCTGCATATTAAGAGGTAGGGTGCTTTACTGAACCATCTCCATTCTGTCATTAGGGAAGGGGATACAAACAACATTTATCTCCCAGGTATGCAGATATATAGTAACATACTAATTAGTTTTTCCAGGGCACTTTGATGACCACTTAGCAAACATGCACACTTTGTGTTGCTTTGAGGTTTCGTTTATTATTAAAATGATAGTTGCAAATTATAATGAATGGTATTTTTCAGTGATTGAAATATTTAATCTCAAGCAAAAAGCAGTAGCATGTAGTAGATCCCTGCTTGTTGGGGAAGATGAAATGAGAGATATTTTTAGGGCCCAGGCTGAGGGAGATGCTGCACCCCTTCAGTCCTGGCTGAAGAGATGAGTCTGGGGTGAACTGGAAGTCAGCCCAAGGTGCCTGGCTCTGGCTGTGAAGCAAAGCCCAGGACTGTGCATCCGCAGTTGCCATGGTAGAGGCAATATTCTGCGGGTTTGAAGTCACAAAGAGCCCTCTCATTTTGTTTCTCTCTTTGTTGATATTGTGACTTTATTCTGTAGCATCTCCTCTCACCTGGCACCACTGACACCCTCCAAATGTCAACTGATATTTACTCTCTGCCTCACAGGCCTTGAGGGATGAACTCCTTTTTCCTTGCAGGAAACCCCAAACAAGGCCCTTTTTTTTGCACACCCTGTAGGTATTTTCTTCCCTTTCCCATTGACAATTATTGTGACAAGTACCCTTTCTCACCATTTCAGATGTGACAAAAGCATACTGGCATCCCCTGGTAGGCACCTCTCACCTTCTCACCTGCATAAAAAGATGCCTAAACTCTTCCGTTTCTTTCCTCATGAGCCAACACCATATCAGAATGCCTTTGGCTAGTGAAAAAGATGCATTTCCATAAAAACCAAAAAAGTTTAAAAAGTCCACTTGGTTCTGTAGAAGAGCAGCTAGAGGAAGGAATGGTACTGCTGGTGGGTAGTTGTAGAGGAAGCAAGGTAGCTTATTGTTGGAGCTGGCAACCATGGAAAACACTGGGCACCAGATGCCCAAAGCAGCATTTACTTCTCCCCTCTGCTTTGAGCTTTGCTTCTCCCCTGATCTCCTTGCTGAGCTCTCAGCCTCAGTTTTACCATCTCCAAAGTGAGAATAATGCTGCCAGGAACATGGAGAGAAGCAACTTGTTGGTGCTTTCTGGGAAAGGAAATGTACCACCAAAGTGCATGGGTTTACAAAAACAGTTCCCCAAGTGTAACATAATAGCATTTGCGATTTTAAAAATGTAGGCATGAGTCTTAACTGCAAATCTCAGCTGACTTAAATGCATTTTTTTTGTCAAGAAGACTTTTTTTTTCTTTTTTTTTTTTTTATGATAGCTACTCTGTGATTCATGAGTCAACATGCTATACAAATACCAGAAGGCATAAGTGAATTGTAGACATTTCTCAGGAGTGGCACAGCAGTTCTCCATTACCCAATTCAGTTAAAATATCCTATTTATCATACCTTTTTTTTTCTTTTCTTTTTTTTTTTAATGGATGAATCCTGCAGTTTTTAGTTACATGAAAAATCTGTGTGAGGGAACATGCTCTTTGCCTGGAAATGAGTATGGATAAGAATTGCACCTTATGTTATAAAAACAATTCAAGAAAATAATATATAATAGTCTCACTGTAAATTACACATCTTCAGTGGCATTTAATAGCCTGTAATTTCTATCAGTTGCACATTTATTTTATAAGACCCCTAGATTCTTCTATCTATGTGTTTTTGGATATTATTCCCCTTGACACAAATAACATTCAAATTTAAGTGTACCAGTCTTTTAGAAAAGTTTTGAATGTGTTTGTCTGAGGGTATAGGAGGTTGGCAAATTTGTGATGAGGCACTGTTAATTGAAAAATACCTATCCACCAATATGAAAGAAAAATGCTTTGTGGGTATGCAAGATCTTTCAGTGAAAAAAAAACCAGGTTCAGAACAGAATTGCTACTTCAGTCCAAGAAGGAGGCAGTGTGAGACCATGAGCTGGCATATCTACCTGTCACATGTGGAAGACCCAGGTTCAAGTCCCTCCAGGAATTTGAACCTGGGCTTTCTGCATTCAGGTGGGTGCCCTGGCAATGGGTAGGGTTAGACCATGTGTAGATAGGTTTTTAAAAAGTCAGACTATTTTGCTTTTCTTTCCAGGAAAACATGAGGATTCCTTGGGGACTCTGACATTTTCCAGGACAGATAAAGCTGTTTCTTTGAAATCACTTCTCTGCAGTCCATTAAAAAAAAAAAAAATAGGAGACTGGATAAGCAGAATCTTTTACAATTTAAATATATTACGGGGGCAAATTTATCCATGACATAAACTTGTTGACTTCCAAGTTGGTCTTCTTACCATCAGGATTGAATTTGGCCAGTAGACTGTATTTATGCAATAAAGAGCAACATATTTAGTAAGGCGAGGATCAGATGTTCATGTGGGGACAGGGGGGAGGAGGACATATGGGGGTGAGCTACTAGAGAAGCAAGGGGAAGGCAGAAAGGAAAAGGTCATAGCGTGAAAGGGTGCTGTGAATTCCAAAAGTGTCTAATTAGGTTTCTGGCTGTGGAATTTGCCTTTGCCCCAAGCCAAGAAGCCCAGCTGTTTTACAACAGGGCTTTTGCCTCCTAGCAATGACTGCAGACAATGTGTGACCTAAACTGCAAGTGTATTTATAAGGACAACTTCCTCCAGTCTTCTCAACAGATTCCATAAAATATGCTCAAATGTTATTTAGAAGGTTGCATAACTGTTTCAGTTTTTTATGCACTTTTCTTGCATTTGTTGGGCATCTAAATACAATTTGGAAAACTCCTAAAAAGAGGGGAATGACTTTCATTAAAGGCACTCTTCTGAACTTGTAGTCTATTGCATTATTTTAAAAAAGTGTCAGTCTTCAAAATTAAATGTTTGATGGAATATTAAATTTGATGAATCATTGCCAGTTTCCATGTTTGTTAGCTTTTATATACCACATTAAAGCATTCATTAATGTCACACAACACTGCTTTGATTGAGTCCTAAAAGGTTAATGACTTGATACAGGCTGGTATTCTGAGCTTTACTGTTTGCAGGCGGGTTGTGGTGAATGCGAAGTGCTTTGAAATTCTAACAAAGAGAAATCTTTCATTTTTCTCTGTTTTAAGTACAGAAAGTGTTCTCAACTGATCTGGATGTGCTAGACAAACTAGAATTAGCACCATTAAACTACAGTACATTTTATTTTGATTTTTTTTCCTTTTTCTTTTTTTTTTTTTTTTTTTTCTTACAGGACTTAAATTTAACAGTATAAAGCTTCATGTTCATGTGACTCCTCAGAGAAGGATGGAGTAAGATACATACAGACCCTGTGTTTGCTGTCCATCTACTCCTGTTGGTATCTTTAAGCTGCCTTGTCAGTTGATTTGGGAGGCTGCAGCTGCATTTTCCCCATTTAAAAGTGATGCGCCAATCCAAAATTATTCCCTACTCTTAGGCATGCCAAATATTTTACAAATTATCAGAAGCATTCAAAAAGCAAGTTATTTTAGTGAAGCTGCTTTGGACACATCCTTGAGGTTACGCTTTGAACAAGTCAGAGTAGAGGCTGGAGATATAATTAATATTTTTCCCAGTGCCCTCTTGGCCATGGCCAAGCTGGGTAGCCTGGTCAAGTACAGGCATTTTTATACACTTAAGAAAGCGTTGCTTTTATGTCACCTGAAAAATCCTTGGGTGAATGGCCAGTATGAGCAGCACAAAGAAAGAAATAACATTTCCAAAGTCTGTCCTCCTAACTACACTGTGTCCAGATTTCATGAAATTTGAACTCTCCTGAGATGGAAATAAGCTTCTCGACAAAGTCATGTGTGAAGTTAATTTTGCTTTAAGATGGTATTGAGGTTCTGCTCTGAGGGGAGTTGTTAGTAAAACAAATGACTCTAACTGTTTTAGTATGGAAGACAAATCAAAGCATTTCCATGAAGTAACAGGGGTGACCAGCTGTAACTTAACCATTTCCTGAGCAAATACAAGCTGCTCTATTGGATGGGGATAGTTCCCATGTTAACCATTGTACGGAGAAAAATAAAAGTTCATATAAAAGAGCCCACCAAGGGTTATATGGCTGCAATTGTTTCCAAACTGAAACAACTTAGTATCTGTTTATGATTGTCAGTATCATGTTATATTGTTCTTGTAGAATCCATAAAACATAAAAGTCTGCAGTATTGCCTCTAAACCTGGCGGCTGCAGCCAGAAGACTTCAGAGCCATTGCATTTAAACAGAGGGAGGATAAAAAGCAAAAGTTAATAAAAAATGGACCTTGATTTTATTTATAATTGTAATGTAATTTTGATGAGGTGCTTCATTTGAACATAGAAGAGCAAAAAGCCAAGCCGAAGCTGATGAGATTAAGATACTTAAACTTGCATCCTTGAAATGTTTCTTTTATTCAAGCATTGGAGAGGAGAAGAAAGAAGCAATAATCTGAATTCCAACTTTTTCACCATGGCTCATGTTTCCACAGTTCAGAATGGTGCCCATTAGTTTTCTGAGCCACTCAGATGTACAGCATGCCATCATATTAGCACCACCTACATGAGAATATTCATTTACATTTTCACAGTTACTTCCTTTTCATTGTGTATGGCAAGTGATGCAGAAAATAAGTGGGCAAAGATATGATTCCCCACACAACAAAACTATGGCTTGGAAGAAGCCGCAAAACAATTCAGTGTCTTACAGACAGCGATTTTGTCACTCGATACAAATATAAACTATTCTCTTTTTTTCAGATAATGCCAAAGTGTTCTTGCTAATGAGATCACGTTTAAAAAACAGTGCATACTTGGACTTGAAAGCAAGTAAAGTCTTTGTAAATCAGATGCATTTTCAAGCACTGTCATACTGGCTAACTACAGTGGCTTTTTATTTTCTGATTTTAACAGTTCCAGATGTCTTATGTTTTTTCTGACAGTGCAAACATTTAGGTTTAAACACATTTAGTGTAAGATACAGACAAGCTGCTCACAAGGTATGCAGATACCACGTGGGTATCTGCAGTCCACAAACCTTTCTGTAGGAACAGGACCATCATGATGACGACACCACCACCACCACCAAGAGAGACAGAGGGAAAGAAGAAAGAAAAAAAAGAATACATCATCTGGTTAATCATATCTTAAGAGATACTTCAAAGCAAATTATGCAGAATAGCTGTTATCAACTGCAGCTGCTTAGTAGCCATGTCATGTGAGCAACACAGTTTGTAGGATAATGGATTTATGTCTAGCAGGAAGTCAAATGTGTGACAACTTCATGCAGATTCTGTTAGGAATCATGTCACTAATATTTCTTCCCATCCTGACAGTGTCATAGAAAAACAATGAAAATTTTATATTTGAAGCCCATATCAGATGACGCAGGGAATGCAGATGAGAGGAAGCTTTATTTCAAGGGCAGATTGCATTAGGAATGATTCTTTTTAGAGCTGTCCTTGCCAGAAGCAAAGCTCTTAGCTCTCTTGATTCAAGAATAAGGAGCAGATCTTCACATGGAGGAAATGTCACTGTTCTCTAAAAGCCAACAGTGAGATGGTAATTTATGATTTGGCCCACGTACTGATGAGTCTGATAGATGAGTTTATAGTGTGTGCTCATAAACAAACCCAGTTTGTTCCAGTTTTCAAATTAGGACTCTATATACTCACGGGCACTCAGAAAATGAAAGAGAAAAATAATCACACTTGCTGAACTTGAAAAACTCAGTGCTTCCTATTTTAAACCAGTTGTTATGTCTCTCATCATGATTTCATATTTTATTATCCTGGCCTACAGTGGTCTTTTACCATGTCCATATAAACTTCATTTCTAATGGTCTCAAAGGACCTACTTGGTATTTCCAGAACAAAACAAAATTAAAACATACTCCCAGAAACCACACACATGCACACACAGTCCCAAAGTACTGTAATGCTTAAGGCTTGATTCAAAGCCCATGGAGGTTTCTGTGTGGGATCTGGGCTGTGCTGACTGACAGATTGGTGCTGTGACATGGTGAACAGCAGCTGAGCCTCTTGCCTTCCCCCAGCTCCTCTAGCCAGCAGCACTTGTGGGGTAATTCAGAGATGTTCAGCCTCTGTGGAGATGGTACTTTGCGTCAGCCTGAAACAGCCTCATCTGGCGACCATCACTGGTGAAACACAGACCCCAGGGGGCAAAAATGCTGCTCAGCCCAACAGCAGGCTTTAGAAAAAGGAAGACTAAAGATGACTTGTGTGGGGAGAAAAGCCATAGAAATTGTCCTAACTAATTGTTTGTTTTTATAAGTTTATGGAAAGAGAAGAAGTGGTCCAACAATGTAAATGGCAAAGTACATGAAATGGCTAATGAATTTAAAGACTTGACATTGTCGCCACTGATTCTTATTTGTATTGCAGCAGGTTTTCCAAGGACAGAACAGGCATGAACCAGGACTCACAGAGGTCCCAGTTTTGCCAGGGAATGTGTCCTGCTGCAGCGGGGGATGGGGTGCACATGCGGCATGCACGCTCACGGAGCAGGCGCACGCACGCAGCTGCGCCGCTGTGTGCCTCGGCATGCAGATAATAAATTAGCAGGTATGTCCCTATGCATTCTCATTTCCTTACGCGCCGTCCCGAGCCCTGCTACGTGTGTTACATATGCTTAGGTCACTGAAGGGTTAGGGACATAACTACTGGATCCCAAAGGACAGGTGGAGCAAAGCCAGCATATGATCTCTGCCCTCAGCTCTTTACTGTTATTCTCTGATCATGAAAAGCCCAGTGAGCTTGGAAAACACACACTTCTATCCAACAGCTGTTTGCATATGCGAGGCTAAAATCATAAAGAAAATCTCAGAGGAAGACTTTTCATGCATGGTCAAAGCAGGCAGGAAATGAGAGTCCTTTCTCTGTCATGGCAGCAATTCTGAAAGACCAGCTCAAGTTCTCTGTGCAGGCTGCTGGAGGCTTTGGGCTGCAGCTCTCTTCCAGTGCATGGATTGTCTGCTCCCTTTTCTGTTTGCAGCTCCCAGCACAAAGAATTTCCTATCACAGCAGCGCACTAGAATTATATAAATGTTTAGCGCTGTGAACTATAACAAGTAGCAAATATCCTCATATACTCCTGTCCCTCCTCATGGGAGCTCTGACTATAAACTTTGGTGGTCTGAACCCAAAAGTATAGCTCTGGAATTGCACCCTATTCTTTTGCTCTTTTTGACATAAGGGTTGTATTCTCTCCCGCAGGCTGGTATCTTCCTTTTTTCTCTGTAGGAAACTCAAAGTGCTTCTGTTTTACAGATATCTTTCAGGCATGATTAAATTCACCTCAAAGGAATGGTGTTTAACTGAAAGACTGCCAACTGGTACTTTTTAACCGTGCCCAAGAATCCAAGCTTCATAAATAACAACTTGGAAGCCCACCACCATGTGCAGTCAGAATACCACCAGATGAACTTCAAGGAACAAACATTTCTTTTTCACACTGTGTTTAAAGGACAGAAGACATATCTTTCAGAGAGAATACCTTTTTCTTTTCCCCTCTCTGCTTCTTTTCCATAAATTTGTTCTTGTAAACAGCTGTGTGAGTTTTAGTGAAAAAGGCAAGGAATCTGTTATGCTGACCTATAACATCCCACTTATTTGTCCTTACTATTTTTTCACTGAGCTGTCTTTCTTTAATTTAATATATTTTAAAGACTTTCACCTCAATCTTTGCACAATTCAGTTTCTGCATCAGATGCAGATTTTCCCTTGGAGAGAAAGAATTTCTTTTGTAAAGATGCAGTCCTGATTTAAAGACTTCAAATGATCTACCACATCCTGTGGTAGGTTGTTCCAATGATTAATGGCCCATGCTAGAGAAAGTACGACAGCTTCCAACCATTGGATCTTATTGTGCCTTCTTCTGTTAGACTAAATAGCTATTTGTTATCAGAAATCTCTTCCTTATGTAGATACCTGTAGACTTTGATTAAGCCACTTTTTAACTCCTTCTTGGATAACCTAAACAGATTAAGGCATGTTTTCCTGACTATTTTTTTCTTTGAATGTTGGGGGTTTTTTAAACCTGGTTTTTGTTGTTGTTGTTTGTTTGTTTTGGTTTTTTTAAGTTTTGTAGTGTACTTCAAGAACCAAACCAATATTTCTATGAGGATTTTCACTAATTCTATTTCCAGGTATGGTAGCCCCTTCTGAAATCCAGTTAAGGCTGTGCATCTTCTTGCCTTCACATCCTGCTCTGTCTATTGTATGAAAATCTGTGTTCCTTTGTTTAGCTACCGTGATTCCCAAATCCCAGCTGAGGCCCTGAGCTGCTCTGCAGGCTCTTCCCCTCAGTCCTGCCTTGGCTTTCACTGCTGCACCCCAGGGCTCCTCCAATGCCATGCAGTGATGGAAACCTAGATTGAGCTGCTATGCAAGCAGCCAGGCTGTGAAAAAGAGCTGTGTGAGAAAGAGCTGCATGAGAAAGATCTGGAGAAAGCCTTGTTGTTGGACTTCTGTCCAGTGGCTTCCAAGCTGCATTTAAGGTCAGGTTTCTGCCCTTGGTTCTTGCTGAAGTAACATTTTCAGTGTGTCTGTGCCCCCTGTTAGTGTGCCAAGCTGACCTGGCCTTGCTGACCTGGCTGCCTTGCTTGACTCCAGACCAGCCTTGGCACTGTGGACTTGTCAGGGATGTGAGGATTTTGGCTGACTCTGGTTACCATCACTGGACTGGCTTTGTTCCTGTTTGGGTGGTGTGTTCCTCCTGCCCCTGTTACCATCAGCTGTAGAATAGGAGAGAAACAAGGCCCATGAGACCTCAACAGAGCATGATGACTTCCAGTTTTCAGTTACTCGATATCATGTCTTTGTTTGGTTTAGTCCATTTAATGTGACTATGTAGCTCTGTTGGGGTTTCTATCACCAGAACTTGCTATTTCATCAAAAAAACCCCCAAAAAACCAGACCACACTTGTCTGACAAGACTTAACTTCCCTGAAAATGTGCCAAGATGACAGTTCTGCTTGCCGTCATTTAATTATGTACTGATTGTCTCCAATGTTAAGGTTCCAAGACTGGGATGATGCCTCTTTTCATCTTAATAGGTTGAATGTCTATTAGTCATCATGTTGACCATTTAAAAACATGACCATGACTTTAGCTTCTTTTATAGTCCTTTCAGACTCTTCCAGCTTTGAAAAGTGTATGTGGATCAGAATGTTCCCTGGCAAGATGCTTTCCTACCCGAGTAAAAGCTGGCCAGCACCATTTATTTGCTGCTGGGTGATATTTCTCTACTGGCTGATGGAACAAGAAGAGGCTCCGCAGTCACTTCAGGATCTATGAGCACGCCCACACACAGAAGTGCTGGCACAAGTGTGGAGTAAATGCAACCATCAGAAGGACTTTAAAAGGAGGTAAAATATTTGCAGAAAGATTAAAAGATCGGATTTTCCATTATTCTCCTCTGTAATGGAGACAGAAGAGTAGCCCTGGCTCTAAGTCCTCCCTGTATTATTATATTAAATACTGCCTGCCCTGAACTTGCTTAATTTATGCCTTACTTTACTCTCCCAGCACAAGCCTCATCTAGAATTACCATTGAGCCCACAGTCCCCAGACCCCTTCACGAAGAAGCTGAAGCTTCAGCCCAGCTCTGGTCCAGGTGGGAGCTCCCAGCTGTGCGGAGCTGCCTTCCCACTGCTTGGGCAGGCACAAAGCACCCTCAGTGCTCCTGATGGCTCCTGACCCTGTTCTGAAAAGCACTTCAGTTCTCAGTGACAGGGCAGGAAATGCTGCAGTTGGGTCACGCAGAGACATTCTCGCTCGTATTCTAAGGCATAAACTGGACAACGAACCCAACTGTTTTGTTTTGGTTTTTTGTTTGTTTAGTTTTTTACAAAGGAAAGCACAATAAAACCAGCCCCAGATTGAGCAATTATTGGTGAAATAATTTGCTTTAGGAGTTGAAAGACATGAGGAAGTGGTCAAAATAATCCAGATGACTCTAAAAAAGAAATAGCATGAGAAATAATTGAAATCACCAATAAGCCAATATGGGAAAACTATTTTATGTACTTTTCCCTTTGCCTTACTTAGAAAACTTTCTGAGTTGAAGACTATATTGAGAGGTTTCATAATATGTTAGATAAAAATGTGTTCATGAACCATTTGCTGTTTTTAAAGTACACTGTTTAAAAAATCAAGGTATCCTTTTCCAATACATAACCAAAATTTCACATCTCTGTAGCTTTATCTCTTGAGCTTCACTCATCGTTTTTCCTAAGTGGAGCTTTACTATTAATTTATTAGACTGTGCCACCAAGAAAAGCAAAGGCAAGGGGACACAAAATAGTGTTCCTAATAACTAATTTCTTAGAACAAAATCCTCCCAGTCTGCTGTAGTAAAGACACTCATGTGGTAGAGGTTTGTGCTTCTTCTAGGATACAGCACTTGCTGCGTCTGGGTTCGATCAGAGTCCCGTTGCAGTCAATGGGAGTTTTGTGCTAAAATGTATCTTGTATGCTGTCATATGGGCAAATCTCCACCTCAGGCTACGGCAGGAGCAAAATCACCACATTTGTTTTCACTTCTGACCTGCTGAAAGTAGGATTATATTACTTGTATATTTCATTCTGATTTTTTTTTAAACTGATTTAAACAAAGATACCACTGTGGTATAATCTGATACCAAATAGTGTGTGAGAGGCTGGACAAGTCAATTACTACTGAAATTGCAGACTTCCTTTACTGTTGCCTTGCTTTTAACTCAATGTTTTTCTTCATAGGCAATCAACATGTAATTTCCTTTTTTTCAGCTCATACTTTTGTGTCTCACGAACATCAGCAGTGGCACTGTTCACTCTGAATTCCCAGATTTTTCTCACATTGTGCCACTTCCTTCATATTATTTAACTCCATCATTCCCCTACACAGATATATTGGAGGGGAAAAGTGAACACAGCTTCTAACAAGTTGTCAAATGAGTGCGGCGACACTGAGCCACGCTGAGACACTAAACACTGACTGAGTCAATTTTCTACTATACAAAATGCAATTATTAGCCTTCTGCTGAGATAACTCAAAGGGGAGAAACACTCTTCCAGTGACTGGTTAAAACAGATTTTTGCTTGTGACCAGCATGAATGCTGACCTTTGGCTTCTTGACTGATCTTTGCATCTCATAGAAAGTTCACGGAGAGGTCACAGAGCGGCACCAACTTCCTCGGTGTGTGCCTGTGTGCCTGTGTGTGTGCGGGGACACCCTCCTGACACTGGCTCCATGCAAGGGCTGGCCCTGCCCACCGACAGCTTTGGTTTCATGTTGTGGAAATCTGGACCCACTTATACCAATAGCACATCAGGCTAAAGGGCACATGATTTTTTATTTACCAAGAACCTTTGCTTGCTTTTCACTGGCAGTTGCTCCCTATTTAGCTTTAAAGTTTTGTTTCAGTTCAGACACATCCTTAGCTTAAGGAAATGGTGCCACACAGAATATCTTTTTTTGTAAATATAGAAGGACTAAAACATGACTAGAAACAACTACAAAAGAAACAGCTAAATGGCTTTTTCTGAAATACACACATATTGAAGAGAAAGGGATCTTTCCTTAGATTGCTTTGTCATAGGCGCATCAGAAAAATAAAAAAAATACATTCTTGTATATCTTTTAGCTGATTTCTTTCACTGAAAAGTTCAGTGCTGCTTGTCACTGCAAAAGAGAGCTATGAATCTTGTGAAAGCTGCTTTGCTGACACCATCAGCTGTACAACATCCGCTTCCCAACCAGACCTCCGAAAGCAGCACTGTTAGAGGGTTTTAAATCTCTGCTCAGACTCTGTATCTATTTCCAAACAGCAAGAATAGCTCTGAAATTGTGAAAAATGCACTCGGGTCATATTTAGAATGATTGTATGTGGGGGATATAACAATACTTTTCAAGACTGTAAGCACTGCGTATATTCATATCTCATGCTATTTATCTTGCAGATATACAGCGCTGGAAGTTGCTGGCTGCAAGCTGGCAAGCTTGTAGCAGTGAGAAGGAAAGATCTCTCCGTTTGTCACTGGCCGTATATCACTGCAGCTGTGCCCTTTGATTACACAGAGGGCTCCTCCAGCCATTAATAATAGGAAACACTTTTTGTCTGGTGAATGCATCTCAACGCCATCCTCTAACACCTAGGCTTTGCAGTGAGGTAGAAGAGGCAAATTAAGGATGGAGCTTGTTCATTTTACATTTACACTAGATGTGTAAACAAGGATAACCTTTGTTTTCCTCAGAAAAGAAAATATGCCATTCTTTTTCCTACCACCACAGTGACTAATTTTTTACAGAAACAATATGCACTGCCAATTACAACTTGCCGAGGAAGTGACACTAATGAATCACAATAATGCTGCCACAGCATCGCGGAAAGTCCTGTGATGCCAGCCTTCCAGATTAATTGCATCACATATAATAGCCAAGCCACATCTGCTAACCAGGTGTAACGGTGTAAAGGATTTTCCCAAAAAAAGCAGAGCTTAGAGGAAATCAATAGATAGGGAATGAAGTCCTAGGTATGAATACTGCATTGCCAAAATTAGATAGCTATCTGAAATTGTCACAAATAATTGATGCTAAGATTGGAAAATTCTAAACTGGTGTAAATCGTTTAGCACCAGAGAGCACTACAAGAGGCATTTCATGCTTGACCTGCAAAATGAATCAAAATTAATGCTAAGCTCATGTAGCATGCTGTTGCTCTTACCTATTGCAGCACAGTGTATCCGAGCTGCTCCAGAGAGGTGTTTGCAGTGAGTGGAGCGTGGAATCTCTCTGGGTCTGGCCTACATTGATCATCTTCCACAGCATCTTTGACACAATAGGAGAAAGCTAGAGACCATTTGTCTTAACACTGCTTTTAGTCATGTGTCAAAACCTTGCTTTAACCCATCCCAATTTTTATTTAAGATTAGGCCTTTTGAGTAGTGAAAAAACCCAACAAGAGACCATGAGCCCACTCAAAACAAGGCCTGCTCTTGCTAGCCATTATTTTACCTCCTCTGCCCTTCAATTGCTAGAGGTAGCCACCCCGTCACTCAGGCCATGAATGGATTTGCACTGGAGGAAAGGGTTACACAAAATGCAGCTGTTTTGGAGCTATTCCAGATGTCACACAGAAAGGTATCGTTCCCATCTCTGTGTTTATCCCAAAACAGTGCCCTCTGTTTATATTTTGACAGAACTCACAGTTGCCGCGTTGATGGTCTTGTGACTATGATATGTACCTCTTAAATCTGTGCTGACAACTTATTTAGATCATGGAGCCAGAGTTTAATTTCCTCAGGTTAGATTTATTCCCTCAACTGCAGAGAAATAAGAAAGAGCATGCTTGTTGCTGAGTCAAACACAGAGCTGAATGTCTCCAAGGTGGAGCCTCTGGCCAACATGCTGTGCCTCCTTTTTCAGCCTCAGTCACTGGCTTCATGATACGAGAATTTGGAAGCTGAGGCCATTGCAGGATGCTCCCAGCCTCAGCTGCCTGCATGAGCAGTGCAGGTGGGTGTCTTGCTCCATGGGTGTCTCCCTTTGCTGGGTCCTTTCTCAGGTGGGCAGGCAGTACATCATTCTGGGAGTCACAGAAAAGCCTTGGCAAGAGAACCCACCCTGAGTTACGTGACTGACATTACACCTAAAAAATAGAAGATGGATTTTATTTTTTATATAGTGCTGTTCTTCCACAGACACTTAACGGCTGAAAACTACCATCTATCCATATGAGTGGCCAAATAGGAATTAATTATGTATGATTGGCTAAATTTCACCAGGAGAACAAACATATCAGTCAGTTTAATATATTTTTCTAGAAATCAAAAAAGCTATAGCAAGCTTTTTTTTTTTTTTGCTATTTTTATAAACTACCTGTCCCAAATACAGTTATGTTGGTCACTGAATTTAAATGATGAATTTCCTTCTTTTAAGGCTAAGAGGAAAAGATCACTAACTTTCTTATCAGCAGATAGTGATAGACTTTTCAAAAATGCACAGCATCTTGAAAGTTTGGTTCCATATCACCATTTATATTCCTGAGAAATAGACATGTCTCACATTCTGTAGCAGTGTTTTGTGACATTTGGATTTACAATGCTCAAGTTTAAGTCTCTAGCCCTTTGCAGTCTGTCAAAAACAGCTTCTCTGTCCATTTATTTTTGTCTTCTGTGCTCTGTCTGAATATCTTTTGTAAATTTATACTTGACAACCCTCGTATTTCAGCAGCTGGCTTTGTTTCACAATCTACCTTGCTTGCTCTGTTGCATTAGCTGAAACAACAAATTTAATCCATGATGTCAATAGTAAATTATAGTGGAGATATAATATATGCCTGACATCACTAAGGTCAAGGCCATGGTGAAAATGTTGCAAATAGATCCAAAGGGTCTCCTCATTGTGGTAGGTGCTTGCTGCACATTTAATATTACGAGAAACAGATTAGTGCCGCACACTGCATTATATAAGCCTTTTAGTTACAGCCTGCAGAGAACTCCAGCTAATGTAAGAGTGCTCCCTCAACATGAAAAGAGATTCCAGAGAAGTTTGCTATGTCATTATATTTCATATTTTCTAACTGATAAATAATTAAAACAAGAATTACTTTATTGAAAAGATTCATTTACAGCGCACATTTTCCATTACTCTAACTGTTTGAAGGGGTTGGGGGAAACATTTATTGCATACCTTACCTAAACTACCTTGCCATTAAAGTATCTAAATTACCTCAGTGAATTCTGAGCACAGAAGTGGTTGATGAATTGCTTTTTGCATAAATGCACTTTCCCTTTGCTAGAACCTAATTTTGTGTATAAACATACATACACACACACACACACACACGCACACACACAAACATGGAGAATAAAGCAACTACTGAACTCTCTCAAGAAGAAAATTGAAGCCTGGAATTTTCTCTGTGCAGTGAAGTTTTCCAAAACGTTGCTTGTGTTATAAGCATCCTTGGACTCTCTGAGGACCAGCCAAAAATGGGCTTTTCTACAATGGCAAAAGAACAGTTAATGAATCATTTTCTCCTGTGTGAAAATGTTCATTGCTGTTAATTTGTCCATTTTTTACAGCCAGAGCTTTCTTAAAGTAAAAATTAACTTTCAGCTTAATAGTCCATTTATTGTCCAAGGAGAAAAAAGTTGTGCCAAGTGAACCATAAACAAATTCAGTGTATGGCAGACTATGGAGATTTCCATTCCTTCGAGCTCTATTATTTGTTTTATCTGGCATAAAGAGCATCAACAACCCAAGGACTTTCAATCTACAATTCATCCCTTTAACCTGGCTCTAAAGTATTTTCATTCCTAAACAAAAGAAAGAGCCAAACTTATAAAACTGGAGCATATACCAGAGCACAGCTATGGCACTTGGCTTTCCCTCTGTCTTGCCTGGATGTATGGGCTTTAGTAGTTTCCTCCTCAGAAGAGTGGTTACTTTTTGTTCCTGGTGTCCCTAATGCTGTATGGTGGAAGGCTTATATAGGTGGTAACTTTTGGCTTCCATTTCAACTTAGTTTTTTAAGAATGTGAGTTATTTACCCCATGAGCTGCATAAACATGCAAGGGAAAATACCTGAATTCGTATTTTTGAAAATAACCACCTCTGCAGCAGCTTTGATCTTCACGTGCCTTTGTCTATGTCCTTTATTCCTTCATTCAAATCTATGTCAGACTAGGGTGACCAACGGTAATTATAATTTATCTTGTCACTGTATTTCATGTTCTGCATGCAATGGTTGATGGGTTTGGGTCAGTTCTTGCAAGCCAGGAGTCAAGACCACCTTTGGCCTGTTGCAGTATCTGCTGGTCAAAGCAGCAAAGAAATGGAATGACCAATCGCATGATAACTCTTTCCTGAGGTTGTCTGGCAAGCTTAAGTGAGGCAGGATGACTCAATGGAATTACTGAATCTTATGTTTCTGATCTTTGGGCTGGTCCTTTTGGAAGGGTAGTTTCCATTATTGATAATTTGGTGGTCAGCTGCCGTGAAGGTAATTGCTTTAAGGATATAAGTACTAATGAAAACTCCAAATCCTGTGATACTCTCTTGTATGCAAACAAAAAATAGAAAATAGAAAATGGAACCAGTAACTCAGTATGGGCTGCTTTAATGACTATTTAATCTCTCCCATAAAAGAAGTTTAAATAATGCTGTTATGTGCTGATGCTCTTAGCACTTTGGTGCATGATGTATGGCCAGTGTCCGCTCCAAGAATCAACAAATGTGCATTATTCCATTAGCAGTTTTCTGTTTTCTACAAAGCTTTACAATTTATTAGCTATTTATGTTAATGTACTAGTGCCTTATTTTACATATTTATAATATCTTCTTTCCTCTGCCATGAAAAGGAATGAAAAGTTTAGGGATTGCAGATCAGTTCAGTTTACATAACATTCACAAAATGATGTTTATAAAAACAGTTTTGTAGATAGTCCTTTCTATGCTTGGGACTGCTGTTATAACTTATGTGAAACTCTTACTGAGATCAAAACAAGACTGAGGCTTTTCTAATACTCTGCTCCTTCTTTCCTTCTGCTTTTCAGAAAGGGGGAGAAACGCAAGTTGTATGAACAGAGGTGCCACGTTTTTCCCAGTAAAATCTGGGAGAAGTGTAGGACGAGGAAGAACAAAAAAAGGCTGAAAATAAGAAGGTTTCAGTAGGAGGAAGAACTGATAGAGCAGCGTGTAGTGGAGCTCTAGAAGGTTTCTTAAAGCATATCTATTCAACAAAAATGTAGCCTATATCACTGGTGACCCTGGAACTTATTCCTGTGCCTGTGTTACGCAGCAGGGGATACTACAATTTGGACACAGATCAGTTAATTCTGGCTGATTGTCTCTCCTTGATTTCCATGGCACATGGTCTTTACAGCATTTCCCAACTCTGAACATTGTCGGTGTCACGGCTGCAGAGCAGACTTCCGACATTCCTCTTTTGAAGATGTCTCTGCTACACTCAGCATCTCAGTTCTGTCTGTACAAGTGATTTAGCACGATGATGTCACTTGGGGCTAAGTGCAAGAAAAGGCACCGGGTTAGTGTGATGCTTTTAGTTTTGGGTGCTGACTGTCTGAGGTCAATACTGGAGCATCTCTACCCAGCACTGCGATTTAAAAGCCCGTGTGTGGGGTGAGAAGATCTTCATATTTCAGGATGCAAATTATTTGTTGATTCCTTCAATTTGTACTTTTAGCTATGCTTATGTCCTCTAATCACATATTATCAATGCTTTTGGATAAATTCTGCTAGTTCAATTCAATGACCTGTGCGGCTACATCACCTCAGCAGAGGCTCTCATTAACATCTGATGTCTTCTCGGCAGCCTGTGTGAAGTGAGTTGCCTGCTGATGTAGTTCCTAGATATTTTAGTGCTGCATTTTCAGGTGTTTTTAGTTGCACATCTGCCTGTGCTAGTGAACATGTCCCTGAACACAGTGTCAGTGAAAGAATATTTCAAGAAAAATGTTAGTACACTGTTTCAGACTACTTTATCTCTAGAGGAGTTTCAAAACCTTTTGATTAGCTGAAAACCACAACTTACTTCCCTTTTTGCCTCCCCACAATGTGACTCAGCTAAAGCCACATCGGTTCCTAAATCCCTGTGTAAAACAATGAAGGATGTCCTGCATATGAGAATCCATTATTGACTAAAGAATGCATCCACCCTGAGAGCCCACTTTGCACTTCTAACAGACATGAGAGGCAAACGGGTTTCAGCTCTGCCGAGGTGACATCAGTTCACCTCAGTGACAGACCTGGGCTTAGTTTCCAACACCCCAAACACTCCCAGTCACAGAAAACACCTGTGAACCACATTTATGTCTTCCAACAGATTTTCATTTACTTGCCTTTTCATCCTTGACATTTTTGAAAGCATTTCTCAGTTGTAGAGAAATCTTTTTTTTCCCAAGAACATTTCCAAGGCACTGGATTATTCAGGGTTCAGTTTAGTTGCATGTAAGAATTTAAAGGTAAATTTGTTTAAATTTTAAAAGGCATAAAAAACCCAAAACCAAACAAACAAAAAACACAACAAAAAAGCTCAAATAGAGCTTGTAAATGATCTCTAAACTTCAGCTAACATCAGCTTGTCAATTTGCCTTTTACATTTTCTGCATAGTCAAAAAGGAGAAATTTGATCCCAAACCAAACAGTTTTAAATGACCCATCTTATTCTACATAACAATGAAAAAAATTACCATTATCTTATAATACCCATAATGTTCATTAATATCAGAAGCTTCTTAAGAGTCCTGATGGGATATCTGGAGTGGTGAGGATCTGGTTGATGGGACGACAGGATTTTGGTTGTTCAGGTAAAATCTGATATACAACGGTAAGTTAAAAATGCAGATTAAAATACTCACCTTTACAGAAGAAAACCAATGCCAACATTACTGCAATAATGCTGCTTCTACCATTTTAGCTAAATAAGAGCACGTCTGTCCCTCCTGCCATAGCACCGTCATGCACTGCAGTTGCTGTGGATTCTCTCCAAAGGTGTGTTGCAGTGAGAGCAGGTGCAGGAGCAGAGGATGAATTTTCAACTGGGAAAGCAGTGTGTGCAAGGGTAATGCTTTTCAGGAGAACTTGTACCAGGACCCAGAATGCCAATGGGTTTTCTCTTGCCAAGCAAGCTGAGGCTCATACTTCTGGTTCCTGAACAAGTGCTACAAAAACACAACTGCTCCAATGACACATGCTGCAGCCTCCTCCTAGACCTTACACTTCCTTTCAAATGGCAGCCTTCCTGAATTAAAATATAAATAAATCCTTCTAGAAAAGGGTAAGAAAAGGAGAGTTATGCAGAACTCTGCAGAAAACCCAGCTGATTTGAAAATAAATATAGGGGAAATATATAACAACAAGATTAAATGTTATTTCTCTTCGAACTTGTAACACTCAAAAACCCAAATAGCCTTAAAATGTGCTCACTGTCTCTGGTCTTTCAGCAGCAAGCTTACTCAGAGTTCAGAATGATGACAGAAATAATTTAAAAATCAGTTTATAAGGAAAGAAACAGGAGCAATTTTTGTCATGTTTGTAGGATTGTATATCTTGCTAGGGCTTGAAGAACACTGCTTTGGATTTCTCACATGGCAGGTAACTTCTTTGGGGAAATTAAGAAGCAAATTAAAGTGCTCTTTGTGGCCGCTGAATCACCCTGAAAGCATGTATTAATTATTAGGAACATGTTATTCTTACAGATGCATACGCTGCTATCATAAATTATAATTTGCTCCGCAGCAGCCCCCGAGGCCATGTCTGAGAGAGGAAACCCAGGGTATGTCTGCAGCGTGCACCCAGCGGTGGGAACGCCTGCCCCAGCCATCTCAGAGCCTCCTGCAGGAGCTTGGATTTTCTGATCCCAGCTTCTCCTTCAGCTTGTCACAGAAAGGACATTGAAGGGTGTGGCTCTGACAGCGCTGAGTATCCCAAAGCTGCTCAGGGTTCCCGGCTGCCAGCTCCCAGCATGTACCATCAGCTGCCCCAACCCTGAAAAACACATCTGTGGCCTGGACCCCTTGTACTGGGAACCACAAAAACCAAGAGCAGTTTTCCAAGTTCCTGCATCGGTGCTTTACAGCCTTATGTACTACATGCTTGACAGACGAAGATCAGAGATCTGCCCTCAAGAGTCCAAAAGAAGGAATAAATAAATTGAACTTCAGAAAAAAATCTGTTATTTTTTAAAACTGGCTTGATACTTGGGAAGGTAGCAAAGCCACGTGAAGAAGTTCTGACCAAAAATCCCATTAAAATACTATTTTGCACTATTATTTCTCTAGACAATGTGAAATTAAAATTGCAAAGTGCACAGCCAAATGCTTAAAGTTTTGATCTTGCTCAGACATAAATAGATTCTTTTCCATAACTGGGGACTTTCTGATTACTTTTTTTTTTTTTTTTTTCATGCTTATTGGTCAGATTGAGACATTTTCAAGGGAAAGTTTCACTGGCTCCTTTGTCAGGAAAAGCTTCTTAGCTCTGTTCTGCAGTTGAAACATGGCTAAAAGAGAATAGGCAGACTTGGTCCAGCCTAGCAGAAGAATCACAGACTCAAAACAGGTGAGACCTGCCCGATTTCTCTTTCTCCTTTTTACTGACATTTTACAAAGTTTGGTTTGGTTTGGCTTTCCCCCCCCCCACAAAGGCTCTTGCTCTCCTTCAGGTCATTCTCCTCACCTCCAAAAGCAAGGAATTGCATGTGCTCAGTGCTGGACGCCACGTCAGCTCCTGTATATTCAAACCTGTGTTTTGTGAGCCCTCTCTAGTGCAGCTCACAAAGACAAGGCAACCCTCCAACCCCATTGAAAATTGCAGCATATCTTTGTAGCAGCTAGAAAAGCAGGTATTTCCCCTCCCTTCCCTGCTGAAGTTTCACTTACAGAACACCACAGAAATTCAAGATCCTACTTCCAGCAGGTACAAGATTTTATGAAAAAAACCTCAAACAACCCAAACCCTGTAAAGAGACCTTACATTTCGTTCATCTTAGCATTTGTGTCTGCTCTGCTGGCAGAGAGCTCTAATTGTCAGGGACACAATAGGCTGTGCTCTTATCTGTGATTAATAGACATGATCTTTCCAGAATGATAAATGCAGGTAGGTAAAGTCTCTGTGACTGTATCTATGCTACATCGTAGATAATCAAAACCCCTACAATGTGGACATGATAATAAGTATCCACGGTGTCTAAAAGTGCTGGCTAAGAGTTCCTAATGTCTAGAATTCAATTTTTATGATTTTTATGTGGCTTTGTGAAAGAATATCCTCCACACCATTGGAATTCGGTTTCTTAACTATTGTTCAGCTCTCTGTTCTGGGGATTTGCCCTGCACTCCTCTCTGAGATTCTCTTTAAACGGGAAGAGGGGTCAATGTGGAGGACAGGACAGTGTGGACCTACAGAAGTGTGCATCATCCCCACTGCGGCTCTTTTGAAGGCAAAAAGGCACAAATGGATCTTACCCACAGAAACCAGTAAGCCTCTCTTGCCCCTGGTGGCACCTCAGAAGTAGCAGTCTCTCAAAAGAAGTGATGAAACACTCACGTCCTTTATTTCTGAGAGCAATGTTTCAGAAGGCTGAGGGCCTCTGACAGCTGCTGCAGAGATGAAACACCACCATTATTACATCTCATGCCATCCAGTCATGAGGGGAAGAATGGTGGTTGCAAATGATAACCAGCGTGATTAGAACCACCATTAAAGAGATTAAGCAACTGCAAATGCTATGGTATGTGAGATGCACAGCACCACACTACTGTGCAGATGGAAACATCTGCAGTAGAGATGGGACATTCAGAAATGCGCTACAAATTGTTCAGACACTCTTGCAGCCCAAGACTCAGGCCACACACTGCGAGCAGATGGCTCCACTATGCTTCGTCATACACAGAAACACTGCTCTGTTGTCATGCAATGGTGTGGATTTTTCTTGATGGTGGGTTAATGGCATTTGGCAGTAACCACTGTGGAGATTTTTTCTTTTTTTCTTGGTGTCACAGGTTATTTTTCCAGATGAACATGGAGTGGTGCTGAGATGTCCACTCCGGTATTTTCTCAGATCACCATGTGAGGATGGGAAAGGAGCAGCTCTCTATTTCCATGGCAGCCAATGACCAAGCAGGAGGTTTTGGATGGCTGGCTGAGGCAAGCTTGGAGATGGGAAGATTCTTGCCACTCAGATCCTGAGAAGTAGTTTCCTCTGCATATATATTATGTAGCAGGCTAAAAATTAACCGTGGTGGAGAAACCTGTATGAGGTTTGTATTTGCTTTTTAACCTCAAGTTTATGATAGGCTTCCAGTCAGAGAAGTAATGGCCAGAAAAGCTTTCCAGTAAAGGTTGGCCAGACTTTTAAATTTCTTTCTCTTAGAGATTTTCAGCTTTAAAACTACTAACTGTTTTTCTTGCAGCTGCTTAAGAGAGAAGCACACTACCCAGAGTGCAGGACTGTGTTAGCTGAAAGCTCCAGCTAAGCTACAGTGAGCCTGCTTCTACTGCAGGCAGGTCTGATTTGCCCAGCTGCCCCAAACCTCTGTTTTGGTGTTCCTGACAAGTGACTCCCTTCTGGGGAGAGCTGACAGTTTTGTTCTGTGTCTTTGCAGCCTTATAACCCCCCAAAACATCTCTTCCACAGGGGAAACTCTGTTTTGCCAAAGTACTTCACCTGGCAGACCCAAATTGGGAATTTGCAAAAATGAGAAGCAAAAGATGGTCTGAGAAGGATTGTCCCTCAGAAGGATATTTGAGTCCATGATTGGCTATGTCTTTATAATTCATGTGTCTTAAGACCTTTTATTACATCAGTCTTTATCTGTCCAATCAGTAAGTTTCCTCCAAGACTATGAGTTGCTACAAATATCTACTCCCATTTCTGCACATCAAAATCTTTTAGTCTTCTAATGAATACCAACAAAATATAGGGAAACTCATCTCCTAAACCTTGATAATGACCAAGGTGATCATGTTCAAAGACATTTATCAAGCACATTTATTTCCACAAAGCATATAAGCCATGGTATCTTGGGTGCAGAGACAGGATATATAAACACTGTACATATAACACGAACTAAGAGTTTTCTTCTGTTTTAAATAACAAAAGATATAATGAGTGAGAAGATAAATTATCAACAAATGGACAATTTGGCAGGCAGAAATACTGTTAGAGAATGAACAAGGGGAGGAATCAAAAATATGAAAAATTTTTGAAACAGCTGCAGGAAAATGCCCACTTGTAGGCCACATGGCCATTTTTGGATGACATATGCATGGAAGACCAACATAATTAATTTTTTTTAAACAACTTGAGGGAAGGTTAATAGGAAAAGTGTAGAAGACATTTCAGGAGAAGCTTTAGACTGGTCACCTGATTAAACAAAGTTAAGCACATGTTTAAGGGACTTGCTGCCTTGGGATCTTAATTATTACGGACAATTTCCATGTGTGTGTTTGCTTTAACATTGTCTCCTGCTGGAGAACAGCTGGCTGCAAATGGGCTGGCAAGGTAAACAAACAGGCCTGCAATGCCCAGCAACTCAGACAAGTCTCATCACCAGCACAAATCAGGTGCCAACCTGACAGGCATGAAATGTCTCGGAAGGATCCACATTTCATGGCTGTTGTGCCTCATGGACTGTGGCACAGGCAAGCAGCAAGATATTCAGGGCACAGTGACACAGTGTTGTTGCATGTCAAATATTGAGGAGTGGACCTGGATCCTTAACAATTCATTTTTCTTCTGAAATACATAGGTTAATTTGGTGTTTGTGAATAGACCCCGTGCTCTGTTCATCTACAGTTCATCAGCTGGAAGAACTGTCTGGTTCTCTGTTAGTAAATCTCAACAGCTTATTATTTTTCAGTTAATTGCTAATTGTTCAACTCAAAGACTGATCCAAGTGATTCACAGGTTGACAGACCTTCTGCTCTGTCTACATGCCTAAATTTTAAAGGACTGCTTGAGCTGGATCTCATTAAACAAATACAGAGCCATGCCAAAAAAAAAGGCTGCATGGAGCTGAGTCACTCCATGGCTTGAACAGTGAGAAGATAAACAGAAAGAGATGAAAACAGAGGTACTGGGGAAGGTTATCTATAATACTGAGTAGTGAAATAGATACCGGCAATGGAAAGCAAATACCTAATGATGGTGCCAAGGTTTTGAGCCTGACAAGATAAGAGAGTTGTGATGACTGAGGAGACAAATGGGATGTGATGGAGAAAATTAAGGGAAAAAAAACCAACCCAACATATTTTTCTTTTGTAGAATGATATTCTAATGTAGTCTAGAATTCTAATTCTATTCTAATCTAGAACAAACAGCAGAGAAAGGAGCAGGGGCAAGGGCTCTGGGTGAAGCAAAGAGACAAAACCCAGGCTTTAAGTGGTAGTTGGAGAAGAAGAAATGAATTAATGTGTGTGGAAGTACAAGGAATAAACAGGAACTACAGTGGGGTAAAAGGGATCAGGAGATTGCAGGTACCCCACATTTCCCTTATCTCCTACTCATGAACTGACTGGAATGTGTATTAAGGTACACAGGTAAGGAGCTTCTCCCCTTGTCCTCACTGATAAGGAGCTAAGTAGAAGTGATGGAAGCCTCAGAGAGGTACTCAACAGATGAAAATGCAATAAAAATAAAAGGTAAAATATTACCCTTTGAGGAGTGGCTCAACCTATGAATTGCATGGATTGCCTGATGGTCCTGTTCATGCTTCTTCCATGGATGTCTTACCTGGGAGGAACTGTCCTTTCAGCCTTCCATTTCACAGGCAGCAGGACACCTCTGCCTGCATGAGTCTGGTCTCACAAGTCATAAAGTGGCAATACACTGGCCTACTTTGCTGTCAGGGCTGAACTAGGAAGTGGAAAAATCTGGAATTATGTTCAAAGAGCAGAAATAGTGCTCTTGACCAGTATGGTTCACAGCATCTATATTGCAGCAATGAGACAAGTATAATTTTATGCATTTCTCCTCTCATATTCCACAGAGGTTTAATACTTCCCAGGTTCACCTAGTGCGTACATGGACAGAATGAATATTTACAAAGCATTCTTGAAACCACAGGGAAAAATTGCATCTTGAAAATATTAAGTTTGCAGGTTTTTTTGGAGCAGTGAAGGACACTGCAGCAATCCTGACCAGGCACTCGCAGACCTCTCGGTGACTGGAGGACTGTGCTGTGTGAGTGCCAATTATGTTGCTAAACCTCCTGAATGGCACCATTTTGTTGTTAAAGTGAACAAAGGATGCCTACGAGGCAGTGAAATGTAAGGTGCTGAGAGGAAAGTTTTCTGTGGCGTGCTGGGGGGAATGTGGGCAGCAAGGCTAACATGACAGGACTTGATGAATGATGTTACACGAAGAGAGGCTGGGCCAGATGTGTGCATGCAGTGAACGTCTGTCCTCGGTGAGCTGGGTAACTCACTGGGAGTGAGAAAAGAAAAGCTCCTTTCTGTGACAGGATCTCATCCCCCTCTTTTGTCAGGACCTTTCATTTAGAAACGCTGCTCTTGTGGCATGGTGGCCATGGGCTACACTGTGTTAACCCATTTTGACAGGAGGGTAACACAGTGGAACAGCTTCATCAGCAGTCAGGAGTGACTTGGGCTCCCTCCAAATCAAACCCTCAGGAACCAAGCTTGCTGTTGATGAAATAATCATCACCTCAATTGTCGACAATTAGCACAAGCAAATTTGACTCTTAGCTACACACAGTAAACTCAGTACTAGGAATTTTAAAAATTTCACACAATTAGAAGTGTCTTGATTGATATTTTATTGTTGAATCTAAAGACAAAAAAAAAGTTTTACTATATTGGGGAATTTAAAAAAAATTGTTTATGTAACATTCTGATAAATAAATTACTCGAGCAGAGTATTTTGCCTGCTTCTGGCTGGCAATGCCATATCTAAAATCTGTTCTAAACAGGTATATTTAGTTTCAGAACACAACTAACATCCTACTCTGCTGACTAGTGTGTGGAGAGGAGTGAGGTTAAAGGTAGAACTCAGTTGTCACAGCACTTCTAACACCAATCACCAGGAAAGAAGACAAGGAAGTGAATAAAGTCTCCTCTGAGTACAGATTTCCTTTACACTGTACTTTTTCCATCTTTACAAATGAAAAGTACAGAAACGTGCCAATTGTGAGGTCTTTTTAATGTACTTTTGCACTGAAATCTCCTGTACTGTAATTTTCCTGTACTGAGAAATAATTTTTTAATGTTACAGGCCATCTCCAACTGTGGGAGAAAATGCCTCACATACGGAGATTTTAAAGGTAGGTGGGCTCAGCACCATTGTAATGTAATATTGCAGCCCACAGTGGTAAAATAAAAATGCTAGAGTTGGCAATGTAAAATACAGAGAGTCTGTGGCTTTAGACGAAAGAAAAGTGTGTGTAAAAATTGCAAAGCATTCCGCAGCTTGCTGGCGATTGGATCTCTGGAAGAACAGCATTTTTTTACAGCTAAACACAATATAAAGTGGCTGATTGCATGTTTTTCAGGTGTTTTTTTTTTTTTTTTTTCCTTTTGACTTACAAACTTTCAAGCAGATTAACAATAAAATCAATTAATGTAAACTTTATGTGACTCTTCATTGGCTGTCAAGGACAACTGGGATAATGGACCCATCAGATAAAGAAGTATGTTCCCCTCCTGAACCCATTTTTTATCTCAGTGTATTACAGTGAGTTGTCTTTTCAGTGGATGTTTGATGAGAAATCATGTTTTTCTGAGCCCTTTTTAAGACAGACAAAAATGAATTGGCCCCTCTTTAATGACCTACATCAGGCAATTTATCTAAACATTGTAACATAGTCATACATAAAAATTAGGGCAATTCCTTCTCTTAAACCATGTAGCAATTAACTTTACTTGTGTATTTATTTCAACATGTAAGAGACGTCAATCATGGGATTTACTTAAAAGTATACCAACAACTATCTTTTCCAGGCAATTATATTTAAGAAACCTTTAATTTTGTAGTACCTCATCAAAAGAGGAAATGCCTTTAACAGTATATGAAAATAGTTTGGTACATTAAAATCGCAAATAAGCACAAAATTAAAACAAAATCTGTTATCAGGACAGTATTTTATTAAAAAATACTCATAAGCAGCTTTGTATTTCAGTATTCTTATGTGGGCATTTAAATGTCAGCAGTTTTCTTTCTATATTTTTTCTTTTCTCTGGATCACTGGTAGAGTAACAGCTGAGATTTGTATTTCTTTTTAAGCTACTATGCTGTTGCATATATGGCTACTAGGCTCTTGCAGATATGCCCTTGATTTCCAATTTATTACCTAATACTGAGTGTTATAAACTGGTACTTGCACATACAAAGAATGGGAAATTCGGGACAGTACCAGAAAAAAAAAAATCCTAAAGTTCTTTCAGGTCTTTGAAACAGTAAAATAATAAAAACCAGTGAACTAAGTATGTCAATCTAATTATTTCAGCTACAGCACAAGCCAAGGTGTGTGTGGTATCTACCCCTGCCCCATCAGAGATGGGAGCCAGTGGCCATGTGTAGCCACACTGTGTTCACTGGGCTTGCAGAAATAAGTGCAGCACCAGGGTTTCTGCTGGCTCTGCTCAAGCTGAAAAGTAACTTTGCTACTGCACTCACCTGAGGAATCTGCTTATTTAAGTCAAGAAAGCAGACTCTGGCCTTTGGCATACAGTCTTACTATTTCCCATGGAGTAAGTAATGATCTACAATGCCCAGTAAAGCACAACCATTGTTGAGTGCATGTTATGATTGCTACAAGGCCCAGATACACTCTAGCAGAGAGCAAGGGCAGCCTTTGGTGTTCACAGTCACAGCAGTTGGAAGGTATCTCGTGCTAGCGCTTGTTGGCATTGCTCCAGGAGGAGCCTGTGTGCATTAAATCAGAGCATCCCGCTCCAAAGGGGGTCTGCCAGCCCTGGGGTCCAACCCCCATCCCACACACGCCACACCCCAGAGCTGAGAAACCCAGAATTCATCCAAACTGCTATTTCCTTACACTGCCTGGAAACCTGGCCAAGCAGAGCACTAAGGACTGTACTGCACCCTCTCCTAAGAGGGACATGGCAACTTGCCGGTGTGCTGGCCAGGTCTGAGGAGGGAGCTCAACAAGGCTCAGTCCATACTCCTCAAACTTCTGATAGATTTTAAAGTGACTGTCACTGGTCAATGGATGATGCTGGAACATGGTGGTGGCACTTTGGAAATGCCCAGTCATCTACCCAGTGATCAGGCACACCATCAGCAATCATACCCAATAAGGTAAAAAGGCCCTTCTGGAAATGCCAAAATATGCTGGCCTTTGACCTTTGACAAATACTATGTAGGGTGGTGGTGGATTTTTTTTTTGTTTTGTTTTGTCTCAGAAGTAAATAATCATGTTTTATAGCCACCAAAAAATTCTCTGGCTTCCCTTCAGATCACCATAAGAATAAGTGACATGGACAACTGTTGTCCAAATAAGTAGACTGACAGATGCTTTTAACATTGATATTCTTTTTTCCTCCCTCTGCATTTGGAAATCATAGAAAAGAAATAGCAGCTATGCAACATCAAAGAACCTTCTAGCACTGGATGTCATTAGAGATACTACAGCTGTTCTTCCTTACTCGGGTGGCTCTGGCTCTCAGATGCAGCATGTTCTAAACAACAGTAAGCAGGGAATGGACAACAGTTTGCTCACTTTAAGTTTTGGTGTAAGGTACAATTCCCAGGAGGCATATATACCAATCTATACCAGAAGGTTTGTGCCTTCCAATTTGATTTCAAAGTTCTGCTGACCCTGTTCACAGCTAAACCATAGGAGCCTGGAGCTGAGCAAGATGCTTTAATGGTTAATGGACTGAATGTTCAAACCATGAGGAAGGGGTGGATGTGTGCTTTTGGGTGCTATGAAGAGCCCCGAGCAAGGCAGAATTTCAGGGTGGCAGAGGGGCTCCAGGCAGTGTGTCTGGATCCATCCTAAGCCTTTTGTCCCAGGGTCCGAAAGCATTTCAGCAGGAGCTATTCAGCTTGTCTGCTACAAGAACAGTGACACAAGATGAGGAGACTTTACTGTTGGGGTTGCCCATGACACCATGACTTTGGTTTCATTTCTGTGTTAGACTCTCAGGTACCCTGATGTAACTGCCTGTATGGTTTATACAGATAACCTCCCTTTCCAGACAAAAATGGGATTACTGGTCTTAGAGTCACTCACACTAGTATAAGGCCAAAGTAGGTATCTGTCACTCACTAACTTACTTTGTGGTTTTGCTGCTCTTGCTAATCATCAGGATTTTGATGTATCAGTCCTTCCCAAAGCATTCCAGATCACCCTGCATTGCTTTCACACAGTCAGAGGGTCTCTTGAATTGAAGAGAGCCACCAAGACCATCGTGTCCAACTGATACGGGCCATAAGCTGGATCCTTCTGCTTATTCCCCATCTCACCTCCCTCACAGGGCACCCCATGTATGTGCTGCTTCAGCAAAATCCACAATGCTACCATGGGAGCAGAGTGACAACAATGCGATGTCCTGGGACATTCCTCCTTCCTGGGAATACTCAAGCCCTGATAAGTTTGCATTTCCTCTGCATATGGATGAACTCTTCCAGTGGGATGAGGTTAGCCAATTATTTCTGTTGCCACTGGGCTTGCCACTAATAGTTAATATTTTTCTGGCACTGAATGCATTGTTATCAGGCCTCTAAGCTATCACATTTGATGGGCAAAATTCACACTTCTCGGAGCTATTATTCCAAGCTTCCTGCCAGCTCCTTAGTTTACTCAGGCTTCTTATTTCCAAGGTTATTTTTGCAGCAACAAAGGCTGGAAATGTAAGACCCGATTATCTGCCAGAGAGAACTGTGCCCTGGCTGCCTGCGCTGGGGCACCACAGGCCATTCCACGGACTCTCAGAAAGCCACGGGCTCTCAGAAAGCCACGGCCACCCCTGCAGGGACTCCCCAGCTCTGGTCACAAGCCCGGAGTCAGCCAGTCATGCTGATGGGTCTCTCCTTCAGAACCACGGTTAAGCACTTCTACCAGCCTGAAAGACATGAATTTTCCCTACCCAGCTTTTTATTACGAAAACCTGTAATTTTTTTTCAGTTTGCTGCTGTCGCCAGGTGGGTGTGGGACTTCCTCTTTGCTCGGCTCCATGACCCACCCCCCACTGTACTACCAGACCTCCACCTTTGGTGTCTGCAGGCAGCAACTGGCAACCAAGAACCACCCGGCAGGCGATAACATTTTATTGAAAGTGGGTAAATGTAAGGCCAAAGACACAAAGGATCATGAGCCACAAACTGAAGGGAAGGTGAGAAACTAAACAGGAGACAAATGCATTGCTCGGTACTTCCAAGTCAGGAAATAAAGACATTCTTTCAAAGGAGCAGATAATGAGTATGGAAAAATACCTACAACCAGGAAAACGTGAAACTAGTATTATCAGGATTACATTTATTCCTGTCTAATGGACTGCATCTGGTATATATTAAAACAGTCCTAAGCAACACCTCTATAGCTAAAGATGGGTCAGGTTTTTTTCATTGCAAACACAAATTTCAGGGCATATAGTTCTGATAGAACTGCAGTGTCTGGGTGTGGTTCCTCCTTCTCTACACAAGACTATCCAAACCAGCTATGTTGTTTTTACTTAGAACAACAAACACAAACAAATAGTTTTGGGGCTCCATCCAAATATGGCTGATTTTCCCTTTGACAAGAAAGAGAATTTAAAACAGAATGGGAATGTTCTTGCTCTAAGAAGATTCACTGCTTGCAATGGATGAGGATTGACTCCCTTTCATAATTATTTCCAACGTGGAGTTGTGCCAGCCTCTGGCACTGTTAGTGAGATATTACTGGAATATACACAGTAAAGAGTTTAGTCCAATGAGGATATTAGGTCCCAAAAATGCTAGTGTGGCTTTCTATTTCAAGATATGCACAGTGCAGATTATGCTGAACAGTAGCAACAGATCTTGTCTACACATGGAGTTTTTCCTCCAAAATCATGTCTAGATCCTCCCTATTCCAGAAAAAAAAAAGTGTGTTTGATGCTGTGCTTAAGTAATTTTCACTGTAAATTAAAATAACTGAAAGGAAGAAGTTTTATTCTTCAGTAAGTGAGTCCATACACAGCATTCTTAAAATATCTTTTGCATTATAAAGTCATATCCTACCACAACCTAGCTCTGAATTGCAGATAATACTGTATTTATAAAGTGTACACTCTCGAGGGATAAGAAATATTGCTCAAAATGCCATCCAAATGTTGAAAATGTAATATTTACACTGGATAGGTGCCATCCTTGTCTGGAAGGCTAATGGATCAGAAAAAACTGTCTGTGAAAAGACGACTGTGGCAGCGGCTGGGAATCCAGCAGTTTCTTTTTCCCTCCCTGCCCTTTTAGCAAAATTGTACTTCCTGGTGTTATGGTTTAAATCAGATTTTGAGAAGTCCATTATGATGCATCTGTTTAAAATATCAAGGGGAAGCACAATTCAATAACGCTAAAAGTACAAAAGCGAGGGCTGTGAATTAATACTGTCTCTCCTGCTTAACTCACTGCCTCTCGTGTTACAGCATCATTGACACACAGTTTCACATCTTCTAAAACGTGTCATGAACTGTAAACAGCCAGGTGAGCCTTTGAATGTCTTCCCATGCCCCTGCATCATCTACATCAGACCTGGTGGGCTCACACAGAGTAATCCAGCCTTGTTGATTTTAAGATATTATTTTAGTTGAGTTATACTGTAGTTACAGGAAATCAAAACGTTATATACCTATTTGTCTTTTTGGCAGTTTATACTTTGTGTTGCCATTTATATTACCTGGAGAAAAGCCCCCCAGATAACCCATGCAAATCATTTGTAGAGAAGCTAATTTCTATTTCTTCTAAAGCCAATTTTAAATTTCCTCCATATGGCTGATACAAAGTATTATGAGGCAGTTGATGAAAATGTGGCTCCAATGAAGTCGGTGAGTTTTGTGACTGACTTCAGGAGAGCCAAGATTTCATCCATTATCTCTTTCTGTAGCACAGGATCCAGCTGTATTGCAGCTAAAAAAAAAAAAAAAAAGGAAAAATAAAAATCCGTCAACAAAAGACTAAAGCTATTAATCAACCTAGAAAGATCTGGTTAATGTATTGCAAGGTAGGCCTCTGTTGGACGGTGCGTGCCTTTAAATTCTGCAAGCATTTAAAGAAACCCTGCCAAAAAAGTGCCACATGCGCAGCCCTGGCCGCGGAGCCCAGATAATATCCATCCTGCCTACTACAAGTATTGCACTCTGCTGTAAGTGGGCTTTTCTCCTCACCCTCTGAGGCCCTTCTGACAGGCAGCCTGCAGACTTCCCTCGGCAAGAGCTCCAGTGTTTGCCAGTCGCAGCTGGAGTTGCAAGGCAATGTCGGATACTGAAAGGACCGCGGATGAAGCTGGATGTAAACAACAGGAGCTCCAGCCTTATCTAATGCAGTGTCAGACATTTGCCCACTGAACCTTTTATTATGTCCATTTAAACATAACCTACAGTCGCCTGGTGTATCCTTTATCTTTTGAATTTTAAATCACGTTAAGCTGATGTAAAAATTCCATCGTGGAAGTAATTCCGCATGCTCAAAACCACCCATCACAAATTAGAATGCTAAGTTTAGGAAAAGAAGTTTCTCTTACCGCCGGAACCCGGATGCCGCACACATAAGCGTGTACCCCGATTCCTGCCCGTAAACCCCGGGGAACAAATGGGATTCTTCATCTTGTGAGACTGTGCAAGTACTTGCTCAGACAGAGAGCAGCACAAAACAGCAAACAGATGATCAAGCAGATGACAGAGTTATGTTTTAAAGACCATATTTAAAAATAAAAGTGGTCTGCACACTGTAACCTAAAGAGGGAATTGCCAGGAATGTTTCCGAAATCCAACAAATGTTAGTATTGATCCTGAAAAGTCTTTCAGTAAAGCAAACTTATGCCAAACCCCTTCATTACATTTAAAAACTCTTCAAAGTTACGTAGGCATGCACACACCTTAGCCACATGCATGTGGAATTCTGTAGTGCTTTGCTGACTTTTTACTTCATCTAAGTTCAAAGCTTTGATCACAGCGCTGCTACACTTTCTGTTTGCATTTTTGCAGCCTTTACATTATATTTGGTGAGAGAAGACTTAAAATTTAATTAAAGAGAAAAGAAAATCATTATGTACCTTTCATTGAAAACGTGTGTGTTTCCATAGATGGTGTAGAGCTCAGATTTTTTAAAAATACAGTAGACAATGTGACGTGGACATTTTCTTCTGCTTAAAAAATGCAACTTTCTGTGAGCTTTAGTAACTGCAGTCATCACTACAAAATAATGGAAGATTTATATTAAAATCTGAGATGGAAGAAAAGGAAGGGTATTCCTCCTTTTCCAAATGTATTTTATTTCTGTAATTTGTCGGTCAATGTATATATGAATTACCAAGTAATACCCTCACTGTCTTAATCAGAGGTGATGAACATTAGGGTATACAAAACATTACAAATTTTGAGTCAGCGAGATAAATATACATTTTAATGCTGTATGGTCTGCACATGCACAGAACCAATTATGTCCAAACAGAAATACCTATTTTTAGAAACCAGCCTTAATTCAAGACAGCCGAACTAAAGCAAGCACTGCTCTATACTGTACCTAGAACTTTCCCATTCATTCAGAAGTCTCAAAATAAAGAACAATACTGTTTCTGGTTTTCTTTGTAACCCTGCCTTAATACAAGGTGCAGAGATTCAAAGCGACTGAAATGCACAGAGTTGTTAGAATTCCTACTCAAACTAACTTCATGTTTGTTTGTTTGTTTTAATTTTCTTTTTTTTTTTTTTTCCCCCCCTTAATGATAACTAGGCTCGTTGTTCCTGCTCCTATATCGTCTGTTTTACAGCCAGCTTTTCCTCACGGATCCCTCCCTGCCCGTTCCTTGCCGGGGCTTCTCCGGCCGCACCTCAGCAGCTCAGGCTCAAAGACAAGCCATGCTTAGGCAGCGGGTCACTACTTTCCGTACAGTGGCCTTGAACATCAGCCTTGCCACATGAGAAAGCAGCTATCCTCTTCACCTGAATAAATCCAAACTTAAAATACTTTCTACCCACAATTTCCTTGTTTTATTAAATTACTCCCCTCCCTCCCTCCCTCTCTCCCGCCTCCCTCTG
>VWZN01008957.1:179408-206415 GCA_013396955.1 Regulus satrapa
TTTTTTTGCCTGCCGGATCCTCTTTCAAGCCCACTCCACGCTGCCGCGCTATTACATGCTAATTTAATTTTACTATGGACGATATTTTCAGCATTTGCTGAGGACAGTAAATTTTGTAGTTTATGTTATTTCACTTTTTATGACTTTTTAACACTTAATAAAATTTTATTAGAGCACTTTTGTGTTTACAAGGCCACAAAACTCTTGGCAGGTTGTCAGAAGTCCTTTTTATTATGATCCTACTGATATACTGCGAGTAATGAAATAATCATGTCCAGAAATGTATCAAAGGCCAGAGGGATTATCCAATTTAATGGCTCTACAGATGCGCTGTGAGGGATACGGACAGGCAACGCGTCGACAGGCTAAAAGGCGTGTGCGTGGCGGAGGCAGCCCTGCTTAATTTCTTTCCCATTGCAGGCTGGTGCTGTGTTATCCTGGAGGCTCTGCGCTCGGTCAGGTGACTCCCGGTGCTTTCAAGAAAAAATGGATTTATTCTGGTGCAAAAAGCTCTTTTCTTTTTTTTATTCTTCTTAGGTGTGCATCTAACGCTGACGCGCTTGCTCTGGTGTTTCCACTGCTTGCGACACCCAGCGAAACGCAATTTACTGGAAAACACCCAATGTCATCGTGCCATTGTGCAGCAAACAGTGGCTTTGGGCGTCAGGATCCAGTCGTGCCGCCAACAAATAAATACACAGGAAAAAGAAAGACCAAAATAAACAAACTTAAAAATAATAAAAATCAAAAGCAGAACAAGCTGGTGAGATCAAATACAAATGAGATATTTAAGAGCATTCTGTGAAATTATTGGTTTTTGCTTTTGTCTAAGGCAGCCCAGGGTTGTGGGAGTGCTCTCATTTGGGCATGTGCTTTCCTTCCACAATGGTCTGTTTTTCTGCACTGCTGCAGTGCCATAGTCTGAGATACTGCAGCTGTTTTTAAGGCAATTTCCTTTTATTTTAAATAACTGTTCATTTAACATATGTTGTTAAACTCATTCTTGCGTCAAAAGGAGGCGATTATACTTCCTGACCCTGACAGCAAGGTGGGTGGCTTTGTTTTATAATTAAAGTCGCTGCGTTCAATTTCATATTTTTCTTTCTCTGCTGTTTCCTAAAGACACGCCAAAAAAGATAAAAGGTGGCAATAGTACCAGGAACACTTCAGTGCCAGTTTTGTCTCTTTAACACACATTGTTCCAATCTTTTGAGCTTCACAGGGAGACACTAGAAGGATATTCTTTCACAATTTTAAAATTACTTGTGTAATTCCCTGTGATTTTAACCCTGCCCCATTAAAGTCTCCAACAAGAACATATTTCATATTTTCCAAAGCAGAAAGAGGACTTTTTTCTTCCAGCACAAACATATGTATTGTGTTCCGAGGTATCTCATGATACTGCCAATGGGGATTTCTTTTTTAAAAAAAACAGGCAGTATCTGGGTATTTTTAAAATATACTTGAATAATTTGCAAGGACTTTACAAACAGATCTGAAGACAAGGTTAGAAGTGATCAAAGAATTTATCTTCAAAATCATGATTCAATATATTAGAGGACCACATGTTTGTATATTTATTCATATAGTGAATCTGCTTCACTTTGGAAGAGTGCCTCCAAAATCAATTTGGCTTCAGGAGGAGTTAAAATAATGTACAGTGTTAGTAAATATGCCAGAACTTGGCACAGGAGAAGTAATATAAATCATTATATGCAGTTTAGCTTCAGGACAGAAGTTTTGTTTTTCCAGAACAATATAATCTACTGTAAATCGCATGTTTGCAGGTCAAGGTCAATTTAAACTTCTTAAACCTTTAACAGCAATCAAACTGGAAACCTGCAGGATGAAATGATGTGGTAAAAGAAGTGATGGACTGGAAACTGTTAAATTTGGAAGAGGAGTGGTTGCTATTGTTCTTTTGAGAGAAAGAGCAAACTCAGAAATTCTTTGACTATGAATATGTAAACATGCCACACATTATTTAATCAATGAAGCATCTCACTAATTTAACCCCTTCCTGGGGGCTTCAGGTTTTTTTCCTGACACATCAGAAAAGGCCTGACAAAGGATTTTTTTTTTCCTGAGGCATCATGGAAACAGAAACAGAGAGTCAGGATTCAGTAACTGGACCTGGACTGGTGCCTACATGAGGCGTGAGAGGCTGGCAAGGTAGTCCTGGCTGAAGAACAAGCTTCATGGAATAATTTAAGGAAGCAACAGGACTAAGGATGGCCCTGTCCCCAGGATGCACCAATGCCATCCCCTAGAGAGGTCCCTCAGACCCCAGTGGGCACTGCCAGGGCAGTTATGTGGGTGGAGACATTCCCCTCCACCAGGGATGGCCAGAAGATGGTACATGGCAAAGGTGGGGCCAGGGAGAAATCCGTGGATACTCTGTGGCTGTACTTCCAGATAAGCCCTGCTTCTGACTCAGTCGTTCTCTAGCAGCCCATCAAGCAGGTGCAGCAGTGAAACGCAGCACGCTCGGCACACGGGGCGTTGGGAATCCACCGCTGCCCTAGTGAACGTGAGAAGATACATATTAATCATTTTAACCGGCCAAACCCTACCCCTGCTCAAGCCAGTGGAACCTGCGCCGTTGTTCGCAATGAGACTAAAAGTACAGTCATGATTAATTAGTTATTAATAGGCAGTTACCTGGGAGCTTTTAATGACTTTGTACTAAGCACAAAGCTGGAGTACAGTATGTCAGAGACTGATGGACGAGCAACAGTAGATGAACAACTTATTTACACACAACATGCCAACAGCACGAATATCAACCCAGAAGTCCTTAATTAAATAAGAGAAGGTGTTCTATAAAAGCCATTTTTGTTTTAGCCATAGAACTCATATGCATAAGAACGGGATTTATGCAGCTCAAGCCCATTCAATTTTCTTTAAACAAATTTTAGGTTGATGAAGAAGCTAGAAAGTCAAGTATGCTCGCTTCTGAAATCTATTAAGAAACTTTGTTTAGGTCTTTAGTTTTCCTTTTGCAAAACTGCTGGCAAAACGAGCAATAGGTACTTTTTAAGGGCTGTTTGTTATTTTTATTTTTTGGTTGGCAAATCAGTTGCTTGTTGAAAGCTGTCATTTCCCAAATCAGGAGAAAATGTTACAAAAATTATGGGTCCCTCAAAGTGATGAAAACATTCCATGGACTTTGGTTATTATTACTTGAGAAGGAAGATTATAGATTAGATATTAACATAGTCCCCTGGTATTCAGGAGACCATAAGACAACCCCTTCTCTGTAAATTAGAGTGCAGACTGGAGTCCACATCTGCCATGTCCCATATGAGTGCCTATTGCCTAAGTGATGGGATCTTTCCAGAGAGGCCACTCCAGGGAGCTCAAGGGAAGAGAGATAATAACAGCAGAGTTTAATTAACCTGTCTTATGAATTTTTAATAAAATTCCTGAAGTTTGGTGAATTTGTGGCTTGTGACTGAGGCTGGAACTCTAGCCTAGGTCATCAATTGAGAAAAAAACACATTCTTGTCAAAACTATTCTCTTTTTTTGATGTAGTTATCTGCTACAAAGTTTAGTATGCTGGAGATGTATTAAAGAATGAAAGCACATGAAGATAATGATATAAACCTAAAGTGTATAAAAATAAGACAGTTGAAGTGCTACCTACATTGTAGTTTTATTATAGTTTAATGGACATACGCCGATGAGCATTGTGCCTCTGTGTCCAATCTGATAGATGTACCCTATAAAAGCTTTCCTCAGAAGAAAGTCAGATAAGTGAAACTCAGTAGAAAAATAGCTGTACTTTCTGCAGCTATAGATTATTCAATCAATGAAACTCCTATCTAACTCAATACTACCCACATCCTTGGATTTACATTCTGAACTCTCATCTGAAGTACAAACTGGCTCCCTCAGTTTCCTCTTATGAGTGTGGTAATTTTGAAAGCTCAGAAACCCTTCCTGAGGAGTAAGCAATTGCTTCAGTCTATGGTTTTTGTGGCTGAAACCAGATAAAGAATAGCAGTTACAGTTCCCAAAACAGAGCTTTGGACTTGCTTGAACATAGCTATCGTTTATAATGCAATGTCATTGAAGTTAAGCTGAGTGGTAGTTATGCAATCATTTAATGTTTTCTACTATTTTGGCTTAGTCCCATTTTTCTTCTCTTTTATTTTCGCTCCATGTAACTATATATCTACATCTATCTATCTATCTATCTATCTATCTATCTATCTATCTATCTATCTATCTATCTATCTAATTACTAGCTCTCAAGAAATTATTAAGATTTTCTTTCACTGTCTCTTTCCTGGTAACTTACGGAGACAACTTTACTAATGATAACCACAGCAACAGAGAAACTGAGTCTAACATGACCACATTAAAACACAACTCAGAAGGAACTCACGACTACAGGGAATCAGAGATGCAATTCTTAGCTGGAGGAATTATAAGCAGCAAACCCAGCTGGAGAACTTCCTACCTTATACTGAAGTCCTACCAATCTCTAGTCATCCTGCTGAGCTGTTAGGGGTTAGGGACTCTCATGCTGTTTAACACCCCAGTACCTGTCCTGTACCTTCTGCATGCGAAGCGTTGGCACAAGTAACAAACGTGGCGAGAGTGCTTCCAGAGCTACTGGGATGAGTCTGGCTGCCCAAGGGCTGCTCTAGTTGCTCTCATAGGACCACACCCTGCAACTTGCTGAGTACATGGTTATCTTTAGAACCATTTTCCAGAGGAGAAAGTGAGGCACCTGGCTTAAATTTATTTAGGTCTCTAGGGAAGTCCCTCTAGCTGTTCTGTTCTCACAGAATCTGCCTGACTTCTGTTTTTCATCTTTACTTGCCTAAAATATCCTGGTGAGTTTAAATAATATCTTCAAGGTTTTAAAGATCTGAGAGATACATGAAGAAGATAAAATTATGCCCCACAGGTTAGCAGATTAGCCCTTAAGCACAGCAGGTAAGGCAGCATGAAATCTCCAACAGGGATCTGCCCTCACCTTCCTGAGTAAAACATGGTGTGGCAGGGAAGGGTACACAGGGGTCTCATGGGCAAGTGGGTACCAGGGGCAGCTAAGGCAGAGAGATGAATCTGAGGTGTCTGTCACATGCAGCCCAGCATGTGCAGGTGCCAGGGATTAAAGGTATTCAGGAGCAGTGCTTGCACAGCAGCCAGTGTACCGGGGGGGCCGGGCCCAGTGGCCTTCCTCTCCCTTTTACTCTGGGATGCAGAGGAAGGTCTATTTTCCCCCGGTGGCTGGAGAGAGGGGCCATTTCAAGCATTATCTTTTTGACTCAAATTCTGCCTTTAACAGAGCATTACGGAGACTGTCTGCAGCCCACCCTGGTCTCTCAGACCATGTTGCTTCTCCTTCTCTCCTTGCATAGTCCCAGTCCTACTGCTGGGAAGTTTGCCAGGGAAGAGAGAGGGCTGATACAACTTGAAGACTTTTCTTTCCATCTTGATCTGTGTGCATTTGTTTCCCAATGCACTCTGAGGCAAAGGTGATTTTCTTTCTTATTAGTTCTCTTATCAATGAGAATTGCCTGGATCTTAAAATACCATTTAGAAGTGTTGTAACAATGAATGTTACACTGACAGTAGCTCTTTAAAGGTTTCACATGTGAATAAAGACTCCAAGAAGAGTCCCTTACACAATATTACACAGGAATCATTAGCTTCAAAAATTATTACAAACAAAATAAAATTCAACACGTCAAAAATGGACTTGGATTATGTGACCATTCAAAGCTTATTAAAATGACAAACTTGAAAAAGCTGGAATGCTTAAAAGTCAGCACTTGTTCATGTGCTAGTTTGATTTAAAGAAGACTCCAGAGGCTCTACTGAATTATATATCATTATGTATTACATTCTCATGAATTATTTCCCAGACTTCAATGCCGGCCAACATAGGGCCACCACTAGGCCCCAGGTCACTCCCTCTGCGTGATCTGGCTTTTCACATAAGATTCAAACCTGGCAGTCCCTCCTCTCACATCCATACTCTTGGCAAATCTTTATTTTCTATGGGGAATTCTAAGGCCTTTACCTTTACTCACGCTTAAAAAAAAGATGTGGTTTAAACTGCTTTTACACTTCTACCAATGCAGCAGTTTTGGGGCCTTTTCTCTTGGCTTGTGGGTGACCTGGGGCATGTCTGTGCAGCAGTGTCTGAGCCGTGCCCCACTGCCCAGGCTGGCACTGCCCCACCCCTGCTGTGCCGCCTGGGGATGTCCACACAAGCTGTGACTGCTCGGGGAATGGCAGTCCGACAGGAGGCACAGCCAGGGCAGGAATGGAAGCCACAAAGAAAGGTTTTGGTCATCCTTCACCACAAAGGACATGAAGTCAGTCTGGCTCAAGGAATGTGCAGGGATCTGGTCAGTTTTTAGACAAGTTGAAATGAGTCATCTGTGAGTGAAAGTTTTAGCACTTCATCCAGTGGGGCAACTTTGCACATCAGGTTGCTGTGATTTAAGTGACATCCTTTTTATCACAATGACATTGAACCAGCCTGAAAAATGTTTCAAGATACTAAATCCTTCAAGCTTGATATTTGGAATGGTGTCCTCTTTCAAAATTGGAATTTTCCCATCACTGATGACATCTTTGTATTATGGAGTCTCTTATCTTTCATTCTAATAATATTGCACAGACCTGTCTTTGTGACACACTGAAGACCTGTGATAAAGTGATGCAGTGAATTTTCTCACTGGGATCTAAGAAAGAGATATCTCCTGGACAGCTTCTGTTCTTTTTTATTTTCATAAATTTTACCAAATCCTGCTACAAAACAGGAGATAATTCAAACTAGATAAACTTATTATCAGATATCAGATATTTTTAGGACAGTAACAATATCACAGGAAAAAGGTGATCATAAAAGCATATAAAATATAATACTTATTTTTAAAGTGTCTAAATTTTTTTCTTCACATTATTCGCACAGTCTTCACTGCTTCAAACTGTTACCCTCCAAACACTCTTCAACCGTTTCCCTGTAGGCTAACATTATGGTATGGCAATTGGAGGTCAGTTTAACAGCATATTCTTTTAAAAATATCACAGAACCAGGTAGGACCTGGTCCACTGCCCATGGAAAATCACTTAAAGCCTTTCATTTCTAAAGCCTCTGAGCTGGTTGGTCTCATAGTGAATATTAGTAAAAGATAGGAAGATCAGAGCTGTTTTCTTGAAAGGTTTGTGCCGTTCTCTATGTACTACCCATGTAAACCTGTGCTTGCTATGTCTGTTCATAGGTCTGTGTACGTGCCTCACAAAAGATACACAAAGTAGAATGCTGTGTGCAGAGAGAGATCTAAAAATTTCCACAAGTACTTTAAGAAACATACATTGACATCAAAGCATTGCCTCTTGCACATAATAATCAATTCAGACTGCGGAGAGAGAAGAGGGCTCATTTTTAGTGTTAGTCCATTTAAAAATGTATTTAGCTGGCAATACACCTGGGATGATAACCCTGTATTACAGAACTTGCTGCAAATGCTCCAGACATAAAATTTAATCAAACTATCAAATATCTTCCACTACAGCCCAGTTAACCTCCGTAAACTAAATTATTACTTAGGGGACTTCCCTCACAAGGTGAACTTCTGGCAGTGGATATATAAACACCCGTCATGGGTTGAGTCTTTTTCCACTAACACACTTCAGTTTTGGCACAGTTAAAAATAAGGGAGGAGAGGGTGGAAGGGTCAGCCTCTTCCTGACATCTAAAATCTTTATCAGTACCAGCAACCCCTTGGCTGGTGTCAGTGATTTGTGGTATTGTTGTTTATCTGTGTATCACTCACTCGGATGCACTGTTTAGATCCAAAGGTCTTGGGACTATTTGCAATCTCTTCTAGGCTTGCTGTACCAGACAGGGCAGACATCTGGCTGTCAGTTATAATTGCATCCTGCACCAGAAGTTGTTTTTAAACACTCCTGATTCCCTTTGAACGCAGAGCTGTGATGCACAACAGTTTCAAGCCATTACTGCAAGAGGCAAAGTCAATCCATGACTTTAGCCGAGTTTGCAACAAGATTTATGAGAGATGGTGGGAGGGGGGCCATTTTACAAAAGGGTGGCTGTTTGAGCCTGCTTAGGTTTTAATGATACACCAGTTTCCTTTCCAGCCCATACAACTTATTCTTTGAACGCTGACAGAAATAGTCAGAAATATATTTGTGGTGTTGCCATGTTTACTGTTTCCTGTTGTCTTTCTTTGGAAGTATTTTAACAGAAATTAGGACTTCACATAAAAACTCTACAGGCTCTGGGATGAAAGGATTTACTATTAGGTTTCCTTCTCACTCTAACTTGGTGGACTGTGATTTAAACCCTACAGACTCATGACAGGATATGATGCCAATTAAAAGCATGAAGCCTAATTTTTTGACAGAATAATCACATAATCCCCTTTCTATTATCTGGCTAAAGGATTATTGACAGCACCTTTATTTCTCAGCCCAAATCTTGTATTTATTAGGCTAACAAACTGCTCTTGTTTAAATTATACAGGCCAATGAATATTGTTGAATGTCCAGGCACAGGACTGCATTCAATATTGTAAAGGGATGTTTTTCCCCTGGTAATTGTCACACTGGGTCAAGAATGCACAGAAATGTAAGTGGACAGCTGGTTTTGGTTGAAAGCAGTGTTCTGATTTGCTGTCTAATACCAAATCAATTTTAAGATAATTTAATAACAAATCTTATAAAATAAAACATTGCAGTGAAAAATTCAGCTGGAATTTCTTCCAAGATCTGAATGCAGTTTGCATGAAGTATGTAGGAAGTTCAGTGAAAAAAACATTACTGGAGTACAGAAAAGAAAGAGGTTAAGTCCTGCATTTCTGAGTTGCCAGTCATGAATGCTTGAGCAATGATCTACATTGCTTTGTGAAAGTAAGACTTTTGGTGAGATAACCGTGCTGATGCACTGCTGAAAGTGGACAATCCTGCTCAGCTTTGACCTCATCTGATGCCAGTGAAGGGCCCAGGGGCCAGTATTTGCCACTCAGCTCAGCCCCTGGTGAACTACTGTCTATAGTACAGATGGGTTCTCCCTGGAAAAGTTTCACATTTACTTGCCTTTTGTGCAGCAGTGTTTGAAATGAGGAGGAATCTTCTCTCTCTCTGTCACATACATGCTCACATAAACTGGAGCCTGCAATTTCCCTAATCACTAAAATCCCTTCTCCCCACGTGTAAGTTGTTAACCTTCATTACATCCCTAGGGAGACATACACTAAGCAGAGGCCTGTTAAAATGAAAATAACCATCCCTCCAAATTGCCAAATCATCATATTAAAAAGTCCCCTTCTTATAAAGCAAGGTTCATCATTTGCAGTGCCAAGCTAATTCCTGCTCAGAGTTGAATGTAATTACTTCTGCTATACGACTATATTTAAAAAAAATACATCATTGGCTCCAGCAGCAATACAACAGTAGCTATTGTGTTAAATCTTCTTAAAGTTACATGATTTAAGATGAAGATACACCTTACAGTTATTAGAAAATTCATATGGAGACTGCTTTCACATGTATACATGCATTGTTTTCTTTGAGCTTCAAGGTTAATTTTTATCCTGTGTGTTTTCCAGATGCACATAGGATTTTCCTCTCATTTCCTGTCTCATTCCTAATCTAAAATCTATTGCAATTTCATAATAATTAAAAAAAGAGCAGGGCTGTTGAGTGAGCAGAGGAACTCGGGTGCTGAGGCGGGTGTGTTAGTCGTTCTGAACCACCATTTTCTCGCTGTTGCATGTGGGCTGCAAAATGGTGGTTCTATGATTTTGATGAAGAGGGACCTGCATTACACTCACCGTGCACGCTCGCCGTGCGGTCATGAAAAATGCCCTCGCCCTGGCTAAAAAAAGGCCTCCTCTCTCGCCAGTGCTTGCCTTTGTGCCTGATTCCCTGTGCTCTCACTGCCCTCGCTCGCCTCGGGACTGCTCGTAATTCCTCCGTGAGATCTGCAAAGCCACTAAATGCTAATTTCTAATTTAAAGTTTCTCAGGAGTAGCCACAGTGCTAGTGTGCATGACATTCAACTCCAAATGGTAAGGGGACAAAATCACAGTAATTTTGTGCCGTGTGTTTGTTAGGAGAGGACCAAATGTCACACAGGCAGCAGTCTCAGAACCAGTTTGTAAGGAGAATGAATGTTTTGCTCGTGAATAAATGGTCCCTCCAGATCAAGGTTGAGGTCATTGGCAAGATCTAGGCATAAGCTCATTCTAAAGCTATGTGCACATGCAAATAAAAGAATTAATACTTGACTGCTAGTATCGTTCTTTCATAAGAGTTGTGTTCAGCCTAATTTTTTTCATGAAAAAAAAGTTGGATACAAACAGTTTATTCCACACTGCAGCATAAATATGTTGCTGGCAAAACAGCAGCCAAAGCAGGCAGTGACCTTGGCTACCACTAGCTAGCTATCAGAGAGCTCCAAAAAAAAAGAGGGTTGTGAAAATGCTAACAAAATGGAAATTGTGCGAGATTACCCGTAGCAGGCTGAGCATCCTCTTTTGCCTGGGAAGAAATAATTTCCTTTCACCAAGGTACGCGGGCGGCCGCTGTAGCACGTTAGGGAGAGCAGCTTCACAGCGCGCCGGTAAGCACGGATGAGGATACACAAAAGCGCTCGCAGTGGAGAATCTACGTGTACTTCCTGCCCAGATAAAATAGATTCACGGCAACAGTATTTATAGTCCGCACAACAATATTATTTTTCTCTCCTCGGTTTGCAAGGGTTGTAAATAGAAAAAAAAAAAAAATAAAAGAAAAAGACTAAGCTATTAAATCTAGGAATAACAAGGCTCTTAAAGCCAGGTTTATTGTAGCGGGGTAGGTAAAAGCTTGACGTTTTTTGATCCGCGGGTGTTAAATATCCTGTCTGCGCCAGGATCCCTGCTCGGCTGCTATTTATCCCGGGATGCCGGGGAAGAAGGAGCGGGCATNTCCTCTTCGGAGAAAATGAAATGAAACGGTCCCCAGTGCTTTGATTTTACTGACTTCTAAGCGCTCAAGCCAAGTGTTATCCAATTTTCTCCATACAATCTGTTTGGAGAGCTAGCAGTGCATTTCAAAATGGCTTATTTTGATGACATGGTCATAATTCTAAATAATTTGATTTCCAAATATACACATCATACGGTGGCCTTGCCAGAAAATCGTTCTATTGAAAGTTTTCTGTCTTAAGATTTAAACTAAATAAAGGAGAAACGATTACACGATCCGAGCACCTTTCTGGGGGAAGGGAGCGGGGCATGATGTGTTTGCTGGGAATAAAAAGCTGAACAAAGAAAATATTTTCCAAACCAAAAAGCTTCTTTCTGAGGGTCATGAACTGGAGACATTGCGGGTACTGTCAAAAATCTAAAGAGGAAATGAAAAATAGCACTTGCTCCTTTTGAATGCATGTGTGTGTTTTCTTTCCTTGATGGCTGGAGGAGCCTGCATTCTAACGAGGTTTCACAGTGCACTAGAAAATGCAGAAATATGGCATAATCCCTTGGTTCCTTCAAATCAAAAATCCGAGAGTGTGTTTAACATACAAGAACTCTGTGTGTGTGTGTGTGTGTGCTAGCCTGTATCTGCAAAGCAGAACTTCCATGTATATATATTGTACGTATGGTGGAATTTAAATCTTCAGTCTCCAATAAAATTGTATTCTGTAATAAAACTGCTGCACCTTGACTCCAGACTACACTCAATCCCAAATTAAACACCCCATTTACTCTACTGTAACAAGCAGAAAGGTTTGCTACGGTGAACACTATTACAGACGGGAAAGGCATATTATCATTCTCTTTACCTTTTGTACATATGACAGCAACACCTAAACAGCCCCTGTGAGTCATATTTTTCTCTAGTTCCTGGCTCCTCTTACAAGAAAGAACTGATGAAGGGAAAAGGTGAATTGAAACATGATATTTAATTTCACATCACTCCCTTAATTATTTAGGAAGATGGACAGACAGCTCCAGACATTTAAAAGCAAGCAGGTAGCACATTTTACTACAAAATGTCTTCCTGGATTTCATGAATAACTCAGTGTCATAAACAGAAACAGCTGGCAGGCTGAAGGCTGTGTAGATTTCTTTATGCATTATATATAATGTAAATGCTTCCCACATAATGCACATGAACTATCCGCTTCGTATCAATGCTTGTAACCCACAAATATCATAAGTAATACCCCAGGGATACAAAATCAGGGGACTTAAACTTGTTAATCCAGGCTATATATTTAAATGCCATTGTTTGGTGGCCATTTATCTATTGTTTAAAGGTCTAGCTATTTCAGTTGCATGCTGTCCTTGGGTGCTAATTTTCCTGTCTTTCTCTAGGAAAGCCGTGATAGAATTTTGATGTTTTTGTTGCCGTTATTAAATTAGAAACGCGAGCTCTCTGAGGGTAACAGGAGGAGGGAAAGGCTGTTGGTGCTGCTTTGTCACGCCAAGCGTGACCCAGGGGAGCCCTGAGCCTGGGGCTGGGCCGAGGCTCTCGGCTCTACTCGGAGGGGAGATTCCCTCTAGCGGACTGAGGGGGAATTTTATTCCCCTTTTCGTGCCCCATCCTAGTCTTTATTTATTAAATACAGGTTACCTTCTCTAAGGATATTCTCGGCTATTAACCTTCACGCATGAAGCAGGAGCTGAAAGTTAATAAAGAAGGTATTTCTCATCAACTGTGGTGATGTGAGGCACGGAGAAGTCATACGAGCAAGCCAAGAATGTGAATCCCCAGGCCTCTCACAGCTGAAGATAATCTGAAAAGAGTTACAAGTTTAAAGTTTTTTTAGATCAGATGTCTAAAGGGAACAAGGAGGGCTCCATTCCCAGACATCTGATCTAAACCGTTTGAGTCTTGGGAATTTTGACTCCAGATGCAGGTTCCAGCTCTGCAGATGATCCTTATCTTTAATGGGACCAGCTCAAACAACCACACATAGGTTTGTTGTCATTGCAAAGGACCCAAAAAAAGAAGTTGGCTCTCAGCCTGTAGCTTTGGGGGAATTATTTCCTTGAGCACAAGTAGTCTTGAGTTTGGCTCAGCTCTGTTTAAAAGTGAAGCAGCCTAGGAAAAAGAAACGGCCCTGGAAAGACGAAGAATAAAGCGTGTGACTGAATTTTAAGCTTTCCTGGGCCCGTACAGGGCCTTGTTCATAGTATTTCTGGGCTAGAAACTCTATTAACATCTACTGTAAGGTTTGTTCTGAGGGATCAGATTTCTGGAGCCTGAGACCAGTTATGATACATCAGAGAAAGCCTCATAATAGGAAGCTTTATTGCCTTCTGCTAAGTGAGCCAAAGTTAGGGGCTTTCCCTTGTAAGCGTAAGGCTGGGAAGGGGGGAAGGGGGAAGGAGGAAGGGGGCGGGAGGTATTTTTTTTCTTTTTGCCTGATGTGTTTCATCCTTCCCCACCTCCAACATCAAAGTGTTTGCTAGGGCAAGTCAGCCCTGTGATTCTGGAGCTGTGTATTTCCCCTCTCCCAGTAGTTTCCATGCCCATTTCCTATGCCCCAGCTGCCAGAGCACTAACTCTCTGCTGCTTTAATCACTCCATTAATCAAGCCTCTGCAGTGATCAGCACACTAGCTCTCACTGCCACAAGGAAGCCTGTTACTTCTTCAGGACACATAATCTCCCACCAGCCCTCCAAGGATTTTTACTCAACTGAGCCATATTGATCCACCAGCTAAAAAGGGTATTTCACTCCATTTTGAATTAGCTGTGTTTTTAACATAATGTAGCTCACGAAAGGCACAACTCAAGAATAATTATTGTATTAAGGGCACTATGAAGGTGAAAAGACACAGCCATTTCATAGCTAAGCTTCACAGACAATGTGATCTCATTAAACAGACAAACACTGCCATCAAATCAAAGATCAGCAGATACAAACAAGTCGTTTCTGCTGGCTCCTAGAGAGCCATGATTGCATCCCCATGGGCACAGAGGACTGTCATATAAAAGCATGTGTACAGACAGTCTCCAGTCCAGTCACAGTGGTTTATTGACCACTATTTTGCACAGGGTAGTGCCAAAAGATGGCAGATCCTATTATGCTAGGAGACTTTGAAAAATTTAAAATGTAGCTGTAAAACAAAAGATCACAGTAAAGCCATACACAGAGCAAAAAGAAACAACAGGAAAACTTAGTAACCTTCAATGGCCTCTTACACTTCTGAGTCTTGCAAGAGGAACAGCAGAGTACTTGAAAACTATTTTGCAGTGCCTTTTGGAGAGCAAAGACTGGACGCTCTGCTGATTTGCAGGATGAGGATGTAATTTCCAAAGGTTTAGGGGAAGCAGGGAGATTCCTCCATGCTCAGGAAAGGTGCAGCTCCTGCTTGCTGTAGGGTGGGGCAAGGTTTGTCCCCTAGTAGCTCTGACTGCCTTTGCTAGGAAACCTGTCTTCCCACACATCTGTCCTCCAGCATGCCTCGCCTTTCCTGAGCCATCCATTTCTGAAGCCAGGAAAATCAGGAAAAAGGAAGGAAGAAAAACCCCCAAAGCCCAGAGCTGCACTAGAAAATACCCTCATCACCACCACCACCACTCCAGAAATATGTGAGACCAAAGGCAAAGGGGCAGGATGTGAAAACAGTAGCAGAGAGGAACTGAGCATGGAGTTGAAGAATCCTAGCCTGCTGAGAAGGACAAACTCCCAGTTGTGTCAAAAGATCCAGTAAAGAGCAGGCAGTGCGGGACCGGAGACTGAAAGAAGTGGAAGTGAGAGCAGTCTGCTTGCTGATGGCAACGGGAGGCCCATAAAGCACTTGTATTGACATTCCATAGCTTTGAGTCTTCAGACATAAGCACATTCTGGAATTGTCAAAGTCCCATTTATATTGCTATTAATTCCCTTCCCAAATCCAGATCTGAATTCTTCAGTGTGGGCCAGAATTGGGCAAGGCACTTGTCTCACGTGAATGCACACAGGCACTTGTGTGCATGAACACACACACATACACACACACACACACTTACTCTAGGGGTGGACACCTGCAAAAAGATCAGCAGCAAATAGAAGTGATACCCCTCGAGCAGCTCCTGAGTACAAACACTAACGCTGTACAGTCAGAAAAAGGTTTTGCAGAATCATTTCACTGAAATATTTACTTTTCTATCTCCTGTGATTGCATGTTTAAGCTTTCCTTTCTGTGTATTAACACCCATTTTCCTGTTTAAGTTCTGCAGCTCTTGTTTGGTAAGAGTGCATCAAATCCAAATGACATGTTTGCATGTGCATACTCAATGAACAACACAAATTATTTATCCCTTGGGATAAAGGACTTGAAAATGCAGATGGTCTTGATACAGTCTGATAAGAATGTAAACAGGAAAATATCTTTGTTGACTTATTTCTTAGTAATCAGTAATAATTAGTTATTGTCTAGAGATTCATTATATTATTTCATAAACCTTGTAGCAAACAATAGTGAAATGAAATCAGCTTTGATTTTCTTAGAATTCCTAAAGATAACATCAGATAACTTCCTTAGCAAAACAACAAAACCTCCATTTTCCATTGTTTTTTTTTTGGTCTACGTCAAGTTTAAAGGCAAATTTCAAGATAATGAAAAGCGTCATAGAATTTATCTTGCCCCTCACTTCTATGGTTTTAAAACCAGGGTATTTAATTTTATTTTTTAAAGTTGCATACTTCAAATTAACATCCTCATTAAATGTCAATATTAAATCTGTTGTGTGGTTTTAGCTCTGAAATTATTTCCCCTTCTCATCACTTTTGGACCAATTATTTCCATGTTCTGTTTCCCCATTTCAGAGGAGGAAACAAAGCAAAATCTTTTCCTCTGTCACCATTCCATGGGCTGTTTAGATTCCAGATAGTCAGATCTATCTTGTAATGACTTAGCAATTTTTCAAGAACGTTTCAATTTGTGGATTAATATTGGCAGGAAACTGATAGCTGTATTTGGCTTTAGTAACACTGTTGTGTAATGCTATTCCTTTCCCTGACTTCTGGTGTGAGGTAATCACAAAGTTACTCTAAGGCTTGGCACACATGGCTGTCCTCATGTCAGGGCAAATCAAACGCAAAAATGATCCCAGGGAGAAAATGCAAAAGGATGTGAGCATGGCTGAAAAAGTGAAAACATCCAAGGAATGTTCCTCTTCCAGCCCTTTTTGCAGAGCTGTGAGCCTGCACTGTCACAGACTCTGATGTTCCTCCTCGTGGCTCTTTCAAGCTTCTCTCCTTTTCCCTCCTTGCTTGCTCTTCTGCCTTATCCCTGCCTAGATCTATGTGGTGATCATCCACCAGCCTAAAGCAGTCTTCAGACATGTTCAGTGTCCTGTTCCTTCTGTGTGCTCTGTGAGTCTGTATCCTACAGTGATAGCACACATTAAGCACAAATGGCTTAACCAATTTGTCAGACACAATGATGGCTCACTATTTTAAGGTTGTTTTTGTTAATATTATTAATTAATAATTTTGTATAATTTCAGAAAGACCAGCAATGTGTTTTTATTTTTCCACGTGTGAAGCAAGTAACTCTTAGGCCATATTTTTTAATGTATCTGTTAGTATGCATTAAAATAGTTAGCATTACAACTTCATTTAATAGAAATTAAAATAATCTCTGTATATGTCAAATTTAATATGGGAATAATCTAATTAGCACCCCACTGGAAAAGCTTAACTAATACAGAAGAATAACAAGTGAAGTTGTTGAAAATAAAAGATACTACATCAGTAGGCTGGTATCGATATATGAAACCGTGCTACTAATCTCCAAGAGCTGCTCATCTTGTAAAACTGTGTAAAACTTGTAAAACACTACCCTAGTAATGTTTGACCTCTTGATAGATGGAGTCAGCACAACTGTGTAGACTGGGGCTTTAGAGGGATCACTGCTTGCCTCAGTCACTGCTGGAAGTTTGGGGATCTGGAAATAAGAAGAGGAATGTCTCAGTCAGATCTACCAACTAAAATGTCACGGAGGATGGAGAAATCTTCACCTAAGAACCAGTCTGGTGTAAGGAGATGTACTCTGTGGAGTGAAATCACTATGAGATTGCCCTTTTCTGGCAGTTCTTAAGGAGCCTGACCACATCCTGGGCAGAAACTGTGGGACTCATAGAGAGAGCTGGCATCCCCCACTGGACTCTCCATCAGTCCCCAGCAAACAGGCTCCCACGGAGCTGCCTGCTGCCTAGCTGCTTCCTCTGACAGAACAGGGCACAGGAGTACAGGTTCACTCAGGGCAAAATGAAATTTACCTGCAAACCTGCCTAGTAATGGCTACCAAACTGGGCTGGAATTCATCATTGGCCAGCTAGAATCTGTAAGCTCAGCACCTAGGGATAAGTATTGGGTGCATTATCTATAAAACCACAAAATTACTTGGGTAGGTAAAGCACACACATATCCTTCTTTTGTATAAAATTGATTTTTAAAAATCCTGGTAAAAAAGAAAGAGAGGAAGNATCCCCATATTATGGGCACTTCTTCCTAATCTTTTCAGCATTTCTTTAGAACTCAAGTACAGGAGTGAGGAAACAAACCTGAAAAAACATCATGTCCAATCTCTAGCCCAATCTGCCATGGATTCTGTCCACACTATAGTCTGTCTTATTCTTTCATCTTTTTAAGTGGGTATAATATTAATTCACCTCTTTAAAGTCCAATGAATTCTTTAGATGGAAGAAGTGCTGTTTATGTTGAACCCCAAACACAATTTTTGCAGGTAAGGGAAGAAATTGATTTTGAGCCTATATTTATTTGCAGTTTTAAACTGCACTAACTTCCTTAGAATTGCTCCAGATGCACAAATGTGTAATTGGCAGCAGAATTAATCCCATACATTCTTATAGACCATTTGTCTACTGAACTACAACAGGCAAACAAACATCAGAATCTGGCTCTTTGTATCTTAAATTGCTTTCTAAAACCAATAAAATCAGCCGCACTTTTATAGTGGTAGTTTTTCCTTTTTTTCCAAACTGCTAAAATCTAACTTTTTTGTTCTTGATTTTTCAATATGCAGTGCATAAATTTAACCATGCTACAATAGATTACAGTGACGGCCAAATTCTACTCTCTATTATTTGAATAGCTTGATAATAAAATTAGGTGGTGTCAGAACTGCTTCTTTAGGTTTATCTTTTTGATCTGTTGCAGTACAGGTGTGAAATATATTTATTTCATTTTGCAATAGCTGAGCTTTTTTTCTAATGGCTGCTACAAGAAGTATTGAATTTTTATCTTTTAATAAATAATATTTATAGATTTAGAAAAAAATCGTTATCTATGAATTATAGCTACTGTAATCATTATAAATACATTAACAACAAATGGTCAAGCCAAATTAGAAAAGCTCTATTAAAAATTAAATAAAAAGATCTAGTGAGTAAACAGATGTCTCTTCACAGCAGACATATCCCCGCAGTTATTGACTGAAGCTTCTAAGTATTAGGAAATGACAAACCATGAAAACAGTACTAAAATAATGCTCCCCAAAATACAACTTTCAATGTCTTCTTGATCGGGCATGATTAGAAGGGTAATCAACAGATTAATGTGTAATATTCTCAGAAATCCACTGGATTGTATAGGGAGAGCTAAATTATATGCTTGGGAATAATTAAGGAGTTCACAGAGCAAATATTTAAAAGAAGAGCTCTCATCCAAGATGAAGTACTTTAAAGGTGGCCATCTCTCTGTTGAGGTCCTTTTTTTACCTCCTGTAGATAAAAGGTTCAAGAGGACAGTAGAGAAGAAAATTGCAGTAAATGGGACTATGAACTTTAGCAAGGTAGAGTCCTCAATTCCAATTTGATTCAACTGAAATAGAGTGGGGAATGTATAAAATCTGGTAGGCTTGGGCCCCCAACTGCTATTAGCTTGTTACAAGGACTTATTCAGCAAAAAAGTATATGACATAAAATGTATAATCCTACAGTGTCAATGCCCATGTTTAAAAAGTACTTAAAGAAGATTATACTTCAATTATTATGCTACTTTGCTTTTACAGAGGGCTAAATCTGATGCTTTAGATTTAACAGCAGGGCTAACTTCCAGGCTAAACCAGAGCTAGTTTAAGGAATTGAAATGGCTCCAGTTCTTGATTTAAAACAGGTTTTTACCGTCAGTGATCTCTGGCAGTAAACACACATATTTTTCTTTTCAAGATGGTTTATGATCAGTGATTTTAGTTCACTCCACATTACTCTACCACATGTCCCGAACTGCTTGGGACAATCCCAGATTAGGAAGCACATTCATAGGTCTCACACAAAGACTACTTTATACAAAAATAACAAAATGTCCTAACACGTGTTCACAACTCATTTAGTAATAAGCTCCTATACCTTGACACTTCCAAAGAAGGTCTTCCTAGAAGTTACCATTATCTCTGGGACACAAAGCAGCCAGGTGGGGTTTGCACATCCACTTTCTTTAAAACGAAATCTTATTATCATTGATGTCATTGCAGACGCCATCAAATTCTGTCCTTGCTTCCAAGGTGGAACACCTTAGCTCAAACCGAATGGCTCAGTTGTGTGGCAGATCCAAAATACACCAGGGCAATGGTGAACACTCCCTGCCTACCTGTGAGTCACAGAAAATCTTCATATCCTGTCACATAGGGAAGAGAGAGCCATGACCAAGGGAAAAGGAAGCCCATGGAGCCATGGCCATACTGTAGTCTCTGTACTGGGCAGTCCTTGAGAGACCATCAGTCTCCCAGGAAAGAAGCCATCTGGGGATGGTATGAGCTATTGCCCTTTGACATTTACAATTTCTATTTCAAGCCAGAATGAAGGTTCAGGCACTCAAAAGTTCAAGTGCCTTTTTTTCTCAGTGATGACAATCGCTCTTATAAAATGTCACTTATCCCTATAAACTTGCTGCTCTGACTCTTTCACAGACTCATAACATCAAATCCTCATCAGAATGATGCCTGTTAGGCACTCAGATGACTACCATTCAAAATTTGGCTTATCTGGACAGTAACAGTCTGTTCTCTGATGTGGGTCCTTGCTTTTTTAATACTGGAATGATACAGTTTATTGCAGTTTTAGTGCTCATTCCCTTTCCACAGACACCTTGATTTCATGTGAGGCAGTTGATTTATTATAAGGCAAAATGTGAATACTCATTTTCACCTCCTTCCCTTGCCCACACCCCACTCCCATGTGTTCTGGTTGAAAAGTTCTGCAGCATGAAAGTGCCATCATCATCAACACCTCTATCATTCAACCCTTTTTTGTAGGGATACCTTTACACTGAATGCTGAAGCCTACAACCTTTACAGTCCAAGCAACCCAAGCTGGCCAGGTCAATGCTATTTTAGCATGTGTGTATGACTTACACAGTGGTATTTTTCATTGTAGTAGCGATACACTCTTATAAACAATTGATGCAAAAATACATTAGTGTTTGGAGTCCTTAACAACCAGAATGGTTTCTAATTTTTAAGGCAACTTTTTGAGGAAAGAGACGACACTGTAAGTAAAAGCAATAAAGCCTCCCACAAAATCATACATTAAAACAACAATTGAAATGTACATATTAAGTGACACAATTTACATACATCTGGGTATTTAAAATCTATTTATATTCTAGTGGGAAAAATGCTCACTGCTGCTGCCTGGCCTGATGCAGATTAGAGTAACGGTGCCACATCACTTAATGTTGTGTGGTAACTCTTATGTTCTGTCTGAAAACACGTTAGAGATAAAAAAGAAATAATAACAGGAAAGAGAAATTACAGGGTATAATGCACAGAAGAGAGATGTTTTCAGCTGAGATTTGAAATCAGATTGAGAGTCAATGAGGTAGAGAGATAAAGAAAGGCTGTTCCAGATGGCGGGAGCTGCAGAGCAGAAGGCTGTCTTACCACCAATTAATTGAATGAAACCCACCCACCAGTTTCCCATCCTGATTCTTTTCCCGAACCATGTTAGGCTCAAACTTTGTGGTGTGAAACCACAAGAACTCGATGTGAAAAATTCCATGCTCTTGGCATGCTGTGGTGAGAAACTCCCGTGTACAGATCCATCTGCAGCAAGGCCCTGCACTCAGACCCATCCCTGCACGGTGGTGAATGCCTCCATGCCCAGATTGCTTCACACATCTTGGGAGTTGCTGCTCACCCTGAGGGAGCAGGCTTGTACCACAGGATGGCAGAGAGCCTGGGCACAGGGCACCATGCGAGGGGAGGCTTTCCTGGGGGTGCTGGGGGGTAGCTCCTGTACGGTATCTTTGTTGTGAGGCCACTCCAGTGTCTATTGGCACCTTATGGTACAGCTAGTTCACCTTTCTACACAAGCAGAGACATCCATAAGATGCAGAGTGCTGATAACAACATAAAGTAGCTCAGCACCCTGTCAGAGCCTAAAGGAAATTCCTTCCATCTAGGGCTGGGTACACACACATCAGACTAATACGCTTCTTCAGAGAACTCCATACATCTGAGGTTTACTGCAACATAAAACGACCACTGTGATAATTATCCTTGCATGGTGGAGTTCACCAAAGTGAATGTAAATATTAATCACATGATACATATACTGTAAAAAGAGAAAACCTGCATCAAACAGTACTCCTAATCACATCTCACCAAAGAAGTATAAATCCTGGCTCTAAACTAACAGTTCATCTAAGAGCATCAACAATTCACCCTGAGGAACATAGCTTTGCCCTGTCCTATGCAGCCCATCAGAACCAAGCTGTTTCACAGAAGTGCAGGTTCAGAAGCCATGGTTGGCTTGGCCTGGTGCCTCTTGGTACAGAAGAGCTTTGACTGTTCTTATAGCACAAGGGGAGAAGAAGCAGTTTTTCAGACATTTGGATTTCAGGCAGCACAGGGCTTTCTAGTTTAAAAGTACAGCCTTCATTTTCATAGGTAAATGTACAGGTACCCCTTACAGGTCAGTGGTCAGTTTGCAGGAAGAAGCATCCCTGAACCATCAGAATATTGTGTTCTCCTTCAGCTTCAGTTTCTGGATAATTTCCCCTCCAAGTCTGGAAGACTGATTTTGCAGTAGCTGATTCTGAAGGGATCATAATCAGAAAGTCTGCATTTGTGTAAGCAATCAAAAACTGGCTGTATGTAAGTGACAGATATAAACTGATATAGTTATGATTGCTTCCTCACTTGATATAACTGCTAAAAGTTTTGGGATGTGTTTCCACTGAACAACAAAAAATCAGCTATGCCATCAGCTAAATCCATGACCTTCAAGCTATTTTGGGGTAAAACGAATAATGCATAAGTGACTTGTCTCCCAAACACAGTAAATGTAGATTCACAATATTATTTGATTTTATTCCTTTGCATAATTCTACTAATCACAAATCTGAAAAACTAGATAGAAACTATTAAAGAAGTGATGACAAAAATGCCATGTTAGACTTCCATTTATTTTATCATTAAAAAGATTTACAGCCTGTACTGATATCAGATTATAAAAATTAGGGCCCTCCATAAATTAAAAGGGCTTGCTCTTGCTGAGCTATAATAAAGGAGCTAATATGTCAGATTTGAAAGGTCTGAGAAGCAGAAAAACAAGCAATAATGAAAAGTGAGATCTTAAAAGCATGTAGAAATTTAAAAAGTGGACTTTCGTAGAATGCAATGAAATATTAGCAGGAAAAGGTAACTTGCCAAAATAACTACACTAATCCTCCTCTCATAATAGCCTTCATGGCAGAATCAGTAATAGTCTTTTTTTCATTAAACAGGCTCTGATATAATGACATTGAATTCCATGCAAATATTCCACTTCTTTAGGAATAATTTATTGTAGCTTTACTGGAAAATTTTAGTTGGATCTTAAAAGGTTTTATGGCCTCAATTATAGCACTTTTACTCCTAATAATCAATATTGATTTTACCCTATCATTCTTTTTAAAGTTTCTGTTGGTTTACAGAGAATCCAAACCTTGGATAAAGTAGTATTTTCATTCTAAAATCAGGCTCTTTTCTGTAATTATTCCACCCCCTCAATAGTTTCTTCTGCTATATCATTAAAAGTACAACCCAGATCTTAGCTTCTTTGTTAGCAAGAAGCAAGCATAGTGTAAGGCAGTAGGAGGGAGACAGCTGATTACCAGGGCTGCTCAGTGCCCTGCAGTTGTGTTCATCCCTCTGTGGATTTGCCCTGCACCGGAGCCTGTTTCCCACCTGAAGTTGCTGCCTACACTCCTGTGGCAATGCTGAGCAGCTCTCTCGAGCTGTGACACTGACGCCTCGGAACTGGGACTTGCCAAGCCACAATCCCCCTGTCACCATCTCCTGCAGCCCATGCCACCTTCCTTAGTGTTAGCTCTACAGCGTGTGAAGTCTGAGGCACTGACATTGCCCACTCTTCAGAAGCGCTGCCCGGCTTCTCCTGGTGGCAGACAGCAGCGAGGTTTTGTCACACGAGGTGTCCCAGCATTTGCTGGAGCTGGAAGCTGTGAGCAGGGCTGTGATTCAGGCAGCTGCCTCTTTTCAGTCCCAGGGCACATAGCTACCTTGTTCTCTCCATTGAGCAAAAAAATAAGGAATATAGACACTTTGATTGGTTAGCCCCATGTTTTATTCAGCTTTAGACAGAAATTTGACTTTTTTTTCCCCGGAGGAGGGCACTGGTTAAGTGATATCTTTGAAGGCTCTGTCTACAGTAGGCACATTCATTTATATTTTACCAGGAGTATCTCCATTTTCTACTCAAAGTATAAGCTTTATGTTGTCCTTGACCTTTCTGACATAATTAAATGGTGACACACATATATGGACATAGTTTAAATATTGACTTGCTTTTTTACCAAAGAAGAATATGGAGCAAACATGAAAAGCATTCTATTAAAGAAATGGTATATAGAAAATTTCTGTGGCTGTTTCTATTGACTGATACACCACACTGGGTTTGTTTCAGCATCTTTGAAAATGAAAAGATCCCCTTTTGTTTCAGAATTAGTATTTGACTGATGAAAAGAATGAACCCCAGGGGCTGTCTTTTCCAATCAGGCACTGTACAAGCACTTGAGCCGACTATGTTCTGCAGAACATTGAAAACATGGCATGCCCAGGAAATGTTTGCCATCACATTAGTGATGCTGTAATGGGCACCACAAATCACCTGGACATTAATAGAATGAAATCACTTACTGCCTCTGAAAGCAGCTTTATTCTCAGTTGGTGTCCTGAAAGTACCATGTGTGCAGTCTAGAGTTTCTATCACAAAGGAAAAAATTTCAAATATCATAAAAGACATGTTTTACTTGCTGCTTTTGGGGTTTGTTTAAATCCCCACTGATTGTTTCTGATGGCAATCCCTTAAACACACCTAGTGTTGGGAAAATAAACCATAAAAAAGAAATTAGTTGTCTTACAAACTTTTAGTGATCTCTGATTTTCCTAAAAGCTGTAGCAGGACAGGATACACATGACTTCTAATGACTGCCCTTGCTCTCACCTAACTGCAATAATGCATCAAATGTGTTTCTTTATCCTGTTACTGCTAGTTTGTAATTTGATCATCAGACAGATTTGAATTCTCCCCAAGCTGTTCCAACGTGTCTGTAAAAGAAGCAAAGGTACCTACGTGCACTTCCCATTTTGTTCAGAAAATAGAACAGCTTCAATGATCACAGCCCATGTGAAGCAGACAGCAGCAGCTAAATTAAATGTTGTGATCAAAGAAACGGGCTGTTAAAAATACCTGATTTCCTATTGGGGAAGACTTTTAATTGTGCTTCTGGTGCCTAGAAAACATTGAACTTTTTGGAGATAATTCAGGTAACAGTCCATTAGAAAGTGTATTTGATTTAGCCCGAGGAAGTTTGGGAGAAGAGACAGCCTTCCTGTGTGTGCAGTGCTGCCCCAGCCCTGCCAGAGCCAGCAGTGCCCACTCCCTGACACACAGCCTGCATGGCATGGCTGCACTCTGGAATGCAGCCAGGTCTGGCTGCAGCATGAAACCCCGCTCTGCTTTCCTTGTCACAGCAGCAGAATCCTCTGCAGCTAAATTCACGGGGTCTCAGGAGTCAAATCTCACACTGTCCATAAAATAAAATATCTGGCGTCTCAGGTGCGTCTTTCTGGTTTAAACTTTTTTCCCTTTGTATTAATAGAATGTTTGTTGCACCACATTCAAGAAAGCATCTAGTTCCTCTAGTGCTATTCTAGCAATCAAACTGATAGCTGTAAACCAGATAAATAGGAGCTGTACACCACTGTTTCTGCTGGCCCATTTTTCATTTCTTGAAATAAACCCCCCAGAGTCTTTTTGCCGAATAAATTGAAGATAAAAAAGTAATGTTTTGATATGGATAGTTTGAACATGTCAGATTTGCGAAGCATTTTCTTCAGCTAGCTTAGCACTCTGTCTTTCGAAAGACTTATAAGGCAAAGCACAGCTGACAGAATTTTTAGGAGAGTTGTTGTGTAAGGCAAAATTAAGTATCTCTATTAAAAGCAAAGGATCTAGAAAGTAGGTTTTAGTCTACTTGTTAATGCCAAGCAGCATTTCACTCTACAAGTCTTCCTTTCTGAAACCAGTGAAATTACTTGGGAATGGGGAATGATACTCAGTATGAGGAAACATACCTAAATCTGGCCTTAACTCTGCTGGATTTGCCAGTGAAGCTGCCCTTACAATCTAGGATGAAGCAAATGCCTCTTGCTCTGTTCCCCTTGCTCCAAATAGGAGAAAAGAACCAAATAATCCCGCACAGAGCTGAGCAGCAGGTTCACTGCTGTTTACTAATTTATTTTAAAAAGTTCTTTTGCTTCTTTAAATTCTACTCTGAGAAGTTTTGGCTGAGACAGAAGCAGCAAGGAAATCTGGTTTCCTTTCTCAGCCCTAATTCCTCTGCAAAGCTAATGACTGAATACATTTTTTTAAAATATGTTTCTAAGCAAAATATCAAGTTATGCACTGCAGAAGGGAGTGTTTTTGTACACACTTCTAATTAATGGTAAACTACAGAAACTTAATTACTTTCTCATCTTGGAAAGGTGGTCATATCTGGATCTGAAATAATAGAACTGAGATTGTTAAAGTTAAGATTTCTCAGTCTTGTATGCAATTTTTATTTTCCATGTAGATCTTCAACAGTTCAGACAAGTATGTGGCATCATTTCACTGCTGATGAGCTGACCATCCTCTTCCTGTCTGTACAGCCACTAACTCATGACCAGCTTCAGGCAAGTGAGTCCTTTCTCAGCTTTGTCTGTGGTCACAGTTAAATGATTTTACATAGAAAAATGATAAAATTAGTGCAGGTATATATGTGCCCTTTATCAAGGCTCTACTACTCAGCTGCTGTGAACCAGGGGTTACGCCATCAGTGTGATAAGAAACACCAAGCACAACAGAGCTCTGAGTAGAGCTGTAGAGCTTTTAAAAGCCTCGTCTAATAGCATGTACAATAAACATGATCTGCTCAGTGGTGTAACAATGACCTCACAGCAAATAAAGAAGGCAACTAGTCAAAGAAAATAAGAAAGAGTTGGATTTTTGATCTTTCTGAATTTTTTACCAAGGACATACCACTAATGTCTTCTGATATTCATCTGCACGTGTGTAGATTTAGACTTTTACATTGTTCTGGCAAAGAAGAAAGAAACATCAGAGTGGGAGAACCTGCACCTGCTGATAATCTGTAACACTGTGGAGTGGACATAGTCAAATGGTCACACCATAAGAAAAGCAAAGTTAGATTGAAGTCATAAATGACCAGCCTGTATTTGAGGCGTGTGTGTAGGAACATCCCCACTCCCATTTGGTTAGAGCTGAACACTTCAGGTAAGACATGGGATAATGGATAGGATTAGGAAGAATCGGGATTTTTGCTTCCAAATTCACTCAATCTGTAGGAAGTTGATATAGCAATGGAAGATGACTGGTTGAAGAGGAAAAGAAGGTCCTAGAAATAGGGAAAGAAATCTAGATACTGGTTTTAGTTGAAAGCAGTGAAAAAAGCTTTAGTTGTGGTCTGTATATTCCCACATAAAGACATTTGTTAAAAAATAAA